>VZRE01000627.1:912831-927204 GCA_013396775.1 Cephalopterus ornatus
CCTGCCCTTCTCTCAGATGTGGGGTGCAGGCAGCTGCCAGGAAGGACTGGCGGAGCACTCCTGTCCCAGTGGGACGGGAAACCCAAAACCAGCCTCAGCCTCCAAGGCTCACCCCAGTGGGCAGGGGAGCCTCTGGAGCAGGTGGACAAGCTCACCCTCCATGGCACACCCCCACAGCTGCTCCTCCTCCAAAAGCCCGGGAGGAGACCTGGGTTCCCATGGAAGAGGTCTCAGGAGGACAGCAGCTGGATTCAACCTCAACATCCCTCCCAGTCCTCAGCCATCATTTAAAGTGTTAAAAATCCTTCTGCCCTGGCTCAGGCTCTGGAGGACTGAGAGCCTTTTGTGTGCAGTGCTGACACGGCAGGCTGGCCCGTGAAGGCAGGATTGTGCCTGGTTCAGGGGGGAGAGGGGGTAATGAATAAACCTCACTGTTTTCCTGCTGTAATTCTCCAGATCCCAGAGCTCCTCCCAATCAGTGCCCTATCCCCTTTATGATTTTTCCAGGTATGCCAATGCAACCTTGGTGACAAGTCCCCCACCATCCTGCAGAGTTTCCCATCACCACTCCAACAGCTGCTCGTGGGTAGACAATGGTGCCTCACAGCCATGATGGCCATGCCATGGCATTGCTCCCCGTGTACCACCCTCCCTGCAGCTCCTGACCTGCTGAGGTGGAGGCCAGACCCCCAGCATGCCCAAAACTTCCCAGATACTAAATTATGGGCTGCATCGACCAACAGTTTAGTTAAAATGATCACAATTTGGGATCTGGGAGTTGAGGAGGGACAGGGATGTGACTACAACAAGAAAGGATTGGGGATGATCTCCTGAATGCAAATCAGAAGGAATTCTGGTATTTTACCAAAAGCTGCCATTTCCAGCTCCCCTCAGTGCTGACCATCACTTATGACCCCTGACCTTGAAGCTGCTCGTCCTCTGCTGCATTTCACTTGGCTTGAGCACAAGGCACTAAGCCTCAGTGCAGGGACAGGATCCAGGGCTGCCCTGGCACAGCTCTTGGGAGCAACCAGTTCCACCTGACAGATGAGGCTCATCAGGAGAATCCAGCCTGGAAGAAAGAAGCTGTCACTTCCCTCCCACAGGTCTGGGAAACCTGCTGATTGTTCTTATCTCTCCACTCCTACCCCACCCTTGTGAGAGCATGTGGGCTCAGCTGCCCACGGAGCAGAGCATCCCACACAGGGATGACCAGCAGCCAGAACTGGAATTGGAGAGTTCTGGCAAGGTTTTTGGTAGTTTCCATCTGGTTTGCACCATGTCTTGCCACTCTTTGCCTGTGGAATGTGTGGGAGCCAAGCCCCGGCTGTCCAGGATGGCAAAGGGAGGCAAGCAGGGTGCCCGAAAGAGGGCTGGGTGTGCTCTGGCACTGGAAGTGATGCCAGCTGAAGAATTAGGAGAGCTGAACAGGCTCCACAGCCACGGCATCCCTAGTTAAACGGTCCCAGAAATTAGAGAAATCCTGGCACTTTAGCTAACAAAGGCAGGGAGATCGGGCACTCTCCGCAGCTCCAGCAGTCTCACCCTGCAGTGATTTTATTTCCTGCTGCACAGGGCATCCCTACACTTTGTTCAGAAAGGGAGCCTCCAGGAACAGCATGTCCCCACATCCCAGATGCATCACCTCTCTGCAGCCAAGGGGATGCTGATGGGCAGATATGTGCTGGGGGCTCTGCAGTGCTCTTCCCAGCTACCCTCAAAAGAATGCAAAATGCATTTGAACATTCTGAGGTGCTTTTTGGGTGTCTTTACCTGGTCAGTGAGGACTGTGGCAATTCTTCTCTGTCTCTCATCTTGGAGGAATTGCTGATTTCAACACGTTTGGATTGGCTTGCTTTGAAGAAGTTGTGTTTTCTTGCAATAGCCTTCCAGTGACATTGATGGTTGTTCAGCCATTCAGACTGCAGCTCAGCCCGCACCCCAATGTCTGCCTTACATTCCAGCATTTTACATCTTATCACAGATAAATGTTGCTCATTTTTACCTGTCCCTGATCTGGGGGTCCTTAAGACACGCTTCAGTCTTATACCTCATCTTTCTCTTTTCCGAACAGAAGAGCTGGAACTCCATCAAAATGGGAGCTCGGGGTATTTCATAGTTACAAGACGTCAGCAGCCAAGAGGTTTAAGAAAAGCAGTAGGGAGAGACGTTTCCAACAAAATCCTCAGGGCTGGCAGCCTTGTGCTTGTGCCGCAAATAGCTTGTCCTGTGGCTCATCTGCAAACTCTTAACATCCACATGACTTGGCTTATGCTGTGATTACCTTACCTGCCAGCTAGCCTCGTCTTAAAAGGAAACAGAGAAGTGCAAAAGCATTCCTGCATCAAGCCACACTTGGCTCCCCTTTCCCTCTGACGTTTAATCTCTGGGGAATTTGTACCCTCTGCCTGAACCGCTGCTGCCTGCTCTCAGCAGCCCCTGGGGTATTTAAATTGCAGATGGAGCTGCTTAGCTTTCACCAACGTTGGTCTGACGTACAGGGTGACCATGAAGCTCCCAAAATGCCCTGGCTCTGTGCATGCTTTGGAGCAGGAACCCACTGATTTGTGGTGAGTCCCTGGTGCTGCAGTGGCAGCTGGCACGGTGGTACGGCCGTGGCACAAGGAAGGGGCAGCTGATCACTTCAATCTTTAGGCTGCCTTTTTTGGATCTGTACCCAGCATCGGTTGGGTAAATGGGAATCTGCAACTCTCCCTGGTGATCAGCAGCCTCTGGGGAGCTACAGTGCTGATGTGCAGCAGGCCAGCACCCCACTCCTCTCCCAGGAAAGCCACTCCTTCTGCTGTGGGATGGCTACGCAGGCACAGCCCCCATCAACTCTGGTCCTCATGCAGGTAGAGGCACAGGAAAGCACAACAGAGGCTTCCTCCTATTCCTGTGGGACCCAGAGCACAGCCTCAGTCGTGCTCTTACATCTCTCCTGTCACTGGGTGGGAGCTTCATGCTGCTCTGTGCAGCCTCCTCCGAGCCCAAGCTGCACCAGAAGCAACCTCATGGTTCCCTCCTCTCCCAAGGTGGATGCCAGGGGCAAGATGCCACTGCAGCTGCAAGGGGCTGTCCATGGTGGGGACACACAACTCTGGGAAAGGTCCAGAGGAACTACACACACCTCCTGCTCTGGCCCACACAGGTCCCAGAGTGTAGGACTTGGGATCCCTTTGGCTCCACCAGTCACACATAGTTCAATGCAAATCCTGTCTCTGCTGCCAATTTGAGGGGCCTCAGTGGTGGCCGACAAGGAGGGTGCACTTTTATTTCAGGTGCTGTGCTGCAATGGGGCCAGGGAGTCCTGTTTCCAGTGAGTGTGGGCGGCATACCAGGGAAGCAGAGTGTGCTGGGGTGACCAGGGAGCGCCCATAGGGCTAGGGAGATGCTGGGGAGAAGAAGAGAAGAAAAAACACAATGACAGAGGAAACAGGTTTGTCATCTCTCTGCAGGGTGCTGGGTCTCGGCCACAGAGGGTTTTCTGAGCCTTGGTTTAAAATCACACTGGGCACCTCCTGGTCACCAGCCCAGAGAAAGCCACATGGCAGGGTCTAGCAGCCCCATCAGGGTGGGTGGGGCGAGCAGGGACTCCCCAGCTTCTGCTTTATCACCTCCGGAGGGTTTGTGAGCTCAGGCATAGCTGCAGCCAGCTGGGAGCAGCCATGCAAAGCTCTGCAAAGCTCTGTGCTGTGGGCAAACCCCAGGGCACCCCTGCAGGGGACCCAAATGGTGCCCAAGCCATGGAAAGAAGGGGGACAGGCTGGGCAGGGCAGGTGGCACGGCTGACCCAGGGGAGGCAGAGCAGGGACACGTGTGGACAGCTGGGTTGGAGGCTGTCCAGGATGCACAGGAAGGACATCTGCAGTGGAGAACTCGTACCCCACTTCTCCCCAGTGCAGACTGCAGGAACTTGGGAATCTCAGGGACCCCCAAAGACCTCAGGTCTGGGAAGGGACAAGAGGGATAGAGTGAGAAGGCTGCCAGGGGCTTGGCAGGTGCTCCGAGTCCTGTCCTGGGGCTTGCCAAGTGCTCAGGACCAGAGCTGTTGCATCACCAGGGACAAGGGAGATGGGATGATTCATGGTGCTCTGGGATGCAGCACTGACTCAGGCCAGTGCAGGAAGGCTGGTTGCACAGTCAGCTGCCCCTGCCCAGTTACCAACCCAGCACCCTGCCCTCAGAAAATCTTTCATTTTTGGGAAGCAGAAAATCAACCTCCTGCTTTACAAAAGGTCACATTGCAGCAATGCAGCAGAGCAAAGTGTGATGAGAGGGGACAGGGGACCTCCAGAGCCCCTCAGCCTGGCTCTATAGGGCATCCTTCCCTGGCCCAGGGGAAATTCAGAGCCCGCAGAAGGACAGAGCTGCTGTGTCCCCATGTCAGCCACTGAGGGAGGGTAAACAAGAATTAGGGTGCTTGAAGGCTGAACTCCAACCTCTGCCACCCTGGTCATTGCTCTCCAGGCACTTCTTGGGTGTTGGGTGCCCTGGGTAGGTGCTTGCTGTGTCACAGGGCTGCTGGCACAGCCCTTCACACCACTGGGATGTTCACCCATGTCAAAGCAGCTTCCAAAAACCATCCAGGGTAAAACGCCCCTGTGGTCCCAGAGGAAAAGATGCTGAAACTGGGTTTTTCTCAAAACCTACTCAAAAGATGGGTTTGCAAGTGTGAGGAGCCTGTTCAAAGCAGGGGAAACAACTGGTAGCTGAGTCAACACAGAAACCAAAACCCTGCCATGTCTGAATGGCTGCTCCCAGAGCGATGACAGTGCAGAGCATGGCCACAGCCTGTGCCAGGTGAGACCCGGTTTATACTTTACCGGATTGGCTGGAGCACCTATTCAGTCTTTTCCATCCAGCTGCACTCTTTCTCTCTGAAGTTCCGTGCCCCACCCATGGCAGGTTTGGCAGCATCTGGGAACCGGCTTTGCCTGTCTGTTCTTGCTGCTTCACTCAGGGAGAAAACCTCCATCACCCCACACCAGCATGCCCAGCAGTGTAACCACACAGCACAGTCCTGCAGTGGGCAATGGGGTATGCAGCCATGTATGGTCCCTCCAGCAGGCACCATCCCCAACAGTATCCCTGGCTCCATGACACAAGGACACTCAGGGGTGCCCAGGCCCTGAGTGGTGTCAGCAGCAAGCAAGAGACAAAACGGAAACCTTTTCACCACTGTGCTCACGTGATGAGCAGAGCAGCTCCCGAGGCACCCTGCACCATGCTCTTCTCTTTTGCACTCTGCCTGTGCCAAAGGTTTCCCAGTGGCAGTGGGCACACTGTGGGAGAAGGGAGAGCCCAGCTCTGCCCCCTAAACTCACCCAGTGCAGGGGTTCAGATGCTGCAGAGGTGCCAGGAGTTTGCACTGCTCCCATGTCCCACTTCCCCTCTGCTCCACACGCGCCCGGCATGGGACAAATCCCTTCACCTCTGCCACGTTGTGGGGAGCAGGTGCAGGAACTGGGGGGACGCCCAGCGGGGGAACCCGGCAGGCAAAGCCTGTTCCAGAGTCTCTGGAAGCAGAGAGGCAGCTGACAAACAGAAACCAAAACGGAAAGGGAGTTGCATAGGAAGTGACAGGCAAATGTCCTGCTGGGAAGTATCTCCATCCAGCTCAGTCTAAGCATCCCGGCTGCACCACGGGGCGAGGCAACACAGCCTCTCGAGGCGCAGTCCAGGAGCCCTTGCAGCCAGATCACCGGGTTCACGGGCACGATGCCCAGGCCCAGCGCGGCTGCGGGTCTTTGGGGAGGCATCGCAATGAGCTGGGAGTGTCCTCAGGAGGAGCGCCTTTCGTCCCATCTCCACGCCCCATCTCCGCGCCGGCACTGCCACCTGCAGGCAGCGGCCCCGGGGCCGGCTCCGGCCGCTGCCAGCACCGAGCACCCAGCACCGCGACCTCCGAGCCAGCAGTGACCCGGCCACCACCCACAGCAGGGCTGCGCGCTGCGCCCACCACCGCACACGTGGGCAGCGACCCCCGGCCCTGAGCCGCCCACGGACGCTCGTCCAGCTCCGAGGGAGCCGTCACGGAGAAACTGGCACTGGGTTTTCCTCCTCTCTGCCCCAAGCAGCCAGAGAGCAGTAACTAAGCTCATGCCTGGCTGCCCAGGAGGTGCAAAGAGCCCCCAGCAAAAAGCAAAACCCAGCCCGCGCCTCCCTCGCACAAAGCATCAGCGGCACCTCTGCCCTGTGCAAGGGAGGAAAGGGGGCTCCGTGTTTTGAACGCAGTGTGAAAGTTGCTTATAAGGTGCTCCCTGGAGCGCCACACTGGCGTGCGGGACAGGAGTCCTCCTTGTCTTCGCTCTAGGTATATGGCAGATGTAGCTCCGGGTCCTGTCCCTACTGACACACTCCAAGCCGGGGGACACACTCCACTCCCAGTTTGTCCTGCTTCTTGCGTGCCCCGTGTGAACAGCCACAAAATTGCCCCCAAGAAGTTCTGCCCATGCCGACGAGGCTGCCTGCAACATGCAGACAACATGGCAGCAGGGAGAGACCCCCATTATAAACAAAGTACAGTCTCTCTGCCAGAAAATGGCCAAGATCATATTTTACAACTAGTTTTGCCTCCAAACAGGAGCCCTTATCCCAGGTGGGGTCTTCACCCTCTTGTGTCCCTGGAAGGAAAGAAAGCATCCCCCAAGATCACAGAAAAGAGACACAGGACACTCCACGCTGCAGAGGGGATTTTCAGGAGCATTTATTTCACTGCTTGACATGAGGGGCTGCAGGAGGCAGCTGCTCCCCGAGGTGCCGCGTGCTGCAGGAACATCACCCCCCTCAATCACAACAATCCACGGACAGTTGGTGTCTGAACGGTAAGACCTTCCAGCACCTACATTACACAGACCTACATCACTGGGACATTCACCTGTTAGGGACACCACTTAAAAGGATTTAAAATAATAATAATAAAAGCAACCTACAAAGTAACACTTGGAGGCATCATGCAGAAACTGGATTACTTTAGACTATGTGGCAGCTCAGACTTGCTGGGTTTATCGGTGGATGAGTGCTAACTGCTTTCCTGCCAGTCCAGCACCATGCTGGGGGGCATTCCCAGACAGGAAAACAGCTCTGTTTCCCACCCAGTGGCAGGAAACACTTCCAGGTCACAGCTTATACATCCAGAACTACTCAAGATTATGTGCTTGTAAGAGGTGCTGGAAGTCCTCAGACCTCCTTCTGTGACACTGCCTGCTTCCTACCAAGTGGCAGAACTTGAGTGCAGAAGAGTGCCTGAGCTGTGGGATTTCTTTTTTCTCTTTTTTTCTTTTTTAATAAAACCAAAAGCTGACTGGTAAAATGTTACTCTTAGCACAGGTGGATTTAAAAAAAAAAAAAATTAAAAAAAAAATCATATTACACCGTAATATATAGATTGGCCCATAAGAAAGAAGCTCTATACTACTGCCCCATAATGAGTTTTTCTTCACCTACAGTTTCAACTTCCCAAGTGAGGTAGGGAGAGGGTGACCACAGGGAAAAAAAGGTGGTGTTTCCAAAGAATTCCACTGTTTTAAAGTTATCCTAATCCTTCATGTAAAGTTCAAGTGTTCTTTAAAGAAACACTGCCTTTTCTTCACAACATTCAGAGTTTTGGGGTTTTTTTGGTTGTTTTGGTGAGGGAAAGAGGGAGAAAGAAAACAAGGATCCCAGAGACGAAATGCTGACAGCTTTGACACATTTTGGAAGGAAAGCACAGTTAAGGAAGGAAACAATGTAGTGAATCTGCAGATAGAAGGAAAAAATAAAGAGTGCTGACATAGTTTGCACTGTGCCCGCTCAAACAACATTGAATTACACACCCTGTTCATGTGGAAACTTACTGTCACACACAGCCTTCAGGACAGGGAAAGTGGACACTTAGAAAACCTGTAGTTTAATTTTTCAGGAATCAGTAATACAGAAGCCTTCCATTGCCCCTCCTAGTACTAGACAGAACGTATTTTAAGGCATAGTTTAACATCCATTTCTTCCTAAAGCAACTTAAAGTGTAACAAGCCAAGATGTCAAGACACAGAAAACTCAATAGGTATTCTGACAGAGGTGAAAGCTGGTTTACGTACGCCGCAGTATTTGCCTTCAAACAGGGGAGGCTTGACAGAGAAAGAAACAAAAATAACTGCAGACCCAGATTCTAAAATAGCTAACATTACCAACACAAGGAATGTTCATTAGAGTCCAGTTCCCACTAGAGCTACTCAACAGGAGGACGTACAATGTGATTATGCTTAAACTGCACTGATTGACTGTTCTCAAGAGTGCCCCGGGACGGGGGGATAACTGTGGGAGGCCAAACTCTGCAGTACCCTAGTGCAAACTGCCTCAGAGGAAAAGCCTGCAGTCAACAAGCCTTTACACCTCTTGTTAGGCTCCACTGAGAGATGCAGTAGTCAGGTGTCACCTAACAATCTCAGGACACTCCGTTAAAGGTGATGGTCCTGTATGGATTCTAATGCACATCCCCCATGAACAGTGTCCTGCACACATACATCTGCCAGGCTACCGGCTTTCCCTCTTCCATGACTGAACCAGCTCACAGCCACCAGAACCTCACGTAGACGATCAGCATGATAAAAAACACAGCTACAGCCGCCAGCTTGGCGTACGTGGAGCGCATGTTCAGGTACTTCGCGTCCTGACGGTACTTCTTGGACAAACTGGACAAGTTGTTGGCCTTGGAATCAAGAGCTGTTAAAGGGAAGGGGTAGAGAAGTTAGTCAAGATTAACTGAATGTTCTCCAAATGCTACATGAACTGCACACAGCTGGAAGCACAGCAGTTTCATGTGGCAGCACAGCCTGAGCCTCTCTGCAGTGCTCTAGTGCTTGTCCTGCTGCAATGAGAGCAACCCAAACTGGTGAGATGCTGGTCTCGCCCAAAAGAAGCACCAGTACCTGCCAGATGGTTCAGGTTGCAACCAATCCAACTGAAACACTCACTGAATTCCCTGCTTTTCTCAGGAATTACCAAGCCTTTCCCTTCAGTATGCTCTGCCCACCCAGCTGACCAAAGAGACAAGGAACTGTGTGCCAAACACTGGCCACTCCCAGTACCTGAAAGTGCCTCTCCTCGCTGTAAGACTTCCTCAATGTTGGCCACCATAATCCTCTGCACATCTTGCAGCTCTGTGTTGATGGAGCCCAGGTTCCTCCTCGCCCGGCTATCAATGTAGAGCTTCTTGGTTTTCTGGATGTAAGTGTCTGGAATGAGACAGGGCTATTAGAGGGGATGCCACTTTACACAGAGCAGCCTGGCTGCTGAAGGAGTGGGAGCATTGCAGAGACAGCCAGAAGACTACATGCATATGTATATACTACATTCACTGGAGCAAGGCCAAGAGACTAAAAGCAGGAAATCTGAATTAAAGGACATGTACCATTTCCCTACCACTTCTCTATTCTCCTGCTCAAAATGCCCATATCTCCAGTGCCAAGAAGAGGTTAAACTGTTAATTTCATATGCCAAGCTGGAGAGGATCCCGTGGCTGCTGCTGCCTGCCCCAGCAAGAAGTTTCCCAACCAGCCACAAGGAGAGGGACCTCACCAAATTCAATGAAGGAATAGGGCCTGGAGACTGTTGGCACCTTCTTGCCATGCTGCTCATCAAACTCTGAGTTCAAGTCTTCCAGATATGCAAAGGCCAGTTTCTTGGGGAATGCAGCTTCACACAGGACCAGGTAACACACCCCCTTCTCGATGATGTAGCTAAAAGAACAGCAGACAGGGCATTAATCAACCAAATCTGAACCTATCCTACCAAACTCCACCCTGCATTCCTTTACTCCTACAAGGCAATGACAAGCGGGTACAAGGACTTTCAGTTTTCCATGCCTGGATCAAGTGTGAACCTTTCTACAAAGCAATGGTTAATTTTTTATTTTTACCCAAAACAAATTCTTGTGTAGCCTCAGACCCTACACCCAAGCCAAGAGCCCTGAATTTTGCCTTCACTGGAACAAAAGCTGGCCTGTGGATATCCCTAGCTTAACAAAATACCAGTAACAAAAGAGTTATAATTTTGGAGTACAAAAGAGAGGACACCCTACTGCCCTCCTGCAGTCGGGAGAAGGGGAGCACAAGAAAGTTTGCCAGCAGAGTAGAGGGGAAGGTGGCCAACACATCTCTACTTGGCTGAGGGACATATAAAGGAACAAGTTGCTATCCACATGCATCACCTCGAAGGCAGATGGGGAAAAATACTGGTGATATACAGGTTCTGGTGACCTTACCTGTGGATCTGCCATGGGTAGGTGGGACTGTGCCACCAGTTCTCTGGCTGCAAAGTGAGGAGCTCCAAAACAAACACACAGTGACACCTGCTGCTGTGTCATGCTGCCTGGTTTGCCCTGCAGCTAAGGGTACAGGGGTCCTCCACTCCTCCTCCTCCCAGCACCCCCAGCCCCATGTAGTTCTTATTTGTTTGCAGAGGCTTACTGCTGACCTTGTTTCAGTGTGAGCTACAGCGTCTCTTGCCAACGGGGCGAACAGGGGCTTTTCATTATAATTCAACTAAAAAGCCTACTGGAATAAGGGATGAGATAGAACCAATCTTCAGATTATTTAAGCTTTGCTATGAGTGTCTGCTGCTGCACAATTGAAACTACATTTTCCTCCTCACTTAGCCAATATAAAAATAAGGGCAACAATATTCCCACCAAAACCAAGGGACTGGAGACAGTAAATAGCCCTGGAAACACTTCTGAACACTTATCCATATTCTTCAGGGTGGAATGTAAACACAACTTTTATGTTACCTTTCTTTGAGTTTCTGCATAATGCCATTATACATTAGTCTAGTTAGCATAAAGATTAGCAGCGTATTAAAGAAATAATCCAGTCCCGAGGGCACAATAGTAAAATAAGTAGCTTAAAATTTTGTTAATAGTCACATCAGGCTTACAAAACAACTTCTTCCCAACTCCCCACTGTTTGCCAGATACCCCCAACAGGTCCATGTCCTTTGAATTAGCCATCCTCAGCTCATTCCTGGGCTCAGGAGTCTCCATTTCACCTGTCTTTGAACAGGCTGTGTGTGAACCCTTCCAGCCTTCAAACAGCAACTGATCTACCCCAACCAAGAAGAAACTCCAGTTGCCATAATCCATTCCACAAAGTGTCCCCACAAGCTCATGCCTTTGTTCCTTTATATGTCCCTCAGCCAGGAGTGCATCAGTGCCTAGGACTAATGCTACACTACATCATGCCTCTGTTCTTCCCTGACCCCTGGAGACCCGTCTGACAGATTGGAGTTGCTACAGATCATCACCCAGAGCTTGATTTAGCCACTGTCATGACCAGCAACACTTAACAAATCTTTTGAAATGAGGACAATATGTGTCAGATGGGAATCCTGACAGTATTGCTGGAGCAGCACTCTCCAGATGAGAGCACTCTGAGGAACATGTCCCATTGGCAAAGGTCTGTTTATCTCTGTCTGGGCCAGCTGGTCCTGCCTGGAGCTCTTCAGCTGTATTTCCCACTTGCTTTTCCCTGATGTGGTATTCAATGTGTTGGATTTAAAGCTGATCGGTCAGCACCACAGAGAGTGAGCTCATCTCATTCTGCCCCAGTTTCAGACAACTTTGTCAACCTCAGAGCAGAGTTTCTGAATAGCTGGGATTCTCACTTTTACACTCCGTGTGCATCTCTGAGCTTCTGCACAGCACCTGCTTAGCACGTCCTCACACGAGGGGCAGACGGTGCCATTTGCCACTGTTAACCCCCACACTCTGCCTTCCTGCACACCAGGTACAGCCAGCAGGTTTCTCATAATCATCTTGGACATCTGGAGAGAGAAAAGCTTTATCCTGGTAACAGTGGCAAAGGCCAAGGGTTGCTTTCAACACGACAGGTAAGAGTCACTTCAGCCATTCATCAGCCAAAGGTCATCTGCTGACTGACAGCACAGGAAACACCGTCAGTGTTCCTGTACCTGCACAGCCATGTGCCCCCAGTGCTGCAGCTGAAAAGGTGACACAGCTTTTGGAGCCGAAGCCTAGGCAGAAACCATCTTAGTGCCCATAGTCTAAGCTTCATATTTCAGCAAGGCTTGGCTCTTCTCTGAATTGATGAAGCTAAAAACGTTCAACACCACCACCTCAGCAAGTTCAGCAATATCCTTAGCCACACTGCTAACTCACAGCACGAAATGCTCTGTCCAGGTTTGTGCTGCCCTCAGCAGCCTGAGCTCTGATTTGGCAGAAAAAAATTGGTAAGCTGCGCTAACAAACAGCGTGGTCGTCAGTCAGCGTTATGTTAGACTAAATCTCCAATTCCCCCATTACCTCCCCTCCCTCTACAGAGGGATTTCTGACCTGAAAGTGTTCTTTTCACACAGGTCCTGCCATAACATCCCATCTCAAAGGAGGCAGCAGCGAGTCCTCTGCAGCAGCAGCTGTCGGTTGCCAGCGGAACCTGTCTAGGGACTAACTCAACCCAGAAGAAGAAACACTCCTCTCCCTGGCTGCCTTCCCACCAGGTAACCCAGCTGTTCCTTTGGGACAGCTGTCAAAACTGCAGCCTGCCCAAGCCCTCCCTCCCCGTGAGAACCGGTGACATTACAGCCTCCGCTAATAGGCTTTGATTTCCTCGGCATGCGTTGCCATCTCACCAGGCATCGTTCTGCTTGCATCACGGAAGTAACTCAAGAAGGGATTTACTGGGATCTACACAGCCTCTTTCTCAAGGCTTCGCTGCCAGTCTGAGCTACACCCATGCAGTGCCAAGGAAACACTTAAAAACCAGGGAGGTTTTAAATTCTATAAAGTTTTAACATGTAGAAAGAAGATGATGCAGAGCAGCACTTTGCAGTTAATTCTGCAACAGGAGATAGGGATGGCCAGAGTAATCAGGGCTGTCCTCTGACAACTGTAAGTCCCTATCAAAGGCAACCAGAAGCCAGGAGAAAAGATTTTTTTTAAATCTTGTCATGGTTACTATATGTAAGCCAACCACTAGAAAAGTAGCCCTCAAAACCTCATGGCTTTTGCCAAAGATTGCCCTTCCAAAAAACTCCTGTTCCCACCTTTTCATGTTGCCAAATCTCTGAAGGAAAGGATAGGGTGGGAAATTTGCTTGTTATAGATGCAGAGACCTAAAACCAACCTTGCCCTGCGTTCAAAGGCTCCCTCCCCCTCACCCAGCCATAAACCCACACAGAGTCACCAGGAATCCCTCGGGAACTGAGAGGGATCCTGCTGCTGGCAGCGCAGCAGAAGTGGCGCAAAGTGCAGGAAATCTTGGCACGTTGCTGCCCAAACTGCACAACAGGATCTTGACTTTCTCAAGCTTTATTCTGCCAGGCAATGACATATCACAGAAAGAAGCATTTCCTTTTCACACACAAGCTCTCCTGCCTTTCACCGACTGTCAATTCTTCCCCTGTTCACTTGCCTGTCCACCTCCCTGGATATTGATTAAGCAATCACCATGTCTGACCTGCACTCCTTGTAAGCTTTCCTTATCTCATATCCAAGCTCCCTGGCTAGAATGCTACTGGAGAATCAACAACAAGGCTGAATCTACAAGACGAGAGAAAGAAGCCTGTCAGATAATATGGAAATAATAAAAAAAACCCTCGGAGATGCTCCATGTGCTTCTAACACATGAAGCTAATGCATGAAAAGATGTGATTGCACAGAACACAGAGAGGAAAATCCTGTGCAAGAGGAGCTCACAGTGGCACTGCCAGACTGGTTTTACCAAGGACATCCCTCTTTAAAGACAAGACACAGGAAGTGCAGGAGAAGCAGTGAAGGTATAGCAGAGAGTGCAAACAAACAGAAAAACCTTGAAGGGAACAGAACCTGCATTGTCTTCAGCAAAGGCAGAACCACGAACCTGGCTGAAAATCAAGTGCCAGACACCTGCGCCAAGCAGCGACAACTCACACACTCTGCCCTTCCAGCAGCTCAGCTAGCAGGGCAGGCCGGTGAAGCAACTCTCCTGTTTCAGGCAGCCCAGTTCCCAACAAACCCTCACCCCGAGCCGGAAGAGCCTTCACTCATTCCCGCGGCGGAGAACCCCCTTTTCCCCACGCCCCCGCCCAGCACTCACTGGAAAGCCATGGCTCCCGCCTCCAGGGTGCATCTCGTCGGGGACTGCTCGTTCAGCTTGCGGAAGAGCTGCTTCGCTTGGCTCTGGTACTGCTGCAGGTCGCGGCCTGACTGAGGAGGGAGCGGGGGAAGGACGGGCTGTTGGGGCGGCCAACACCGGAGAGACACCGGGGGGGAGGGCTGCGGGCTCTCCGCCCGACAGCACCGCGGCGGCTCTTCCCCTCCCACCCACTACTACCACCAGCACCACCACCACCGCTCGCGACGGGAAACGCCTCTGACGGAGCCGCCCCACCGCGAAAAGG
>VZRE01000627.1:928091-1010336 GCA_013396775.1 Cephalopterus ornatus
CTCCCTCAGCGGTGCCGCAGTGACGGGCACGGCTCCTGCTGCCCCTTCCGTGGGTGGGTGTGGGAGTGCAGGGGCCGCCCGGCCCTAGGAAGGGTGGGAGAGCTGCAGCTGTGTCTGTGTCGGGTGTGCAAGGGGGTCACCCTCTCAGCGAGTGCCCCCCTCTCCCCAGACCCTGTCGTGGGGGGTGTGCCGGTGGCAGGGCTGGGGCTCCTTCCCCGAGCTCCGTCGTCCCCGCGGGGTGTCCCGTTAACGGCGCCTTCGCGGGGAAATGCCCTGCAGGGGTGGGCTCGGGGTGGGCATCCCTTTCTCTAGGACCGGTTGTCCGCCCTCTCTCGGTCTCGGCTCTTTCCCCGCCTCTGGTGTGTGTAAACACGCGGCCGCGGTCCCTGCCTGCGCTGGTTTTAGCCCGCATGGGAGGCATCCCTCTTAGCTTTTCTAAAATTTGCGCTTTTCAGGCCTGGCTCTGACAGAAAGCCTTTGAGGATTCAAACGTGCCGAAGACAAATCTCTGAAACGCTCCTCCTTATCTTTGTTTTCGTTTTGTTTCAAACGAGGACACATCAAGCGAGCAGAAAGGGAAGGGAGTCATCAGGCTGACCTGGCAGGAATGTAAAGCTTTGCAGGCTTTACAAACCCCCTCCAAATCCCTCTGTCTTCTGCGCCATCCAGATAGAAGGTTGGGCTTGGTGGCTATGCCCCTGTCTTGCAGGGATTAGTAACTGTGTTAACATAAATATTGCCCACGGTCATAGTGCTTTGGCATCGTGGGCAGGAAGATAAGGTAGGGTAGAAGAAAACCCAAGTCCTGCAGTTGCAGACGATCTTGGTTTATAACAGCTTATCTGTGCTAACAGTGCCTTGGGGCAGTAACTTTCTCTGCCTGTGCCTTGTTCAGCCTTTCTTTCCTGCAGGGGAGGTCTTGGAAAGGGACTGGCACCGAGGGCAATGTGCCCCTCTTCAAGGAGTCCCTTTGCTGTGGAAGTTATTTGCCTACGCGGGAGTAGCTGCAGGAGCAGTTGGTGCTTTTTGGTTTTTTGCACTAGACTAGAAGGTGTCCCTGCCGATGGAATTAGATGATCTTTAAGTCCCTTTCAACCGAAACCATTCTGTGATTCTATAGTTCCAGTGTGATTGGCATTGTCCCTGTTGTACAGAGGACACAGAGGGCTCTTGTAATGCTGCTCTGAAAACTGTTCTCTCCATTGCACCCTCGACTACAGGAAGGCAGTTGGGTTTCCATCTCATCCAACCTTGTAACAATGGCTGTTAGACAAATTAAAAAACAAATGTCTGTCGCTGTCAAGGACTTTTCATTCTGCATTATCATTTATGCTGATAGTTGCAGATCTGAAAACGAGCTCACAACACAGCTTGCTTGTTTGCAAATCTGTAGATGACCAGAAAATGCAGTGTAAGGACACTGACTCTGCCTTGATTTGGTAGGGGGTGGGGTGCACAGGATGGCAATTAGGGTGGGGTCCTGGGTGCTTGAGTTGTGGTGGGCAGCAGATTGAAGTCAGCTGGTTGAAGTGCCTGGAGGAATCTGAGGAATGCAAAGGACAGGTGGATATATGGGCAAGTGGGGCAGAACTAGGGCTTGAAGGGGAAAATCTGGAGCTGCTGAAGCAAGCTGTGAAGCAGGCGATGGTGAAAGTGCTCAGGTTGCCTGGGCTGAGGCACTGATGGAAGAACTGGGGCATTTGGGATCTTCTAGGAACAGAGCTTTTGTATGAGGGAGTTTGTAGCAGTGAGTCCCTCTGCTCAGCCCTGTTGTTGCCATCACCTTTGTTTGTGGTTCCTGGGTGCCCTTTTCCCCTAGAGCCTGGGGGAATAAACAGACATCCAGCTGCTGCATCTGCAGCTGCCAACCAAATGAGCCTGTCTTTCCATGGATATGGAGTTTTCTGCTGGATGTGCCCCATGTGCTGGAGGTGTCCCACATGAGCTGGGCACACGTGCAAGGATTGTCTATGTGGTGCAGTGTGTGGCAGGTCTGCAGCTGTAGCCGTGGGTGCCAAGTGTTTTTCATTAACCTGAAGCAAGGTCAGGAGCAGCTGAGGTTGCAGGTTCTGTGGAGATGTTGGTTCCGTGGCACAGTGAGGTGTGTGCTGGGCAAACACCAAATTTTGTAGCAGTTCCCAGTCAATGCTGCTGTTTCTAATCACTTAACATCATGCCTTGTGATGCTGCTTTGAGGTTCATGTTTTACATTTCGTTACCGGCTTTGCAACAGACCTCTCTGTTGGAGAAGGCAGGAGTTTGAAAACCTTGAAGTTATACCACTGCCTCTGCATTTTAAGTTAGAATTGTAATGATTTTCCCTATGGCACAATGACTTTTAAGATTCTTTATCTTAAAGCGAGAGATACTGGGATGACAACTCCTGCATGGGAAACTGTATCCCAAATGAGCTTGTTGTCCAAGCAGTTGTGTGTTGGGATGTGAGAGGCGGATGTGGAGGAAAGTGGGCCTTGGTGTGTGGTCAAATACCATGGAACTGCCGTGGTCTCTTCTGAGATTTCCACTAAGTTCCCCTCTGGGTTTCTCTTGGCAGGACAGGGTTTCCCAGTAGAGAAGAGGTTTGAACTTGGCACAAAGTCAAAGGATTCATGGCAGAGGAGTACGTGTTTTGGGGAGGGAATGTTGCTTCCTTCCTCCTTCTTTTTTTGGTGCAATAAATCTTACTCCATTTCTAAAGTGTTTCTCCTACAGTAAGCTGGAGCAGGAGGGACTGGGTGAAAACAGTGCCTGGAGTGGTCTGTGCCTGCATTTCCCTAAGTTGGGTGGGTGGGTGTTGAGGTGGAGGGCCTCATGTGGATGTGTGTATGCTTCCCAGATGATGGCTGGGATCTGGACTCTGGGAGGGACACCTCGAAAGCACTGCTATTGAACGTGCTCTTCTTCAGTGGTTGATTTACTGAAAGTCCATTTGGCTTGGGTGGGGTGTCAGCAAAATCTGGAAGGCTGCCTTGCTGCTTCTATGGAGTTTCCTTGTGTGAAAAGGCTGTGTTTAAGCTTAAGGAAGAATAATAGTGAAGAGGCATGGTGTTGTCCTATAATGCTGTGTTTGGAGTGAAACATGAGGTGTTTTGCACTTGTGTTGGTCTTCTTTCTCTTGTGCTATTTGCAGAAGTGATTTTCTGATTTCTGTCTTCAGCTCCTGAGGGTTTTGACCATAGTGCTTCTGAAACGCAACTACTTTCTTTTAGTCATCCCAGAAATGTGACTCAAGATGTCTCACTATCTGGGCGTATCCACTGCATACCAGAAGGGAGAGATGCCTACCTTTTCCGGCTGTTTCTTTCTTCTGTGCATTGAAATATTTTCCTTTGAGGAAGGTTACACTACGTAAAGCTCTCCTTACCACCCATAAAAACTGAGAGTGATCTTCTTGTAGCATGGCTGCGAGAGAATCAACACTTTTCTCCCCCCTCATTTTTCTCACACTGGAAAGTAAGAATAACTCAGTGGATTTTGGTGGTGTTTCTTTTTACTTTCCAATTTTTTTATGAAGCTGTGGGTGTGAATGGCAGGGTACAGTACTGTCCCATCCTGAAGGAGCCTCATGAGGAGATAGGAGAAAAGTTTTGTTGGAATGGTCTGCTGGAGCAAGAGAAAGCAGAGTGGGTTTCCATTCAAAGTAGGTTTTGATCGAGGCTATTGCTTTAATTGTCACAAACTTGCAAAAGTTTCTGCTAAGCTTTGAACTGTAAAGTGAGTTTTAGCGTACTGCGACCAAATTGGATGTGGAGCAGGTGTGACCTGGTGTCCCTTGAGGATGAAAGGGAAGAAACCTGTGGAATAGACCTGTGAAAAGACAGTGCTGGAGATCTGAGGTTGTTGACTGGGCACTGCCTGAGCATTTCATGTTGTCTCACCTCTGTGGTTTGTGTGCTGCGTAAGGGAACAGGAAGGGAATCTGTGCACATCCCCTGAACTCGAACAGGAGGTTGGTGGTGCGGGGATGTGACCGCTCAGTGTGCTGTGACATGGCCTTGCAGCACTCGGACATTCACACCAGCCTGGTACGGACATCCCCGGGGGGATGGAAACTGATTAGGGTGAGACTTTGGATTCACAGCAGCTGAGTGGATCCCAACAGTTTGCCCGTGCCCCAGGCTATGTGCTCTTCTCTCTCTGCCAGCTCCCATCTTCTTCCACTGATCTATTCCCTGTGACCAGGAGGGACACAATGAGGACTGCTGGGGTGTGGAGCCACTCCAGCAGTCTGCAGCTTTGAACCCCCACACGGTAATTCCCTCTGCTAACAAAGTGTTGAGGGCTTCTGACCTGTGTGAAGTCCACGGCTGACTCTTCTCTAGGAGTATTTGCTGCAAATTCACTTGGAAGGGAAACACTTTACCCCTTGGTGTGAAGGATGCATGCCTACACTGGGAATGGGAGTTTCTTTTGGCCAGTGAGAGCACGTTCTGTCCTGGCTTGAGCATGTTCTGTCCTGGCTCTACGCACCATATCAGCAGAGAAAGGTGGACAACTTGCTAGAGTAATAATTATGTTCAGGTGATGCTGCATAATAAAAAACATTGATTAATTCAGGTAGGGAGAGATGTTAATTTAAATGTATCTTAACCTCCTATTCCGTGGAGAGAACTCTTGTTTGTTAGGATAACTGTTGGCACGTTCATTGGGAGCTGACAGTAGATTTTCGGTATATTTGGAACTGGGAAAATGTCTAATTACTCAGATGACTAGGTACGTTTCAGAAGTGCTTATTTGGAGGCTTTGTTTTGACTTTATTTGAATAGCATGAAATGCCTAACGTTTTACCACTGAAGGAAATTGAATACAAATGAGGGCACAGGATAGGCTTTAAAAATATCACTAAGGCGATGCTGAATGTGTGAGATGCATGAGGAAAAACAACCACAACTGAGCAATGGAGATGAACTTCTTGGAGTAAAGCACAGTGGCTAGAACCAACCCCTTTATTCTTGGAGCTGAAATATCCTGTTTCTCCCTCTTAGTCTTTGTGGAAGAGATCAAAACCAAATTAACAGTACTTTGGGCGAGACCTAGTGATCCTTATGTAAATGCTATCACAGCAGTGTTAGTGTCACTTTGTGTGATACTACTGAATGTAATTTGGACTCTTGTGTTATTCAGTAGAAAAGTTCTGTGTAGAGGCTGAGCTATCTGTTGGAGTCAGATGTCCGGTTAGACCTATTCTGAGGCATCTTTTAAGTGTCATGAAGTGAAGCTTGTGCATGTCATGAACAGTTCTGGAAACATCTTAAAATTTTAAAGCTGCTAGCCAAAGCCTCTGGATGAGACTGTGTGTGGTTTTCACCTGGATGTTTTGCACATGGCAAGTGCAAAAGGAGTTTGAGAGTGGAAGGAATGGGCTGCTCTTTTGAAGGGCCTCTTTCCTTGCCTTCCACCAAATGAGGGTGCCCGAAGGACCTTCCCCTCTTGTCCCCTGGCAGGTCTGGCCTGTGTTTCTGTAGCCCTGCATGGCAGGAGGTGACGCTGTAGCTGCTTGTCCAGGGAATGAAGGCTCTGTCGAATGGAACTGTTGATGCTCCACCTTTCATTGGCTTTGAGCAGGCAGATGATTTCTGTGGCGAGCTTGTGGCTGTATCAAATTAGCTCTGAAATGATTTGCATAATAGATTAATCAACCAGCAACAAAACATCCTTCTTTTCTGCCAAGAAAAGAAAAGCAACAACTCAGCTGTTACAAGAGACCATTATGTTCCTTGCAACCCTTAATCTTTCTTTTTTTCCAAGAGCACTCCCCGTTTTGGCCTCATGCAGGAAGCTGGCCTGCTCGCTGGCTTTATTTGCGTCACATCTTGGCAGCTTTTCCTAATTCTTTTGGGCCAAATTTTGCCACCGTTATGGTGACCTTCTCGGGAGGGTATTTCCTATGGAATTGATGGCTGACCGCCAGACAACTCTGTATTGCCAGGTCCTCTATTAGCCTTTGCCGTTCTATTGAAATTCCTCTGCGTCCCTTGTGCTTCTTCAGAACTGTCCCATTTTCCTGGGAAGTCAGGGAGCAGGAGGACGAGGGGGAGCGGGTCACCTCAGAGAGCATGTAAGTGTGAGTGGGCAGGAACTGGTCACTGTATTTTATTTTATTAGCCAGCAGTATGAACCTCTTAACCTGTATGGTCCTCCTGCAGCTCCAGATTCAACATCTACGTGTCCTTGGTTCGTTGAATAATGCCACCTCCCAAACAGTGCTGGGGGAGTTTGAGTCCAAATGGATCCTAACGTGCAGATGATAAGAGGCTTAACTGGGTAATTGAATGTGATAGCATGAAGCTTCTCTCATGGTGAGGTTTAATTGGATTATGATACTGTACAGTGGTGTGGAGGCTTGCAGGGCATGCAGCCAGCTTCACAAGGAGAGAGTGGATCCTTGCTAATCGCTCATTTGTTTAAAATAATGAATTGCCTGGAGAGCTCTGATGGGCATGCTGCGACTGACGCAGCCAGTATCCCTGGAGCAGGAATTCCTCAAAAACATGTAGGACCCAGTCCTTGGGTTGGTGCAGCTGTAGCAGATCTGCCTGGTGAAGAGGAGACAAGCTTCTCATGTTTGGAAAAGTAGATGCATGGACTCTCTTGTTGCACTCTGAGATCTGGAACCCGTTTCCTCTAAAACCACTTCAGCTGTTCCTGCAGCGTTTTGTGTGGCTGTGTCACATGTAATGAGCTGTGCCTTGCTTCTGAGGTGGCCTCCTTGTTCCTTCTCATCTAGCAGCTGAGAATCTGCAGGCCAGGCTGCCTTCCAGCATAGTTACTTGCAGGGCAATAACTATTTTTGATCAGGAGCTCAAATGCCTCCCCTGCTGCAGTGGGAAAGCAATCTAATTTTTAAAGTGTGCAGCAAGAATAAAATTGAGAGCAGCTTTTGTATGCTGTGAAGTTGGCTTGGTGGAGGCTCTCACGCGTGTAAACCATAGCTGGGGTCTGCAAGCCAGTCAGCGTGCAGGTGCTCACCTGGCTTGGTGTGTTGGCAGCACCTGTATTTTGGGAGCAGCTCCTGGGGGCTTTGTGCTTTGTGTAACTCACTGCCTGAGCTGCAGAGAGGCTGTTCTTGGGAGTTTTTGCACTGAAAAGTAGGAGTGTTTGGTTTACTGATATTTCAAAAGAGTTTGAAATCTGCATGGTTGCTCAGATCTTACTTCAGAAGAGTTGTCAAGGAAAATAGCATTTGTTCTCCTGTAAGCAGATGGATTAGCATAAAATATCAGCTTTGATGTTGTGTGCAGTGTGCTACTCATCCATAGCCTCTCTGCGGGTTTGGACAGTTAACTGTTTGTCTGATCAGTGTTTGAATGGGCTGGGAAATGCCCTCAAGGATGGTGTGTGCCATTTGGGCAGGGAGCAGCAGCTGGGCACTGGGAGGTTTTGAACAACTCATCCCGTTTCCTACAGTGGGGCATCTAAACTATATTAAAGTTAAATAAATGTGATTGCTTTACTGTTGCTGGGAAATGGTAGTCTAGCTGCTTTTCCCCCAGTGCTCTAAAATGTGTGGGACCTCCCTCCCCAAGCTCTAGTTTGGTCTAAAGATAAACTAACTTCCCTCTCCTCCTCCTTTTCCTTTTAGCAGTCAGGTGCTCTGGAGCCTGTAGGAGGTAAGTGGAAGGGAGTAGCCAAGAGGGAATGATAGTGTTTAACCGAAATCTGCACAGCTTGCAGGTCCTTCTGGACCTCAGGGAGGTAGTTAGTTTTGTTCTAAAAAGAAAAAAAGGAACCAACCTGGTGAGCCAGGATGGCTTTTTTTTTATTAGTGTGTGTTGCTGGGGAGAGGTGAAGGTTTGAGGCTGTGAAAGAGCAGGGGAATCAAGTGTGTGCCTGTGTGCAGAGTGAAGTGAAACATGTGCCCCCTGCTCAACAAAGCACTTTATTTTGTTGCTAAAAATCTTGTGAAGAAAGACACTGTCTCCTTTCATCAGATCCCTTTGCTCTGATGAGCTTGACTGTTAAAAATCCCTCTCTGCTCTTTTTGTTTTTCTATAAAGCCATTGCAGTTCAAGGGCTTGGAGATGCTCCTCACTGCTGGTAAGTAAATATCATGTGCAGGAGAGAGATTTCTAGAGGGATCTTCACCTCTGCAGGGAGACACATGGAAGGCTGCAAATGGAAACATGGGAAGACTGTGGAGCTCATAATGGGGTTCTGGCCTCTGTTATAGAGATTTCTAGTGCAGGGCTCTCATTAGTGGCCTAAATGAGCTGCCATTTGCACATATGCCTGTCTGATATGTGTTTCCCAATAGGCACTAGGCCAGACCTAGATATAGCGCAGAGAATAACCCCCCATGGAGAGATTCTTAGGAAGCCTTATCTATATATAGTCTATATAAGTCTGTATCCCCTTTCTGCTGAGAGGACAGTCTGCCGGGGGAATGTGGTTAATGCGGATACACCCCAGCTTCCGAGAACCAGGCAGAGGTCCACGAGCACCACGTCTGCCACATCCTGTGAGTGATCCCTGGCGTGTCCTGGCTCCTGCTGTGGTGGATTGCAGCGAGGAATTCTCTGCTGAGGGCCCCAGCTGTACTACCCTGTGCCTTGACCGTGCTGTTGTGGCGAGCTAGTGACACGCTCCTGTGGCCAGCCAGGCTTGTCCTCTGTGGGGGCACGAAGCAGCCGTCAGCCAGAGGGAACAGCTGCAAAGGCTGGGGCACATCATTCATGCAGAGCCGATGGTGCCTGTGCCTTTGGAGCACGTTGGTCTGTTGGGTGCTCTCATTAAAGCGATGAGATCGTGGCTTGGCAGTGACTTGTCATGAGACAACCCTTGTAGGATTTTTATGCCAGTGCAGTTCCCTTTCTTGCAGCTGCTTAGCAGGGTGTTCTGCGAGAGGAACCTGCACAGACATACTGCTGCTTCTGGAATGAGAAACGATTTGCAGTGTTCAGCCCACCTGCAAAAAAAGGGCACAAAACAAACAAACCATGAGCAGGTGCCTTAGATCAGAAGTGGGAACACACAGTGAGGTGTACAAGGCTGCCCTTTCACACAGCAGTGTGGCCTCCTATTAATTTATGTATAGGTGCAGTTTCACACTTGAGATGTCTGAGGCCATTCCCAGCCAGCCTTTCTTTCCATTTAGTAGAATTTTTCCAGCTATGGCACCACCATATTTCGTAGCTGTCCTGGCAGCTGCTGAGTGCCAGCTGTGGGGAAGCAGAGCCTTCTTTCTATGGCAGAGTTTGTTGCCCACCTGGCAGTTTTGCAGCGCATCCTGAAACCGCAGAAATGAGAGTCTGGGGAGCTTTCTACCAGCCTGAAATATCAGTCTGTGAACAGCTCGTGAGGTTCTGTTGGAACTGCTGGAGGCCTGGCTTCTCTTTGGATGCACTTGTCTTTGGGATTGTGAACCTAGGTCTTTTTAAAAGAGCAGCCTGATTTTCTATGCTGGAGACACTGATTCCTTTCTCTTTTAGGGAACTGGTAACTCCCATGAAAGTCATAAGGTTGTTGGAGGACATCTCCTTCCTCACACACGTTTTTACAAATATAGCAGGATCGTTTGAGGTCACTCAGTCTTGAGTTTCTTTAGGGATTGCACACTGTAGCTGGAGGCTGTGCTGGAGCTAGATTTGATTGCCTCTGGAGGGGCTGTGCTGAAAATGGGTGTCTGTAGCATAGGGTCTAATCTCAAGACAGTCCTGCAAACTTCCCAGCTCCTCAGATTCACATGCAGTCTTTATTTCACCTTGTCATGTGTGTCCTGATTTCAGTGCTGCCTCAACCGCGTGAACTCAGTGGTTTGTAACAAGGACAGGGATGCTGCTGTTCTCAGCAGAGACAGTAGTACCCGTTTCCCAGCCACCATCAGGGCTCTGTCTTTTTACAGTTCCGTCTGTGCAGTGGGTAGTTGGGGGTGTAAGACAGGAGCATTTAGCAGTTCTGCCTGTTACAGCAGGGCTCCAGCAGCTCGCTCACTGAAGAGCTCTCTCAGATGCGTGCAGAGCTGTTGTACTGTCCTAACACCCTCCAGGTAAGGTTATAGGCTTTTACCAGCTCCTCTGAGGCTGGTGTGTCAGGTGGGCTCTGTGTAACCTACCCACTTAGGCTGCTGCTCTTCTGCCTTGTGCCATTGTAAGCATTTGAGAGTTCACGTGGTAAAAGAGTGGATCAGGATAGAGGGTTTTTTGGGGGTAGAGATGAGGAAGTGGATTGTGTTTTGGTTGGATCAGTTCTCAGCTGTGTTTTGAATGGTCCAAATGGTTGTGCTTGTGAGTGTGAGGATGAAGATGGAGCAAGTAAACCAGTGCAGCTCCAAAGTCAAGTGGAAGCAATAAGTGGTTCTGCACGCTCCTGAAGTATGCATCATGCTTCTAATTTATCAGAATTTCCCTTTAGGCCAGGGAAATTACTTCTAATGACTGTGGGAGGAGAAGTCCAGCCCTTTGTTTCGAGGCTCGTGTTTTAGCTCTGTTCTAGAAACCCTGGGTGGTCCAAAGGCTTGTGTGTGTTCTCCAGCTCAGGGCTGCTGTTGTCAGAGCTGCAGAGCGGGTCAGGGGGAAGAGATGGTTGGGCTAGAGGTGGTCTTTCCTTCTTTCGGGCTTCTAAGGGGAGGTCTCTGGTGGGAAGAAGGTTTTGGGAGCTGGACTCTTTGTAATGGGATTCTCAGACAAGTACTTCCTAACTTGAGTAATTGACAGTGTAACCAAAGCTACTGGAGATTGCCGGGGATGTAACTGAATCTTTCACACCGATTCTTATGCAAATTTAAACATGTGCTCCTGGCTTCTAATGGGACACCTACAAATACAATTGGCTCCATTCAGAACTCGGCATTGGTGAACTGAAGTTTTAATTGCTAATGGCTTTCTAGTAAGAGTGTGACTTGCAGAGCTGCATCTGTAGCAGTTTCTCAGTGCTGCCCTTACCTGTACACGTGAAGTTTCCCTGTAGTGACCTGCGGAGGTTCTGGCGCGTGGTTTGGTGTGTTTGTTGTCAAAACGGTCCATTGCAATACTGCTCTGGTTCGGTAGCAAATGAGCCTGAGCATTTCAGTGCTCTTTTCCTTGCTGATGTGTTGGGGCTCGTTGAAGGTAAATTAAATGACCTTGAGGTCTGCAGAAAATAAGTTGGTGTATTTAACACTGAGTGCAAATTGTCTTAATTTTCTACTCAGTAAATATGTAACTGTGAGTTGATGAGGCCATTTGATAAGTATTGTTTTGGACTCCTGAGGGAGATTGATGTCTGCAACCTCCTGGCATAGTTTCAAATTCAGGCACTTTTTTTCTCTCATAAAGGTGCTGCATGGCAATGGAGTAGTTGGTCAAAACCATGTGGACTTAATTTCTTTAAAGTACAAACAGCCTAGAAATGTTTGTGTACAAAATATTCATCCAGTGACTGTAAGCATTTCAATGTTTCTGCAAGAAATGAAGGTAATTATATAATCAGCAAAGATTCATGTGGCTTAACTTGTCTCCCATCTGGCATTAGTTAAATTGATGTTTTCATCTGCATGACCTTTCAGGGTGGGGAGAAATGATGAAAATGGAAAACGTGGCTGAAAAAGACCTTCCTAGGACATGTAGCCCATGTATAGGCTGGAACAGGCCCACTGAACAGCCCCTGACAGCTGCTTGGGGAAGCAACTACTCCCCCTCTGCCATGGTCATGTTACTGGGTACTGTAGGGGTTTTAAAATGGGTGAGTTCAGTTGACCGAGGAGTTGCCTGTCCTGTATGCAGTCCTTCCCCTGCGCATAAATGTATGTTCAGACTAACTAGATTAACTACAGCAGGAAGAGCTTCCTTCTTAAAAGAAAGCTATTGTTAGAGCATCGCTTCTCATAAATCTGTAGCACTGCTAATCCTGCTCTCCTCTCGTGGCACTTTCCACTCTTCCATCCACCCGCTGGCTTAGAGTTTGCAGGGTTTGCTCTGAGTTTTTTGGGGTTATTCTACAGCCTTCCTCTGTGATATCTTCCTCTCAGATGGGCAGTTTTTATCATCAAAAGGATCCTTTTAAAACGTCCTCTTTCATGAGAATATACCTGCATGCTTTCTAACTGGCAGAAAGATGATATGCTGCTTTCCCGATCAAGTTGCACCCACTGCTTCAAAATGAAGGATTTGCAAGGAAAGCTGAGAACTGCAAGAACTGGATCATATATATTTCATGTTGCTAGTGACTTGCTAGGGGCTCAACTCCCTTCTATTTGCTTTGCTATCTCTTCCCTATGCTGTGCTTGAGAGCATGCCAGAATTTAAGGTGCTCCGATTTCTCTTCAGACTGGAGGGATCTGTATCTTCTTTCTGCCAGGATTCTGCTCTATTTTGCTTAATGGAGTTGAAGATCATCGATATAGGCTTTGTCCTTTCCTCACATAGACTTTGGGTGTCTCCAGGTACTTGGATAGGCATTGCCTGTTCGTGTTCAGTCCCAGTGAGGATCTGAGACAGCCACTTGCAGATACCAAAGCAGATCAGAGGATTTTTTTACCTCCCAACATGTAGCATTCAGCAGCTCAAGTGTAAAGCTGTTCACTGAGACAAAACTTTGGTGGCTCTGTATGCTGGGCCTGTGGGTGTGTGCTTGAGGATCAGAAGCCTAGGCAGTGCTTAGTTCAAGCAAGTGGGTAGAACTTTTTCCAGGGAGAAGGGATTTCAGAGCTGGATTTTCTGTGTTCTGCCTTTGGTCAGCACGCTCCTGTTTTTCTGACATAAAAATGGCAGGTCCTGCTGAGCGTCCTTAAAAAAAATTAAATTATAATTAGCTTTTACTGTTCATTCAATTGTTTCCTTGTTGCAGGATCATAACCTAAATGTCCCAGTGGCTGTTTGTGTTCCTGCTGCACCTGCGTTCAAGGCCAGCTTTCTAGTGCTGGTCCTTTACTGTGCATGTGTGGAATGCAAAATGCTTAGCTCTCCTTGATGCCCTGCACATGTGGTGGCATGTTTTGGAGATGCACCTGCCTTGCCTGGGTTTGCCTGCTCAGCTTTTCTCGGCAGCACTGCTCTCCTGCAGGTCTGAGTAACCTGATTCCTGGTGCTTCCGCCTTTGCACAGCACTTGCACTCAAGAGGATTTCCAGGTCAAAAAAACACACTCAGGTATTACAGTACAGGCTCTGGTCCAGAGCTGGGTTGTGGATAAGTTTAGCCTGACCAATGTCCCAGCTGCATGCTGCCTCCTGTGTTCTGTGGTATTTCCTTCTCCCCGGGACTCTCTCAGCATCACCACAGGCCACTGTTGTGGCTTTGAGCCCTGAGAGCAATGCAGAATGGACAGTAAAACTGTCTGGTGAACATTGGTAAAGCTGTACAGTGCTTCACAGGGCTTCTAGGGAGGCAGGAAAAGGTGCTTTTTATCTTGTGTACTTTTGAGTGCCATGTAAACAATTCTGGCGGTAAAGCAAACAGGAATTCTGCTTTGCTTTGCTTTGCCAAGCAGTGAGCTGGACATGGGCAGATGTTTGTGTGAGGCTGCCACCATGGTGAGCTCTCAAAGGTAGCTCCTGGGTTTGTACAACTGTAAGATGATTCCACTCTGCTTTGCTTTGCATCCACTAGGTTGTCATATTTTCTCTCTGCTGCTGGTCAGATCTGCTGATGGTTTGTATTTGAGCTGGGAAAAATGCCCCTTGTTGGGATTCTGGTATGTCTGTATACAGTCAAAAATGTTGAGTGGGCTGGGAATAGCTTCCAGCAAAGTTGTATCAGTTTCTTGGAGCTCTTTTGTTTGGTAGAAATTCCTTTCTTTTCTCTCCCCCTTCACATCCCCCTGGCAGCCCACCTCTTTTCTGCAAGGACTTGCTGAGGTATAATTCACAATTGTGTGATTGAAGTGAAATATGCACAGCTGCAAATGCATTTTTAAATGATGCTTCATCGTTAAGCCATCTCTCTGAACAGGTTGGCAGTTCCAGTAGCCATCAGTGTGGTAACAAAGAGGATTTTGTTGCTAACATTCGACTTCGATGTTTATTAAGCTCTGATAATGTTTTGACCACTTGCTAATTTTGAGTGTGGATAGAAAGTATCTAGAGCAGGGGAGACCTACAGTGGGGAAATATGTTAGATGTGTTCCTGAGAAAAGGGTACGTAATTGAGGTTTCGTTTGTTCTCTCTGCATTTTATTGTGGAAATCATATGGCAACTGGAGTGCAATAAAAGACAGAAGTTAGACGTGAGTTTTTCTGATGTTTGAAGCATCAGGAATATCCAGTCTTGTATGCTGCAGTTTTCTTCTGCTTTCCCGCTGAACAGAGAAATTTTGCAACTTTGCTTTTTAAATCCATCAGACTTGATGCTTTTGTGATTCCTTGCTTTTTCTGGTGTGTAACAAAGCCCAGGAACTGGAAGCTGCAGGCATACAGTATCCTATTGCAGCAACTATGGCCCAGTGCTGCCAAGATTTGGTATGGGGCTGCCTGAATCACAGCCATACCAAGAGCCAGCGTCTGTTTATCGGTAGGTCAAAATAGATTTATTGACATGCAGGACATCACAGAGGGCTTGAACCAGCTTAAATGGCAGAATTTGGTGTAGTTCAGTGTGAACAGTTCTCTAATCTCTGGAAATTCAACAATTCATCTTTTCTCCCGCAGTTACTGACTCTTGAATAGTGAATTGAGGCGCCTTCTCTAGCTTTTGTTTCTCTGTTTTCTGTCTTCTGCCAGCAGGCTGCTGCTGCTCCTGCTAACAGCTCTTGGGCTATCTTGGTTCCAAAATTATCACCATATTTTCCAAGTTACTGCACCAGTAACTTTGGGCTTTTCTCCTGCAAGTGAATTCACACTCTCCGCCAACCTTCCAAGAGTAGAAGCCAATTTCTGTTTGACTGGTACATCTTCAAACAGAGGACCCCACTGAATATCAGTCATGGGGGGGGGCCATCTGTGTCTGCAGCATCCTTGCTGATTTGGGTGTGAAAACAGAGAAATGGCTTAGTAATTTGTAGTTATACGAACACTTATAGGTGGTCAGAGTTATATACATTACATGCAACAATCTGTTAGTGAAGCAGTTGTAGCATGAGCTCCCTTGGCTCCAGCGTTACCCTTCAGCCATTTTCGAGGTGCTTGCTATGAGCTGGCCTTTGTTTCACAGTGATGGAAATGAAGGCTCAAAATAAACACCCAGGGACTGGTAGCAAATCTGCACTGGCTCTCTGGAGAGCTCATGCTCACCAGGGTTATGCCAAAAACACGTAATGTACATAAATACATTTCTTATATGATTAGCCATAGGCCCTGTTACAAAGTTTGAAGTGCTTGGTGTTAGCTGCAGTCATATGGTGAAAATCAGACGTTGAGTGTGGTCCTGTGAGTGAGAACAGCATAAAATTAAGGGTAAATCCCATCCTGATGGTTGAAAAAAAATGTTGTGGCGCTTATCCCTGTCTCATCCCCCTGATGATCCTCAACTGTTCCTGTGACAGAAATGCTCTTTGACAGCCTGTGTATGTGTACCTAGTTTCAGATGTGCCATGCCTCATCCATGAGCAGGAGCACTGACCACAAAATGATGGTGATATCTATTCCTTGGTCTTAGCATCACTGTCATGTTAGTGTTAGCTGATTGCACCAGGCGTTTGAAGGGAAGGTTTCCCGGGAGCTGAAACTGGTCTGGCTGTTGACTTTGGTCTCCATGAGTGATCTAACGGTGTGGTCCTGTTCACAAATGGAGTAACTATCTTATTCCTGGATAGGGTCCTTGATAATCCCTCCTAGCAGTGAACCTTAATATCGTGCTGAGGAAGAGCTGCCTCACAACCTCTGCTTGTTCATGCCTCATTTACCTCTGCCTGCTTATTTTGTAGAGCATCTACAGTTTATCTTGATAAATCCTGTTTCAGTGGGAGCTCGTAGGCCTGGGGACTGAATGGATTATTATTGTTATAAATTAGTTTTTGCTTTATTGCTTATATTCAGCATTAAAAAAATCCAATAGGGGTCTGGAACAAGTTCTGAGCAGCAAAGATGAGCATCTTAGAACACCCTGTGTCTGTCACAGCTCACTGTTTTACTGGCTTACACAGGTCACACTGATATTTTAATAAATATTCTTGGCGGATTGAACTAGCAAGTTCAGACACTTGCTTTGCTGCTCCCTTATTGCTTTCAGGAATGAAATATCACCAGCAATGATGCTGAAGAAATGTAATCTCTAAGTAATATTGAATCTCTGCTTGCCAGCTCAACTTCCGACAGCTGCTGAAGAGGTTTAGAGTATTAAGGAAATGCAAATGTTTTTCTGGAGCAATTCAGTGTGTTCTGCCTGCCAGTGCAAGTGTTTGGCACTGGGATTCTTCTGAACTCCTTCAGTAAAAACTGTGGTGCTTTTTTTCCCTGATAAACCTAAAGGTCATAGTAGCTTTAAGAAAAGAGGGTAAGCAAAGTCTGAGTTGCCAGGTTTTCTCCCTTTTTCAGGAGAAATGCAGAGAAATCTGTCACAAGGGGTTTTTACAGAGAAGAAAATAAACAGAAAATCTTGTGCTGAGTTATTTCTAAACAAGTGCATTCTTTTTCAGGAGTGATTCTTTAAACTAGAGCATACAGAGTATATTTAGATGTGAAAAGAAAGACTGGGGGGTAGAAAGACATTTTTAAAGTAGTGTTGAAAGACATTTTTAGATCATCTGGGGACTGGAATTTTCTCTAAAAGAAGCTGCTCTTATTGAGAGAGGATCCGAAGTGCTCTGAAAACCTGAGTTGTTTGCAACCCCACTGCAAGGTCTGGAAATGCATCTCCTGGCTGTCCCCCAGGCTGTAAGGTTAGCCTGGTCATGCGAGTGCCTTCCCACTCAGTTATCTCCTCAGAGCAGGGAGAGGATGTTTTGTGCAGTCTTTGCCAATGCAAAATCTGCTGCTGCTTCACTGTGAAGTGACCTCCACGGGTTATCTTTAAAGACTAAAGAGATCCCTACTTCTGTTCATTAGTGTGCTTTTGGTGGGTTCTGTAGTTCTCAGGGCTGTAGTTGGAGAGCTTGTGTTGTGCTTGGCAGCAGGCTGGGCACTGCACTTTCTGTAAGCCTCTTCAGTTCAGCTGGTTTTGGAAGTTAAAATATTGTTTCTGGTTACTGCTGAAGTTCCATCCCTGGCAGTAAGCATTGGCAGTTTCACTTCAGCCATCTCATTCTTGCACCAGGTGGGGTAATGTGGTTAACTATTTGGCTTTTAGAATCTCATTAGATCCGTTATTCCTGTTCTTTAGTAATTTCCTTCCCAGCTTATCTGTGCTCTTCCGAGCAAATGAGTAAGCTCTGCCCAGAATATTTGATGGTAGAAATGCAAGGGATATGTGCTGGAGCACAATGCAGCTTCATTGCAGAGGCATCAAGAGGCATTTCTTTCCTTGCAAGGAGCACTGAATGCTTTGGCATTTTCAGACCTTTTTTGACCACTGTCAATGTTGCAAAGCTCCTCTCAGTTTGCACCTTCCTTTCCAGGGAGACAAATCTGCCAGGGACAGAACCTTTCAGCTGCCTTACCCTCGGTGTTTTGTTCCAATTTGAGGGATGTTGACCGATGTTTCCAGTGTGTTAAATACTGAATAGAGTTCGCCAGCTTAAGTGGCAGGATCCAGAGTTCTTTGTGAATTATATTTAGCACTGATGGAGGCTGCTTTGTCAGCTGTGTGTCGTTGCCCTGTAAAAACCATCACAGTTAAATAAATGCTTCTGGGAAAGAACCACCTTCCTTTTATAACTGTTTAATGTGTTTGATTTGGAAGCATCCTTTGAGCTGTGGCCAGTGTTGCAGTCCCATATTTAAAGCACCTGTGCACAGATGAGCCAGAGCTGTGGGGCTCAGAGGAGCTCGATGCTGTCAGATCACACAACTGAGGGCTATGAGAGTTACACAGGGTGCTTGGTACAGCTGTAGAGATTGTTCTTCATGGTGCTGGTGGTTCTCCTAACCTTCCTTTTGACTGCTGTTGAATACGTTGGAGTTTGGGGTTTCTTTTCCCTTTGCTGCTCCTTCCCTGTAGTTGGGGTTGCTGGTGCTGTATTTTTGGAACATCTGCATGCTGAAGAGAAGTCATACTTTGGGATGTCAAATAGTTCTGTTGTATTTGAGGCATGATGAGAATTTCTGAAAAAAAAAATTGTTTCTAACTTGGGTAATGAATTCTGGTATTTTTTTGACTGTCATCCCATTAATCTTCGGAGTCAGAGAAGGAAGGAGCCGGCATTAAACATGAGGCGATTAACGAAAAAGTGTAGACCATAGGCTCTGCGAGGTATTGGGGTGGCTGGCTGCACATGCCCATCTGGAAGAAGGCCAGAATGGCAGGCTTGGACAGACTTGCTGCAATGAGAATGGTATTGAGATCTGTGAACTGTTCTCCTCTTCTGAAAGCAGGCCTGCCAGTGAGATGCTTTGCATATTTGATTGCTATGCTGGCTAATACCAAATGTACCATCCGAGTTCACAAATGTTTTTTTAGCGCTGCTGCCTGTTCTGCCCGTGTTCTTACAGGACACTGAGTTCTCAGTAAAAAAAGCAAACAGACATTTGGGGTCTAACTTATGCCTGTGTGGTTCTCCCAGCTTGTATATGTTGGGCCACATGGCAAACTTCACAAACAAAGCAATGTTCACTGGCACTTGATGCAACTGGTTTAAATCAAGGTTACAGAGAACAGCCTGTTAGGAATGGGCCACCTGCCCTGGCTTTGCTGCCTTGGGTCCAAGGAAAAGCAAGCTCAAAAACAAACATAAAACCCACTCCCAAAATTCCTTTTAAAAACTACTACAACAGGTTTCACACAGTCTTGTTTATTCACGGTGGTGTAAGGTGGTTGTCTTCCAAAGAAGCACTAAGTTTCAAGGATTATGTGGCATCAGGATCTTGGCTTTGACTGGTAGGGCTATGTGTGTGCCTGACTTGCTCGTGAACTGGGAATTGTTCTTAGGTAACTGAGTGAGAAGTAATTTGATGTGACCCATGGCATGAGCCAGTCTGGTCTCTGGAGTGACGGGCTGTTCAGTTCCCCTCTGCATTAGGTGATGTGGAAGCTATTCGAAGTGGAGAGAAATAAGGCAGAGAGATGGCAAGTTGTTCATGCCTTGAGAGCAAGCTCAGCTTTAGGTACACCAAGAAGCCATCTGTTTTTCCTTGAATGCTTTCTTAGCTGGAGGCTTCCTAGTCCTGTTTTCTCATGATGAAGAGATCATTGTGACAGATAACCCGAGCCCTTCATTACAAGCTCTTCCGACATGGACTCGAAGTCAAGGCTCCTGTTGGCATAGTTTTTTCCTCCTGATGACTGGTTTACAGACAATGAGAAAGATCAGGATATTTCAGGCTGAGCCCTGATCTCTAAAGGGACAGTGTGTTCTGTGGCTGGGACTGTGCTGTGTCCCCAGGGTACCAGCAGGTAACAGGGGTGTGCAGAGAGCACAGCTCTGCATGGTGCAGCAGCAGGCTCTCTCTGTGGGCGGCTCGGCAGTTAAGGGAACAAAATGCAGGATGGCACCTAGCAGTTTGAAAGTAGTCGAGTGCAAGAGTACTTAGAGACCTGTGCTTCCTGCTATCGAAAATACTGAATACTAAACCAGACTAACTGGTGCAAGACCTCCCTCTGAATCTGCCTGTGCTCTGGCTCCTTGCTGGGATGGGTCAGGGGAGCTGCAGGGGGAGGTGATTGTTTGGAGAACAGAGTTCTTGATGCAGTAGTGAAGGAGGACTCGCCATCACTCTGCTCCAGAGGAAGTGAGCAGGAACAAGCAGGCTGTCGGAGGAGCTGGTCTCATTTGTTGCATGGATGCGGAGAACTGGTCACGTGTGGGCTGTGACATCCCCAGTTGCTGTGGCGATGTTACAGCTCCCAACCTGATTCTGCTGCCACTGTGTTTGGGGATGCTGTGCTCGGGGTTGAGGCATAGATGCGGTGGAGGAGAGGACAGGGAAGAGAGTGAGGGTTATCTGGACAAGGCATGTGCTGGAGAAAATATGTGCCTTGAGGCACTTTGTTTAACCCTTTTGTCTCACTGACAGGTGCCTGTAACAGAGCTGGCTACCACTGCCAGGATTTCCTTGTGTGTGTGCTGGAAGACTGGGTGCTGGCTTTGTTCTTGCAGATGGCTGCAGCACTGTCAGCTTGGGAGAGGGATGCTGGTACAGATGAGGTCAGGACAGATGTGCTGCTTCATGCCCTGAGGCAAATTGGACTTACCAGGAAGCCTTTAGCTCTGATGGTCATTCTCATCTGCTGGCTACTTCAGGCAGCTCCTGCTAGTCCCGCAGGGCTCAAGGGCAGATGGGACTGGCTCCTGGCAGGCAGGGAGTGTTTCCTGTAGCATGCCTGGAATAGTCGATCCGGGTGACCAGGCTGCTGTGTGACAGGCACTGCTGTCTCGAGCAGGAGGCCAGCGAGAAGGCAGGTTGCATAAAGAAGGCATGCAAAGGAGGGGTGAGCCAGGGGGTGGAGGGCTGTTGGATTTGTTCCAGCTATGAAGGTCTCTCCTCCTTATCCCCCACCCCCTGATTTGTTCTGTGCATTCCTCCTCTCAGTCTCCTTTTGGTTTGGGGCGCGATTCATTTCTCATTTGTGTATATGCTTTTGCACCAATGTGTGAGGCATGTGGTGGGAGCTGCCCTCCACCCTGGCCAGCTCACGTAAGTTTAGTGGGTTGTGCCTTTGCCTTGTTTCTGGCTAGCTGAAAATTGCAGCCCTAGCTACAGAAATAGTTGACCAGCTTTCCATCCCTGAGGAGGTGTTTTGACTGCGTTCATTAGCTGCTCAAATGGGAGAGTGGCATTTCAGTGCTTTAAGGGTTTCTGGGCTCTACTTCAGTCCGTGGATATCTCTGCAAGCTTGTCAGACCCATCTACCACTGGCTTTTGGTCAGATGGATGTGGTCATGCCTGCGCTGTCTCCATCTCATTCCTTGGTGGTGGTGCCTCTGGCTACTGCAGCTGCTACTAAATTAGTGCAATGAATATCAGGTGTGTTTGTGTCTTCTGTAATAAGGAAAGTGTAATCCTGATGTCTGTCAAAGGAGCCTTAATATGAATCAGCTTTTCATTATTTGCTGACTTGGGTCTTTAAAGCTGATAAAGCACCTTCCTACTGCCTCAAAACTTTAACAATATTGATCAAACCTAGTTCACCAGTACCATAGGTGCTTTCACTGATGCTCACTTTGGTATCAAGTTGCCGTGCAGTCCTGTTGTTCTGGATGCACAGTTTGGAGGAGGCAAGCCAGGAGAGGTGTATTTAACTAGACTTAGGCCTGTGCTTGGTTTTGCAGGCAGCATGGTGCGAACACATAGGTGAGTTTGCCTGACTCCTTTACATTCCACTGCATGTCTGAGAAACAAACCTAGTCCCTGCTTTGTGGCTGGTTGGGTTTTTTCCTTCTTTAAGTGACCCTGTAAAGGGGTTTGAAACAAAAAAAATGAAGAGTGAGAAGCCAAATGTATGGTGTATGTGTGTAGGAACTGAGATCTGACTGAGGCCAACGAATGTGCTGAGAGCTGCTTCTGCTCTTGCTGAGATGATTTCTTAAAGGGAGAGAAAGCTGCTGTTCCTTGGTAACACAGTTCAGAGCATGTACCTGGAGGTGAGCAGCTGATGACAGACATGCTGCTTTCCTGCTAGTATGACTTGGAATACATCACATCTCGGTCAGGTTGTCAGAACATGGTGTGACACAGCTGCCAGCTCACAAGAAATTTTGCTTGGCTACCTGAGGAGTATGTGAAACTGGAGATGCAGCTTTAACCCCTGTGGGTTTCAGCAGCATGGCTGTGTCTCAGTAGTGCCCTTTCCTTCCCAGACTGCTGAAGCACTAAGAAATGAGAAGTGCCAATAGAACATGTAAACTCTGTTTTGTGAGCTGGATTGTTTGGCTTGCATGAATCCTCATCTCTTTATGCCCTTAGTGAGTCCCCTAGAGCCAGCCAGCAACGTCTTGCCCTCATGAAGGTAGACATCTCTCGGCATTTTCCAAATGATATACTGGATTGGAGTATGTAAGCTCGGATGCGCTTTACTACTTGGTCATATTAAATTTAAGTAGCAAATGTGCCCATGCAGAGTTCTAGGATCTTGTAAAAATTATGCTGATCTGCAAAACTTTAACACACCCACCCCTTTTGTATGCTCAGTTTAGAGCAGGCTTATTTGTAATATATTTGAAGTGAGCAGGACAGTATTTCACCTATAAAAGGATAGTGTCTGGCTGTACATGTGTGTCCTTCTGAGGTCCAGGGTAGAGCCTGTTGCGTAAAATAAGCTGCCATCCTCTTACCTGTCCAATAAGACCTGCTTGCTACAGCACTTCTATGGATCTTAGTCTCTAGACTCTTAAGAGCTTACTCTGTATTAATGCTGGGAAGAGGATTTCAAGATCCTTGAGAAAAAGAACAATGGAAATACTGGCTCTGCAATTGTTTCCTGGCTGCTTAACTTAACTTGAATGGATCTGTAGCTAGAACAGCTGACTAAAGGTTAGCTTGGTGGGAAGTGTGAATGAAGGTCTGTTAGGTTTCTTTGCAGGTTGTTCACGTTATGTTTCTGGCATGACATAAATTGGGTTGCTTGACCTCTGCCTCCTCTCTTAATTTCATCATGCCTTGGAGCTTCCCTGAGAATGGGACCAAGATTAGATCACTTTGATGAAATTAGCACATTAAGCTTTGGAAAGTGAGGAAGCATCTTCCTGGAGCTCCTACCACTGCTGACCTTGCCCAGAGGCCCCACTCTGGCATCAGGGGACAGCACTTCTCCCCTGCTTTGTCCCAAAGCTGGCTCCTAAGCAAGAAAAGAACCCTGCCTTTAGCATGTAAGTGCAGCAACAGGTTCATCTACGTGTTGTTGTTCTCTTCCTGGGCACGTGTGGAGCAGGCATAAGAAACTGCTTGTGCAGTTGGCTGTTCGTGCGCTGCATACATTCACACTTTGCTGAAGCAGCTGTCTCTGAAAAATGCTGTGCAGGGCTCTTCACTCCAGCGTCTCCTGCACAGACACCCCCATAATTATGTGCAGAATGACTCTGTTTGTCTGGGCAAGTGCATATGTAGGCGGGTGTCTCCCTCCACTTCTCCTTCGAGTGGCTCGCGATTTATTTGGGACTGACTTGGGTGTAAAGTGTCAACTCAGAGCAAAGCACTCAAAGTTGATGTTGAAAGCACAAGGCTAGTCCCAAAATGCTGAAATGACTTGGATTAGGTGAAACTGTCCAGTGGCCAAACGGAAACCAGTTCTTCCTTATAGCTGTCGGCTGATTTGAGGCTTTCAGACCTCGGAGGAGAGCACTCTTGGCATGAAACACTTTCTCTGGGGACAATATCTTCACAGCTTTTAACTTGGACAAAAGATTTCTGTGTATTAGAGTCTTCCTGTCCCAGCTCCCATCTTGCACTGGGAGTCCCCTATAGCTGTGGATGCATCCTGTTATTATTCTCTACTTCTGTGGGGTTTAATTAAAATGCAGATCTTTAATTTTTACTTTTTCCTTCCTGTTGATTCGACTGTCTCTGCGTGAGCGAGGTCTCGCTGCAATTACTGTGCTCTCTGTGGAGAAACAGGCATTTAATTCAGCAAGGCAGACTCTTTCTTGGAGGGGGTTTATTTTCCTGATTTTCCTACACAGAGGGACGCAAAAGCAAAACATCCAGTGAGTAAAGAATGTGACACTTTATTTGTTGTTCTGGACACGTTTGCCGAATCGGTTACCAAATGTTATGTTTTTGCAGATAGCTGCCTCCTTAAGCAAAGAGCTCATGATGAAGCTACACGGCAGGACTTGCATTAGCAAGGCAAGTCGAAACTGTTGGGTCAGGTCCAGGTTTCCTCTTTAAAACTGTGTTCTTGCAGCAGTGATGTAAAAAGATGGAGTTCTACTGTAGAATGCATTAAGCATGATTTGTTAACCTGAGAATGGGGTCAGGCAAGTAACTTGTGCCTGCTCGCCATGAGGGGCACGTGAGTGACTGGAGGGGACACAAGCTCCTCAGCAGGCAGTGCCTGCTGCTGTGTGGGACCCAGCTGTGCTCCTAGCAGGGAGATCTACTATGAACCTTCAAAAAAGGCTGGAAATATCGGCTCTCAGATTTCCACTGCCCTTATTTAACACTGCTTCAGCTAACTTTGTGCTTTTGCTAGGTAACCCCACCCCATGAAACTGTAGGTCACTGCTGAAACAAACATGCAAAGAAAGTTTCTCTGCACCTTCAGTATTTCAGTCCCATGCTTTTAAAATACTGCAGGCTCTTTCAGATCCGGACCTGAGGCTTCCTCAGTTCCCTTGTGTGTGTATGATAGGTTATTTTCTGTTTTCAGAGAAATCATGTCTATACGTATTAAAAACTTCTGAATGTAGCCAGGTGGATCTTTCCACATCCACCTGTGTCTGTCCTGTTTTTCTTACCAGCGTCTAACCTCAACAGGCTTGTTGATAGAAGTGGTTGTGAGACTGGTCCGTTTCCTGATCCCTAAGACTTGATGGACTTACCGCAAAACCAAGGCAAGAGATAAGTGTATGTAAGGAGGTGCCACCGTTACCAGAGGCAGTTATGACACAAATCCTTGCTGTGCCTGTGTGTGTGAGTAGTTCAGGATCATTATGCTGGTGGCAGGGACATCATACTGGTTCTAGATGTAGTTGACACACTTGGCATATGCCTTTTCATGATGATTTGAGTAAGATATGGCCCTTTTCTGCCACACGTTCTGAAGGTTGCTTTCATTTGTAAGCTGACCTGAAACAATAATTATGTTGAGGGTAAAAGTGATTTAGGGGGATTTAAACTCTGATTTTTATCCATCCCCCCACACGCCCCTGCTGATGGAGAGGATAAACATTTCATTGTTTTTTTTGTGTGAAGTGCCTTTTAGTACCAGCAGCCCAGCCATGGGGGATAAAGAAACCAGATGTGTCCCATGTCTTTTTTAACCGCTTTTGTTTTTCTGATCAATTTTTTTTTCCCAAGCAGCAATTGCTCCACAGGGCTTGATCAAAGCTCATAAATGATGAATTGAGGGAATGCCCAGTGGAGAACAGAACGCCCTCCTTGTGTTCTGCTGTGTGTGCTGAGAACATCATTGTTTCTTCCTGTACCTTTTCCATTCTCGAGCTCGGGGCTGGAGAGAAAAGGCCTTTGTTCCTTGCCTGTCAGCTGAGACAATGCCAGTGTGTTGTCCTACCTCTGCTCTCAGCAACTGACTGGCCCAAGCTCTGTGGGTTTTGGCAAGCTAAGCACAATTGTCCTCCAGCTACAGCATTACAAAGAAAACAAATGGCTTCACAGCCTCCTTCCTCCAGATCCTGGCCTGGCTGGTTCACGGCAGCAACCACGTGTGCCTGTTCTTGCCGTTTTGTTCAGGATGAAGAGGGAAAGCCAGCACCCTCTCCTGCGCTCCAGGTTGAAGGATGCAGTTTTGTCTTTCACAGATTTCCACTGCCCAGGGACACTTAGGTTTGCAGTTGAACGTGCTGGTCTCTCTTGCTTCACTCGGGGGAGGCTCTGGCTGTGGGGAAAGGGCACTTGGTTCCCCTCTGCCAGCCCAGCCCAGCTGCAGTTGTCCTGCCTGCTTTTGCCAGCCCTCCTCCAGCACCCAACACCATCTCCAACACGTTTGCCTTGGTGACACTGCACACAGCTGCCGGGGGTGTGACAGAGGGGGACAGAGGCCCAAGCAGGCTCAGTTTTCCCACCTCCCTTGTAATTTCTGCAGCATCTCTGGCTTTGTTGTCTTCTGATGCAAAATTCTGCAAAGGAGAGAGCTTGTAGATCTCTCTTTCTTTTTGGGGGCTAATAACAAGAACCAGTGCTTTGCAAATGAGCAGCGATAGCAGATGGCATGGGCTGGAGTGGAGAAGAGGCGGCAGGGATGTGTTTGGAGAGGTGTTTGACTGCAGCCCATAAGAGCTCAGACTGGCTCTTCCCTGTTGCTAGCCGTGTTCAAGAGTTCAGGCAAAGCCACGGGTGTTTCTGGATGAGACAACCAGCACTTGCTTCGACATCTGCCACAGCTCCTGTTGAGAAGAGCCTTTAGCTGCATCTCCCGTGCAGTTTTGCACCCAGGCTGATCATGTCAACCTTCAGGCATTGCAGCAAAGCAATGTTTCAGCTTCCTACTGTGGTGAGAAGGTGGAGGAGGTTCAAGTCACCCTTGGCAGTGCTGACTTGTTGGTATCCTGGAACCAGTGTGGAGTCGTGTAGTTCAAGTGCAGGCTTCAGTAGCACTTGTACTAGTACTTCTTGGGCATGCACCAAAATCCAGCATCAGGTCCTCTTCCCTTCCCATCTGCTGCTGGACTTCACACTTTAATGAACACCCCTCAGTTACAGTTGATGTGGGAGAAAGAGCTCTGCAGTGGGTTTCAGAGGAACCATGCTGAAGCCTGCTAACATTTGCATGTCAGAGGCCAAAGATGCCCATGCCATGGAGTAGGGACCAGACACAAAGACCAGACATGCTGGCTCCTGGCCAGTGTGACAGATGATGTCTAGTCACTAAAGCCCACCCACTAAAGCAACTTTCTCTGACCTCTGCTCTCCTCAAACTGCCTTTGCTTCAGGTTTATCTTTCCCTGAAGTTTGTTTATGGGTATGCCTTCTGAATTCCCCCAGCTGCTGGTAACTTGTGTGAAATTGTGACAGTGCCATTACAGTGATCCTGTTACCTCAAAGCCTTAACTCGGCTGCACCAAATCCCCAACTTCATCCGCTCCCAAGCTCCCTGCACTGGAAGTGCAAACAGCTTTAACCAGAACAATGTAGCATTGCCTGGGTAAAGAATGTAATTTACTTGCATATGCATGCCATGTGAACACCAGGGCCAGAGGGCACCACTTGAGTCCTCTTCTTCTTTCTTTTTCCTTTTTTCCCCCCTTTCCCATTAGAGACGCCTGAGCCACTTGCACTTCTATTGGCGGATGAGGAGGAGAATTCCTGGGTTGACAGGAGGTGGGAGCAAGATCTTTGGGAGCCAGGAGTCTGAAACTGAAAAAGCTAACAATCTAGGAGAGCTTTGTAGATGAGTTTAAAATTAGATTGACCCAGTGCTTTTATATTGCTGGAATTTAATTCCTCTGACTCTGAAGCTTTTGGTCTGACTGGGGGCAAAAGTTCCCAGGCTGTGATCTGTGGAAGTCAGTGCTATGTGGTGCTCTCATGTGGCCATGGGTCTGTATCAGAGATGTATTTATGAAAAGTTGGAGAATTTCAGTCTGAGAAGCCAGGGAAGCGTCATATATTTCTGCTGTTTTTCTGTCTGTATCAGTGCGTGGCTTGTGTCCAGAGCCTGTTCACCCTCAAACCGGGATAATGCTGTATGTAAAAGCTGTTTAGAGCTTTTCCTTTTTCAGGCACGATTGTAACTTTCTTTTCTGTTCCTGTTTGCAGGTTGTGCAGCTTGACATTAAAGAAACTGGTAGTCTTAAAGGAATTGGATAAGGAGCTTATTTCTGGGGTCATTGCTGTCAAAATGCAGGTAATTGCTGCTCAGTTCTAAGAATTGTGTTGTTTGACTAAAAATACTGGCAGATGCCCAAACTGAGCTTCACTTCCACGTAAGGTCCATTGCAGCTACAGACTTCTTCCCAAGTATATCAGGGCATTCTGGATGTGTGCAGTCTCTTCTGACCCTTCCTCCTACCACATTTTGCTGTTGTAAGCAAAGAATATTGTTCACTGATGGCTCAGCATGGGCTTATTTGCATGTAAAAATGCTCTTTACGGATCATATGCTGTCACCTCTTCTTCCCCAGCTGGCATTAAATCTGAGCCTGGTTCTCTATTTAACATGCTCACTTTGGGGATGAACGTTGTGGTAACTTTGTCCTGGTTTGGGGGGTCTGGAGTATGCTAGTGGGCAGCTCTGCTGTTGAGTCCGTAGCCAGGTCCTTGTCAGTGGATTTGTAGCGTGCCTGTACATGTTAATTTGTTTCCCTGAAATACAGCTGTCATCCTAGGTAAATAACCCACTTTACAGCATACGTTTGTGCCATTTAATTAGGTGGCTTCATGTAGGTCACACTGCCTGGAGGCAGGCTGGGAAGGAAGGGGACTCGGTTCCACTGTGCGTCACAGCATCAGCTCAGCTCATGTGCTCCCACCACTGCAGACGCTCAAGTGCTTAACGAGTAAAAGCCTAGCAGACCTATAAGTAGAAAAATACCATTAACCATGCTGGAAAAGCTGCTGCTTTTCAAATAAAGAACTAGGCAAACCCCTGCAGAGATCTGGTTGTGTCAAAGCACGCAAAATCTAGCTTGGAAGGTGAAATCTGTGGGACAAAAATGTGCAGCTGAGGATTTAATTGGTATCTCTCATCTCCATGAGTTATCCAGCTGGGGTAAAAATGTGCCCCTCTATGTTGGAGGAGGTTCATGCAGCCATGCAGTGAGCAGAAAGGCAGGGAAGTGCTTCACACACCTAGATTTGCAGGAACCTTGGAAGAAGCACCGCTGCAGGTTTCCAGGCTGATAGATACTGCTTGTCAAGGCTGAAAGCTTTCCATATGTTTGTGCTCCTAGATGGTGAATGCATCACTGTAAGGACCTGAGTCTTGTCAGTGAATGATCTACATCCCGAGCGTGTCAGATGTGGGTTGGAGAATTCAGTAGCTTTTACTAGAGCAAAACCTTCTTTTCCTGTCCAGGTTACTGCTGACTGCTTGCATTTTCTTTGGGTGAAAGCTTGCCCCAGACCTGCAAGTCCAAAGGGAGTTTTAACACATGGGGCTTTTTGGGTATGTGTTGTGACCTGCCTCGCTGCAGTAATTCAGATGCTGGAACCTGAGCAGTCCTCTCCACACCAGGGCAGATCCCTGAGGAACTGGAAGGCAGAAGGACTTGCCCTGTTCAGGATGTGCATCTGCCAAGTCTTAGGCTGCAGCTCACATCACCAGGATATCCTTATTTTGCCCTGTCCACTTGACCTAGAGGTGACAGTGACTGCAGTGACCGTTGTCCAGAGAGTGCCTCACCTTGGATGTCCCTTGTGGGGGACTGCACCCGTATTTCTTTGGGATGTGATGTCAGTAGCAGTGCAGCTGTCAGACACAGGCAGGTTTGAAGCCCTGCTATTAAAAGTCCCTTTATAGCTTGCAGGTTATGATGCTGACAAGCTCTTTCAGGGATGCTTCATTTGCCAGCACTCAGGTTTCTGGCATGGCTGTTGTTTGAGCCTGATGATACTGGATCATCAACTATATGATCTCTGTCAAATGACTCACTGCCTTTGTGTGGGGAATTGCACCAGAGGTGTCAGACACTGGAGTCCTTCCAGAGAGGGGATGACTGAATTCAGACCTAATGAGAGCATCTTACCTGCATTTCCTGTGTCTCCTTGCAGCCTCCTGAACAGTGACGTTCAAAGAGTTGTCAACTGTGTTTCCCAAGCCGTTGCTCTGTTTACCTGCTGCAATCTTTTAAAAGCAACTATATTTGGTCTTTCATTAGATTTCAGATTGCGTAACCAGTAAAGCAAGATTGCTGCTATTAGGAGCTTTGCACAGATGGAGCAGCTGCCACTGTTGCCAGCGGCCAGGCTCGCTGTGCTTTGTGTTCACGTGTGCTGCTTGGCCTGGGGGCAGCCCTTCAGTCCCTCGCTGTCTGTCTTCTGATCTGCTGGAGCTCAGGCACCTCAGCTTTTCCACAGAGGAGCTGGTGCTGTGCAGGAGCTGAGGCACCACTGCAGATCACAGCATTTGCTCTGGCTGCCTGAGCGATGTGTTTGGGGAGGAAGGGATGTAAATGAAGCTCTGCTGCTGTCTCATCTCATGATGCTATTAGAGGCTGATATGAGCAGACCACATTTCCCTTTGGATGTAGCTTGGAGGTGTTTGCCCCCCGAGTCTGTCTCCGATTTCCCAGATGCTGCTTTTTTGAGAGCTACAGTTCTGTGCTTCTGGGAGATCAGCCTGTCTGGACAAAGCCAGATCTGCAGCCTCAGCAGAACATTGAGCCAGAGACCTCTGAAACTTGCCACTGTGTTTGAACAATGCAGAAGGGTTTGCTAGGCAGCAGTCTGTCATGTTTTCCTTCTAGTTTTCCCTCAAACATTCCCTGAGATGAAACACTCACACAGTAAATAGCCCAGTGACTCTGTTAATATATGGCAGCCCACACACAGGGCTGATTTGGAGTTGCCCTGTGATACATTAGGTCTCCAGATTCCGCTGAGATGCTTAGTGGATTGTTTTTTCTTTTATATCCCCAGCTACTCTCAGTTGTTTAAACAGGTTAAAGTCTCCGCTTTCCCCAGGGAGGGGTGTGTGCACAAACAGAAAAGCCCAGTCTGTCACGGGTAATGCTGGGGATTTAAGCATAATGCTGCAGCATCCAGACCCAGGAGATGATGAGCCTTGTACCTATTGGCTGAAGTGAAAATATGAGACTTCAACTGGAGAGGTGGGGGTTGACTCACGGCTTTTCAATGCTGGGGTTTGGCAGAACAAAAGCTGCATTGTTGCAGTTAGGGACAGTAAATATGCCCAAATCTTTATTAGTCAAGTATCTCCCTTTCATCTCATTAATATTTCACAGAAGTGCAAGGGCAGACCCATCCGTTCACTCCTCTGTGGTAGTCCCTGACAACGTTTCCTGGTTTGCAGTAAATAGGACTGGAATGGGATATAAGGGCTGGCTTCTGGGGAATTCACCCGGTGGACTTTGTTTCCATACAGGGCTCCAAGCGCATCCTGCGGTCTCACGAGATTGTATTGCCCCCGAGTGGACATGTGGAGACGGAGCTTGCACTGACCTTCTCGCTGCAGGTAGGGTGGGACCTTTGTGCTTGCAGTGAGCGGGGATGTGTTGTGGATCTGAGATGAAGATCCTCAGCATGTTCTCACGTGTAACAACACGAACTTGTCTGAGTTGCCTCTCAGCATTGACAGCCTGAAGCTGGGTGCTGGTTCACAGTGTTAGGGGACCTTCCTTGTTGTGCATCCTGGTTTTGGAGCTGTGAAGGAAGAGGAACATGAAGATTGTCCTCTTCAAGTTATGGACAGGAATGTCCATAACAGGAACTGTGGCAGGAACCGGAGCAGAACACGATGGCTCTTTTTTGCCTTCTATTGCTTTCTTTATCAGTAGGCAGTGGAGGATGGCAGCCATGGGGGTGATACGGAGTGTCAGTCTGACAGAAGGCAGTAGTAGGAATGACTCAGGGGAACTTCTGATTTGGAGTTGCCAAAGGAGGCATCATTTGTGGAGGCAGGAGCAGTGTGCTTATAGTTACTCCTGGCTCTAGAGCCACAGAAATAGCTTTGAATTGGAGCCACTGCATTTCATTAGTTCCTCTTTTCCTCAAAGTATGCTGCTGCCCTGGTGCTACCTCCTGAGCAGGGAAGTAAGGTGAGTAGAGGCTGGCTTGCTGCAAGCGAGAGAGGATCCTGAACACAGAGCACAGCCAGATGGACACTCAGAAGCATTAATATGTGGAATCTTGATTATCTGTGTTCTGGGACTGTTGGTTAGATATTGACTCCAGGAGTCTGGTTTGGTAAGGAGAGAGGTTGAAGTGATGATGTGAGTCTGGTTGTTACTCAGACCTGTGTAGACCTGAAGCAGGTAAGATTTTGTTGCAGACAGATGATAACCCTGCAGCTGCCCAGGCAGATACACAGATGGCTCATGCTTCTGGTTCTGTCCTGATGCAGCTTAGACTGGGTTAACTGCATTCCCTCTTTTGTGAGCAGGAATAACTGAGCCACATGCCAGTAATATGCACACCTGGATCCTGTGGCTGCAGGTTTCCCATGGTTGGGAGCAGAACTGTAAGATGAGCCAGGTCTTCCTCTGCCAGTCCTGTGTCAGCAAGGAGCAAGTCTGCATATCTTTTTGGAATTAATTGGGAATATGGTTGGAGTTTTTTATGGGTCTCAGAGCAATGCTGCAGCAGGATGCAGAGCATTGCCTTTAACTCTGTTTCCCCTGATGGGACTGGGAATTGAGCCAGAATAGGAGAGAGTGATGTCCGTGACACTGAGCCTTAGAAGAGGTGAGTGAGCTTAAAGCAGAGGTATGCTGCTGATTTCTGACTGACTGCATGAAGGATTGGTGGTCTTGGATGCAGTAAGGCTTGGGAAGCATTCTAGAATAGCAGGGTTTTTATGACAACTTCTGTTGTTACTTAATTGGACAATGGCTGGAAGCTACTCCTAGCTAAGAACTGCAGCTTAATTCAGATACAGGCTGAATTTAGTGCCTGGGATATATTTGAGAGTGGTGATGGGATGGGCCACAAGGTAAAAGTGTGTGGGTGTCACAGAACAAGAAGATTTTGGTGTCTTGCAGCAGCCAGTGTCTTCATATTGCACTGTCAGCTCTTCAAACCTTATGCCTTGCTTTGTGCTACCTGCCTGGATTTGCAGCCCCTCGTTCCTTCACAGTCATCGCCTGCTCCGCTCCTTCTCCTGGGTGACATTATTGTCCTTTGGACAGAATATTTTCTTGTCAGAGCTAAGCCATAGGTGACAGTGCCAGCTGGCTGAACAGCAAGCAGCCCCTTGTGTCTGGCAGGCCTCTACTCAAACTGAAGGGAGGAGCATCCTGTTGGTTTATCACACAGCTGGGTAAGACTGGAATTAGTGGTGTGTCTGATCCTATTTCACTTTCTACACCAGCAGTAGCCTTTCTGGCAGGTGAGCTACCATCGCCCTTACTGCTGGAATGTCTTCTCCTGATTCTCTGTGGGTTTCAACTGAAATTTCCGAGATATTCCAAGAACAACATCACAGCTCTCCAGAGCAGTTAAGTCCTGTCTTTAATCTAATAAACCTTTCCAGAGGGAAGGGATTATAACACTGGGGCTTCAGAAAAAATGTCTTACCCTGACTCTCACTGTTCAGGTGTGTGATGACCCCTTCTTCTCACGCCTCAAAGGTGCCTTGAGGTTCTTGAAGCTTCCTCTAAAAGTCTTGTTTTCAAATATTTTGAGTCAAAACGTTTTCCTCTCCAGTTTGTCATGGATTGACAATTGCTGAAAAGTTTTGTTTGAAACCATTCTGTAGAGTTGATAACTCATGGCTGGTGTTCAAAATAGCTGATCTGTGCTATGCAAATGGCTCAGCTTTTCTTCTGGAGACCCTTGATTGTAACAGAAGCTGTGTGGCCTGAGTCTCTCTGTACCTTTCTTTTACCACCTCTCTGAATGCTCATCAGAGGTGGCCAAACAGCACACCTTTGAAAAATAGAAACTTACATATGTCCATACATGTGTATGGACTTAAGCCATCCAGTTTAATCCCTGAAAACTGAATATATGCAAATTGAGCTAGTGTGGGACCAAGCAGGACTTTGGATTTTAACAGTAGGCTTGTACTTAAGCAGCCTTAGTGTGGCCCAAATGCTTTGAGCTGAGAGCAAGGAGTACCTCTTTCCTGCTGCCCTCGCAACACATGGAAGAGCCCCAGAAGCAAGGAGACTGTAAATTTGAATGTGAAAGGCGCCTCTGGCTTTTTGAGCCCCTCTTGCTGCTTCCCTCTAATAACTTTCTTCCATCCTTGTTTAGGGATGTTGCACATCTGTAAAGTCACAGGCTCTGCGTGTTTTGAGGCTGTCTTTTAATTATGGGGAGTGCTGTTCCTCTCTTCTGCAGGGCTGCTTCCTTGAGCAATGAACAGTAGATCTTGCCCTTACAGAGCATTCAGCTAATTAGTATTCTTCTTGTTTGTGTGGCCACTGCTCCCAGCCCCCTGTGGAGCAGTCAGGCTTGCTCTGGACTGCAAATTATTATCTCAGGGGTTTCTGGTGGCATTTGGTATTTGTATTTTTCAAGTGTTTTGATGGGCAGGAAGTTATTTTCATAATGTTCCAAGGAAAAAGAAAAAGTAGGTCTTGCCTGCGATGGAAGCAGCCTTCGCTTGGGAATGTCCTGTTTGTCCACTGTTTGCAGGGTAGCCTGTGCTCCAGGCAGCACCTCTGGGTCTCCAGTTTTGGGCAGCCTCCATTTAGATGTTGGGGAAAGTGTCTCCTGAAGGCTGCTCATCTCCCTGGAACCAGGCTTGGGCTCAGCCCTTCCCAAACTGAACAGTTCCTCTGTGCCCCTGGACTGTGTTTTTGATGCACTTGGCTGTTCAGGCAGAGCTGAAGTCTTCTGGAGGATAATGAAGGATTGTCTACTGAGTGTGAGTTAGACGTAGGTGCTTCTAAAAGCCCTAGAATTAATCTCTGGGAATGGAAGTTACTTGTGGAGCAGGTAGCTCGGGAGATACTGTCAAGAAAAGTAATGAACTTTTCCATTGTGTTTCCCACTGCAGTACCCTCACTTCTTGAAGAGAGAAGGCAACAAGCTTCAGATCATGTTGCAGCGGCGGAAGCGGTACAAGAACCGAACCATTTTGGGCTACAAGACTCTGGCTGTGGGGTCTATCAACATGGCTGAGGTGAGCTGCACTTGACAAGTCTCTGTTTACACAGGTGGACGTTTTCCCTTCTCTTCAAACCCATTGTCGTCATTTTCCCCATGGAGAAGTACCTGGCAGGATTTCAGATAGCTGTCTTAATAGCTGTGATCAGTATTCACAGGGCAATATTTTAAATGGGTTTTACTACGGAGTAATAATATTGAGCATTTTTTGCATCATATCTTGAGAGCTAAAGCTTTCACAAGGCTAGCTTATGACCTTGTGAGGGTTTTGTTATTGTTTTGTGGCTCTTTTTTAGAGTTAGGGGTCCAGATCAAAAGTGCAGAACAAAACAGACAGGGTCACTTGGGCAAGGCTTTGAACCCTGAGAAATGGTAAAGTTAAAGCAAGGTTTGCTGTACTTCTCAGTGCCACAGTATGACAGCTCAGCATTAAGTAATTTCTCCCATTTTGCTTAAAATACCTTTTGCCATTCTTTGCCATTCATGGCTGTTGGTAATGTAGGTGGAGTTCTATTCATGAGAAGTAAATGATAAAATTAATTCTGGAATCAAGTGGGGATAAATTATTCACTAAGGCTTTCTGAATGGTGTAGCTCCATGCTTCATTATTTCATGGCCTGCTTAATGTCTGCTGTTTCTGTTTCTCAGTCTTTAGGGGTGGGCTTAGCAGTAGCAAGTTCAGCCTAATCCCAATATTTTTCATCAGACTGCATTCTGTCAACAAATCATTTTTATCCAAAATAAGCTAGTGTTATGCTGTGGTGAGTTATTACTATATTAAATAATTAATTATAAAGACTGCTTCTCTTCTGTGAGTTCAGCTTCCCTCAGTCTTGCAGTAAATGGTGAACTCCTCATTTGAATTGGCCAAGTTTGTGGTGTTGCAGCTAACATTTTTCCCGTACTGTGTTTGATTTGTGGAAGAACTAGAAATTAAATACTGCTATAAGGCAGAAAACATGTGGGCCCATTAATTAGAACCATCAGGGAACTTCTAAGTGTTGGGCATTTGCTGCTGCTGCATGTGGTTTCTCTTATGTCTGTTTGTAATGTCAGCTGACTGAGATCAGAAGGTCAAAAATGTTCAAAGGTGCACCACGTTAGGAAATACTTGCTCTCCAGCTCATCTGGAATATTTATGAAATTGAAGTCTTTAGGAAAACAGATTTTACAAGCTCCCCCCCCTTCCCTTTGCTGTTCATAGGATAATGACCCCTGAACTGTGCTGACTCACTCCTTACAAAAATAGGAAAAAAAAGTTCTTATAACTGTTGAAACAAAGCAGTGAATTGGAGCTGAGGGTCTGAGCAGAGTTTCAAGGCAGGGGCATGTGTTCTTCATCAGCTCAGGTCTGTTTAGAGCCATGTGAGGAGCTGACAAAGCAAACTGGTGTGTGTTGAAAAGCTGAGGTGCAAGAGTAGAGATGTTCTTGCTGACTCTGGTGGGGCAAGAGAAGAATAGAAGACTTGCATTCTGGGGAGGGCCCTGTGAGTGGCAGAGGAAGGAGGAACCCACACCAAGATGTCCCTCTGCCTCCACCTTTGTCTTGTTTTTCGTGAGGTGGCCAGTTCCTCTGGGATTTGTGGACTGGCTCTTTGAGGCAGGGGTTTTTGCTTCAGGAAGCACTTTACATCTGTATATCACCAAGAATTTTTGCCTTTACTGGCTCTTTTGCAGGGCTTTAAGACAAAATTATATTCCTTAATTAGGTGTTCATTAGGTGGGTGACTTGATAATTCAAATCAGTACTGTGCCATGGAAGCCAATACATAGTAATGAGGTAGTCAAGTACTGTGCTTCAGGGGTGAGCTAATCACCTGTTAAGATCAGAATGCTTTTCTTTCCTTCCATCACATTCATTAGTAGTCAGATAAAATCTCAGCTTACATTGTGTACTGCCTGCAAGTGGCTCCTGCAGTTGCAGGGTCTTGACTTGCTGCTGTTCTTGGAAATGTGGAGTAACTGTATTAACATAAATAACTCTCGTAGTATGCAAATGATGCAAATGTAAATACATTCAAATGCAGATTTGTACTGCCTAATTTCTGTCCCAGGTCATGCAGCACCCCACAGAAGGTGGGCAGGTTCTGAGCCTTTTCAGCAACATCAAAGAGGCTGCAGTGAAGGTAGCAGAAATCTGGATCTTCTCCTTGTCCAGTCAACCAATCGACCATGAAGACAGCACCATGCAGCCCAGCCAGAAAATCAAGTCTACAGGTAAGAGTTACAATCACATGCTCTGAGGACCAATGTCTTCCAGAACTAGCTGCAGTTAAACCCCACCTGGGTTTTGATGCTTCCTGGGACAAATGAGAACTGGCTTGCACAAGTTGCTGTTTCTGTAACTGGTTAATGCAAAGAAAACCCACTTTGCAAATGAGTTGCTTTGTAAGCAGGGAGCGTGACAGGAGTGGGGAATTGAGTTGTCAAAGCTTCTCCTGTGTACCACACCAGACCTGAGCCATCCAGCAAGGGTTAGCTGTGTTCTCACCAATGCTCTGCCAGCATTACTGGCAGGCGTGTTGAGAACGTGTAGCTTCTCACCTGGGTAAGTGTTGTATTCAGGAGATTCACATTTAAGCTCCTCTTCCATCTTCTTTTTCTTTTGAGTATTCTACAATAAATCTCATTAACTTTAGATGAGACCTGCAAACCTGCAACATGCTTTGCTGTGGATGATGGCCTGGTTTAATGAGTGTAAATCCATGTTGTTGTGCACTGTATAGGGAAGACATTGGGTTTCTACTTGTGATCATCATTTTACCTGGCACCAGCTTCTGCTCACTGCTACAAGAGTGAACTGTTGAAGGTAGTTCACACAGGTGCTTGTGTGTTGTTGCCTGAGTACAGGCAGCTCACCCAAAGTGTCGTTTCATTAAAGGATTTAGACTCTTGTCATGTTTTACTTGCTCCTTTAACCCGATTAGGCCGATGTTAGGGGGAAAAAGTAATTTCCCCTGTGGAGAAACCTCTTTACTTGCTACTGTCTACCAGGTGGTTCTTTCCAGGGTAAATGGAGGTGGTGTGTCAACGAGCCTTATCTGTGTGCTGGTCCTTCCTTCTTACTGGAAGTGTTTCTGCTTGTTGCTTACCTCCAGACAGTGCCCATCTCACTGGTTCTAGGACAGAGAGATGCCTGCTACTTTATCTTCTTGTGTGCCTCCTTTCTTAATTTGTGATTTGGCCTTTTCTGCTCCTGCAATGAGACCATGCCCTCACCTTAAAGGAGTTTCACAGGATCTCTCCCCTCTTTCCTTCCCTTTCAGACAACTATTCCGAGGAAGAGTACGAGAGCTTCTCTTCTGAGCAGGAGGCCAGTGATGATGCCGTGCAGGGCCAGGTACTGTTTAGGGCATGGTTTCTCTCTGAGCTCAGTAGACCAGGTACACTCTCAGCTCATGCTTGAAACTAAAAGTCTGTTTCTTTAGCTAAGCCGTGCCAGTGTAAAGCTATTACCAAGTGTTTAGCTGCAGTGGAGAAAGCCTGCACAACAGCCCATTTCTTCTACCATGCTGTGATTTATGTGTTCACGTGTTTGGACTTGATCTCCCTTAAAAAACATTAGTATCCGTGTGTTTCTCTGCTTATTTGTCAGGGCATGACTCTATTGCTTCTATAGTGGTGATTGGATTCAAAGAGCCCAACTAGATTCCCAGCTGTAACTAAAGGGCCAGTGGGGTCTGAGATGGTCTTTAGTCTGTAATACCTTTTGCAAAATAGATCCTTTCAAAGAACCCACTGGTTAAATGTGAGATGCTTTTGAGTTTGGGTCTTATTTGCCTTCAGTCTCTGGCATCACCTGCCTTCCACCTCTTGGAGGGTACCAAGAGAGGAACCCACCAAAATGTGGGGTTATGACTGTCCTTGTTCTCTGAATGTAAAACTAGGGCTGTTTTGCTTCTCCAAGCTGTTACTCCTTTGTCTGCAGACCTGGTTCACTTCCTTTTCCCTCTGCCATCATAATTGCAATTAAGGCAAATGCTGAATGCCTGGAAAACAGGGCAGCAAGTTCATCTTCATAGAAGGAACATTTTTAGTGCTTAAACGCTCATGTGTCACAGAATCACAAAGGTAACACAGGAATCCTCTTTCTGTTCAGGATTTGGATGATGATGAGTACGAGCTGGGGAAGCCCAAGAAGCAGCGGAGATCGATAGTAAGAACGACGTCCATAACCAGGGTCGGTGGAAATTAGTTATACTAACACTGACGGGGTTTGGCCAGGATGTGCAGTGCATGTGGCTTGTGGGAGCAGCAGTACTAGACATGCTGGCCCAGCGGAGAGCCTGGGGGCACTGTCACAGCATGCAAAGAGCTAAAGAAAAGCAGCCAGTTGAGGGAGTGGGACCATCCCAGGTTGTGTGCATGTGCTGTCTTCTGTCCTTTGGCTGCGAAGTTAAGGAGCTCCAAATATCATGCAAGTGTATGAACTTCCACCCCCACTGAAGAAGCCAGTGTAGGATCCATGCTCATGTATGTCCTGAAAGTAGCTGTAAGTGAAGGAAAGCTCTTCTATTTTGGCTCTGCATGGGTGAGGCCAGCAGGAGGGTTTCAAAACGAAGCAGCTTAGTCAAGGCCTGGAGTTTGACAGATGAACGTGAGCTGTTGCATGTGGTGCTGAGGCAAAACAAGTAGCTGGATATTGTATATATAGCAGCTTTGGAGAGATGCATGCAGCTATCCACCCTCTCACACAAGCATAAGTGTGCCTGCAATGCTGCACTTGTGTGGAGCAGGGACTTGTGCTTGACCAGTCCATAATTCAGCTTTCTGCTTGCACAAGTGTTCATGCATGTCAGTGATGACAATAACTGGGAATCACCGGGATGGATTAGGTGTGGTTTTGGTCTTAAGAGTAAGTTTGGAGGTCGTCGTACCACCTGTAAGGCTATTTCTGAAATCCATGTTTTTATAAGGTTTGAAATAAATCCTGTTTTGACCTGAATCTGACACTATAAAGATCCTTTCTGTGAGACTAGGAGTATCCTGGTTCATATCCTTGTTGTCTTCAGTATTGCTTGGAAGTGTCAGAGACCAGACAGGACAAAATCCACCGCTTGGTTATTAAGGAACCAACTCATAATAGGAATGTCTTTCTGGCCCTGATCTGTGAACCGATACTGAATCTCCATTGTGTGCGACTGGTGCAGACCTGGGTTTGGTGCTGCCGCTTAAGTTAACATCAACACAGCTCCAAACTAAATCTCCTCTGTCAAACCATTCAGGCCAGCAAGCAACTCTTGCCGTGTCACCTTAGCTACTGCATTTTGTGTCCTTCTACAGACTGCGCAACTGGTCCAAGGTGGTCTGTGTGATGGATGATTTTGCTTGATGTCCTGAGCCAGAGAAAAACCCTCACTATCATGAGAGCATTTTGGCCTGACTGGTCTATTGGGGACAGAAATAGGGCTGTCTTTGAAGGGTCTGGGGCATTTATTCCACCTAAACTTCAACTGTCTAGGAGGTGAATGCAGCTCACAGTGAGTTCATCTGAGTTCAGAGGAAAAGGGCTAGTTTTGAAGACATGGGTTTGTATGAAGTGTCTGAGGCCAGAGTGGGAGCAAGCAGTTGGACTTGGAAGGAGAGCTCACGTGAGATACAGGAGAGCTGGCAAACGAGCAACTTTCTTCACCTAATCCTGTCCTGGTACCGGCCACTTTCTTCTCCCTTTCCTTCTGACACAGAGGTGCCACTTCAAAAGCTCTGTACCAGCACTCAAACCTGGGCCTTTCTCATCTTCCTTTTCTTCAGACTGTGCATATTGGTCAGTGACAGGCAGAGAAGGGCTGGGCAGCTCATGGTAAATCTCAGCTGTTTTGTCCTGCAGGAGAGGGGGCTCTTAGAGGCAAGCAAACACGAAGGAAGTGCAGTGGTTTGACTTGTGTTGTTTTAGACTTGGTGCTTGCTGTGTCCAGGATCTGGGGCTATGACTTGGGAAGCATTTTTGTGATAGGGACAAGAGCTAAGGACAAGCCCCATAGCTTTTCTCCAGTGCTACTACTCAAATAAATGAACCTGCCAGGAAGAACTGCGAGCTCCTGCAAAAAAAAACCCCCAAACTGTGCTTTGGTGGTAAAAAACGTATTTGTTCTTTGGGTCAGTGGGTGGATGCCTGTGTTGGCTCACCCTTGTTAAGAATCAGAAAAGCTGACAGTCAAATGTTTGCCAAAAATCTGTCAAACAGGTATAGGAGGTGATCTGGCAAATAAAATGGTTTGTTGTCCACTGTGTGTCCAACCAGAAGCGGTGTGCCATCTGACAGGGCCAGAAGACTTATATTGCTTGGTGGAGTGGGACCTAGGTTGTGGTAATGCAGGAAAGAAATTATCTCAGGTGTGGAAAAGCTGATTTCAATGTAGGAAGAGCAGAGATGTGGTCTGTGGTGCCAGGAGTTGTTTGATTTGAAGCAGCAGCTAGAGCACCAGTGTGGGGTGTGTGTGGGGTGTGTCTGGGCTTCTTGCAGACTGGGAGAAAACAGTTCACTTAATGCTTTACTTATGTAAAAGTGTCTTTAACTTACAGCAACAAAACTTCAAACAGAAGGTTGTGGCATTGCTGAAGAGATTTAAAGTGTCTGATGAGGTAAGTAATTCATTCTGTGAGCCTTCCTGTCTTGTGTGTTGCCCTCTGCTTGGAGCATTTTGCTTTAGTCTTCAGAAACACTCTCCCATTTCCCCATAGTTTCCTTCATTTTGTTTTCAAGTCTGCAGTGGATGTGACCTTTCCTTACACCCTGGCCTTGCATGGAGGCTTGAGGGCCAGCTTCTAAATGTCAGCAAACATTTTCTAGATCGAGTTTTACCAAAAGCAGATTTTGGCAGCCATGTGTGTACCCATTAGTTTTGCAGACTGCTTTGAAATTATCTTTGACCCTTTCAAAGGCAAATAGTCTATTGTGTATATTGCTTGTGAAGTTAAATCCCAGCCTATTTGATCATCTTTCTAGAACAGCCAGGCAAGACATGTAAAACTTGGACAGGGAGCACGGATCCACAGGAGTCAGTTGTTTGGTCATAGCTGAAAATGATGAAACAGTTCCAGAACCCCTGTGTAACATTAAGTGTCTAATATAAAAACAGTTAATAACTCAGTTGGCTGTTTGGCTGTGTGTTGATTTTGTGGCTTGTGGGAAAGAGTGAGTAACTCCTCGTGCCTCCTTATGCTTTCAAACAGTCCTGTTAGCTTTGCTGTTCTTCCCAAGTTAGCTCAGTGGAGTCAGCACCCATAGCTAAGGGATCAGACAGCTGAGCTGCTGCTTTTCCAGAACTGCCACTCAAAAAACAAGCTCTGAACTGAGCACACCTCTCTGCTTACTCTGGAGGATGTGCGAAGCAACCACGAAAGTTCAGTGTGAGGTGTCTGTTCTGCCTTGTTGTGTGGGTGGCAGTGGATCTTCGTCCAGGTTTCAGGAGCCTCCTGTGGACATTTTTGGGTATCAAATCAGGAGTTGTCAGGGCAGCTTTTTCAGTAAAACCCAAGACAGGTTACGCTGTTGGGAATACTGAAATTTTGAGCTGGTTCTTAGAAAACTGGGACTCCTTTGTGGCCTTTTTTAAAGCATTGTTTATGGAATGGCGTTGAATAATGGACATAACCTATATTTAAATGGCTTGCTCGTGGGTGCCTAGTCCAATATGAAACTCCTACTTAAGCAGACACTGACAAGCTTGATCCAAAACAAGCATTTCTCATACACTTGATGTTCCTGTCAGATATAGTATCTAAGCGCCAGGAATAGAATCTTACTCCCAGGACTGTGTACTGCAGTCCTGGGGAGAGTACAGGTGATGTGGAATCAGTCTGTCTCCTAACAGGCTCAGTGATATCTGTTTCTGTCCTGTGTCTAGGTTCTGGATTCAGAGCAGGACCCAGCAGAGCATGTTCCAGAGGTGGAGGAGGATTTGGACCTTCTGTATGACACGCTGGATATAGAGAACCCCAGTGACAGCGGGCCAGAAATGGAGGATGATGATAGTGTCTTGAGCACTCCAAAGCCAAAGTTAAAGTAAGTGTGAGACAGCTTATGGTGGGCTAGAGAGAGACCACGCACAGTGTTAGCACAGATCAGATGTTGGTTTCATACCCACACCTTCATTCTGGTTTTCCCCCTCGTTGGAGCCCTAGTGTGTGGTGTTAGGATGGGAATGACTGCTTGTGAGCTTGGGGTGTGGGGTCTTACTTCTCCTCAGTCTCAGTTCTTCTGTGTTCCCTTTGCAGATGTTGTCCTGCCATGCCACCTGAGCCACAGGGGTAGGAATTGCTGACAGGCAGGCAGAGTTTTGAGGAGGTGGTAGAAACAGGTAGGAAGTGTGTGCTAAGGCAGAAGATGGTGTTGTTGGAAGCTGCAGAAGTAGTGGCAGGGATGGGCAAGGTACACCGTCTTTCTGGAAAGGCCAGTAATACCCTGTGTGGAAAGAGACTCTTTGCAAGGATTAAGGAAACAGAACTGCAGAAAACAAATGAATTCCTTAGGGCCCAAGGGCACTGACTGCAGCACACGTAGATACACTCAAACCTGTTCTGAAAGGGCTTTTGTGGGCAACTGATGTGTGGATCAATCACAGCACTGTGGAGCTGAGCTAGGGATCGCTGGCTCGGGGTCTTGAGCAGATGCAGAACCCTGAGCTAACAAGGTTCTGTGTCACACCTCTGCCCAATAAAGCCTCAAGACATGAGACTGAGCTGCGCTTGTGCTTCTGTCTGGTGTGTGGCTGCATGCTCAGGCCTTCAGTGTTGTGATAGCTCTGAAAAAAAGCGTTGGGCTGCTGACCACTGCAGTTGGTCAGTACAGCACCCGCTAAATGCTGGCTAACTATCAGGTGTACTAATATACTCATTAATGTAGAATAACCTATTTGGGCTAAGAATAGATTCTGAGTCTGGAGTGATTTGTTCCATATCAATGAGCCAGAAGATGTTGAGGAGAGACTAGAGCAGCAGTGGTAAGTGATGGGGCCAGTGGCTTACAAAGGTTTGGAACCTGACCCAGGATATCACCAGCTGGTAGGTCTTACCTTGAAGGGATTTGAAAGTAGATATGTTGTGGTAAGCAGGGGTTTGAAACAAGCAAAAATGTTTTACTGTACACACAGAGTTCATATCCTGTTCCCTGGAGCCAAGGAGCTAACTGTTCTGGGCTATGTGATTACTGGAATAATCCTGGAATTGGAATTTACTGCGTCTGGTCCTGGAGAGACACTTTGTGGTTTGCTGTGTCCAGTTCTTGAGTTCATATCTTGAAGAGGATGTGATAAATGCTGATGGCTTGTAGGCAGGTTTTTCCTGCAACAAAAAAAAAATCAGTTCCTTAAATTGTAATTGAGTCTTGTAGCCTGGTGTGATGAGCTGCCTCTTATGTGGCAGCACAATCTGATTGTGTGTGTGCTACCTTATCTTATTGAGCAAATGTGTAATTGGAGCCTAGGGCTGACAGCCAAATCCAGATGCAAGCTGGAAATAAAATGCATATTAACACCAAGAGTCACTTACCCACAGGAGCAGAGTAGCAGGGGGCTGGGAGGGGAGGCAGTAATTCTAGTTGCTGTATTTCAGTCAGGAGCTAGACCCTGTCTGGAGTGTTGTGTAGTGCAGTCAGCATTTGCTACGTGAAACAAGATGGTCATTGTGAAACTTTGCACCTGGTGATTGTGGGGTAGTAAGGACACAAATGCTTGTGTGGGGTCAATGTGCATTCTGCTCTGCTGTGGGAATATGCTGGACCACATGCCCACCCTGGATCTTATGGAAGCAAAAGCTGCTGTTTGCTGTGTAGTCTAAGAGTGTGCAGGCATTCCTAGTAAGAGCTTTATAAAAATAGTCTCCTGTGTGATGGTCAGTCAGTGTCAGGGCTAGACAGGGATCTCTGGACTTTCTGGCTTCTCTTACTGTCCTAGAGACCTTCCTCTCCTTTCAAAAGTAGCCTATAAATTTTACTGGAACCACTGGGGAGCAGTAAGACCCCCTAGGAAACAGTCATGTTGCTTTGCTGTGAATGTGGTGGACTTCTATGGTGTTTTTGATAATAAGGACCTCACTTTGCTTTTCCTATTCAGACCTTATTTTGAAGGACTGTCACACTCCAGCTCTCAGACAGAAATTGGTAGCATCCATAGCATCAGGAGCCAGAGAGAGCCATCAAGTCCTGTAAGTCACGTTTCCAGTTACCTGTCTGCAGGTAACATAGCAGACCTGCACTAGCTCCATTTGCATGTGTAAATTAAAGCATCTTCTCTGACCTCCTCCAAAGACTTGGATGCAAAGATATGGATTTTCTGTGGAGAAAACACATTTGGTTGTTGGTTTTCTTTGGGGGGTTGGGGTCGTTTTTTGTTTGGTTATTTTGGGTTTTTTGATTTGTTTTCTTTTTTAATGCAAATACTGTATTAACTTAAGGATACATTTTCAGGTTATGTATTAAACACTTGCTAATGGTATGAGTAGTTTCAGATTCTCAGGTGCTTGAAATGACTGCCAGGGTGAGAGATGTTGCCTGGGAGTTTTAGGTACTTCTTGGTACTGTTTGGAGGAGGCTTTATCTTACTGTTGTTGGCATATTTTTCATGGTGGCTGAGAGGGAACACTGAGGGGCAGCTCAGACCTTTTTCTGTCCCCTCATGGATGGGCATATTGGCTGCATAAAGGGTCGGTCTCATTCCAGGGCACTTCTTTGCCTCTGTTCTGTGTTGTGCATGAGCTTGACCACATCCCACACTGATATGTTTGGTCCTCGTGTGACCAGGAAGTGCTCCTGGTCATCCTGCAGAGCTGTGCTGTGTTTAAACAAAGAAGTGTATCTTTTGAGCAGCCTGATCCAGAGAGCGTGGCTGGAAACTGTGCTGGTGCTAAACCTCCTGATGATTTTTCTCCTCTCAAGCAGGTAGAAGTGCCTGAAAAGACAAAGAGTCTTGGAACCAAACATACAGGAGACAGTATTTCTGACACTGTCCCTTATGTAAGTTGAAAATGCATTTGGTGATGTCCTTCCTGTCAGTTTGGGTGTCAGCTGTGAGCTGCACTTTTTGCCATGTTTCTGTCTGTCCATGTAGTTGCACATGCAACCACAACTTCCATGGGTAGCATCAGCTGCCGTGAAGATAACACTGAGCTCTCCTCCTGACTTTAGTTGTTGGAGGTTCTTGTCTTTCAGCTTTTTGCAGTTGAAATGCTCTACATGGCTTTTTGTTCAAACAGCCTTTCTCTTGGTTTGAGGAAGGCTGGCCCAAAGTATGCCACTGAGCATGTGTACCATCCTGAAAGGGGTTCTCAGGCCTGTTCTGTTCTATTAGACAGAAGTATTACTTCAAGCTGAATTGGCAGAGATCAAGCTGGTCCTGGGGTAAAATCCCAAAGCTCAAGTTGCTCTGCTGGGGGGACATGAAGTGTGTAACATTTATCCCATGTCTTTCTTTCTCTGCTAGTTCATTTGGGTAAGCTGAATTAATCTGCATTGCATGAGGAGTCATGTCCCTGGCTTTTAGCTGGGAGAGGGCCTGTTCCAAATAGCATCCTACCTTTCCTACCTCGAGCTCCCTTGTGAGGCAGAGCTGGGGCTGGGAACTGGTAACCCCAGATAGCCAGTATTGGCTTCTGCCTTTTGGGAGTAAGTAGCATGTCTGGAGGAGGCAGGCTCAATGTGCCCCAGCCAGAGCGAAGCTCTCCAGGTGAGATGAGGGGAGGGTTTGTTCCTGGTAACTCTGTTCCCTGTGTTTTTGCAGGAGTCTAACCAGCAAGCTGAGGTCCAGGAGGCTGAACTCCCCACACCAGATGTGTTTGTCGAGAAGCTCCCACCCAGTGGGAAGATCACTAAGACAGAGTCCCTCATCATCCCGTCCACCAGGTACAGGGAGGGGGGACAGCATTGTGCCTGCTGCAGGGCTTCTCAGGAAGTCAGGGACAGTGTGCTAGGATTTGGTCATGATACCACTGACTGCAAGGACACCCTCCTTGTGTTTGGGTATTTGAACAACGAGTCTTGAGCACTTGGTAAATGCATGCTCAGAACCCTGAAGGGCAGCACTGCTCTGAGGCTGCTTCAGTCTCCTGTGTTGTACCTGCTTCATGACCAAGCAAGTTTTATAGAACTCTGGAGCTGCTTGCTTAAAGATACTGTTGCTAAGTCAATATCTGATGGTGATTTGGGGCTGAAAGGTAGTTGTCAAGTCTAGCCTTTAAACCTTCCCGAATAGGATAGTGAATGTGGGTGTCAGCAATCCAACTGTACAGTTTCTCTGGTTTGCGAGTAAATAGATGTTCTTTTGGAGGTATTTCTGTGTGTGTCTGCAGTTAGCATGGCTGGATCCTGTTATGCTGGTGTAGCAGTAGCAGAGCAGTGATGTGGGTCTAAGACTGTGGAAGTCTTCCTGGGACTTCTGGGAATGTGCTTTGTAGCTGAACTGTGTAGTGCACTCTTCACTAACTCTGTAGCTGAACTCTGTAGTGCACTTTACACTATCAGAAGCAAAATTAACAGGTCTCAAGCTAACTCAGATCTACGTGCACAATTCCCCAGTGCCTTCACTCACATTTATTGAGGTTGCCGGACTGGGAGATCTGGGATTTGGGAGGTGGGTCTCACTCGGATACGAGCCAGCTCTGGAATGTAAGCACACCTCTCTAGCAGGTCTGAAGGGAAGCAGACGGGACGTCGGGGAAGAAGCACATCTCTGAAGGAGAGGCAGCCAGTGAGGCCACAGAACGAGAGAGCCAACAGCCTGGACAATGAGCGCTCTCCAGACACCCGGCACCACTTACAGGTGTGGAAAAGATTGCTGTCTCTCCAGCCACCCATAGCTTTTCCTCTTTTCCAACTGTCTCCTGTGACCCTTTTCCTTCTGGTTCATGTTCTGTCCCTGCTGGAAAGGAACTGGGCCCTGTAGCTTCAGGAAGGATGGAATTTATGTCTTGGCTAAAACTGCATCTTCCATCCAATCTGCTGGGATTTGCCAGCTTGTTGTTTTGTCAGCCAGCCATAAACTGAAAACACTGGAACAGATTGTTAGAATGAGAAATGAATAGGGATGCGTTGAGGAATTACTCCTTTGAACTAAGGCAGATTGCTAGGGATTGCAGTAGGGGACTGACTTGTGCACAGCATATGTGCCATGCTTTTATTAGCTGCAGGACTCTCTTATTTCCCTCCTTGAAGGAGACTGTTCCTGGCTTTTATGAATCCTAGATTGTTGGTCTACTATTAGTTGTTATAAAGTGATGTAAGTAAAAGTGCATGGCAGAAGAAGTAATGGCCAACCAATCCAAGGTGGCTACTATTGAAGAAGCTGCTGAGTGTCAGTCCCAGCAGCCCATGTGCTGCTAGTGTGCCTTTGCTGATGGGGTGACTGGCCAGCCATGCACAGCCACCTCTCATGAATTGCAAGAGCTAGAGCTAGTGGCTTGATGGTTAGAGTTAGCATCTTCTACTGTTCTCTTCTCCATGTCTTTATTTCCAGATCCCCAGGAAAACAGTGTATGATCAACTAAATCACATCCTGGTTTCCGACGACCAGCTGCCAGAAAACATTATTCTTGTCAATACATCTGACTGGCAAGGCCAGGTAAAGGCAGGAGACGTTACCTGAAGCACAGTTCTCCTGCGCTGTTCCTCCTCAGGAATGGACAGGCCTTGAGCTCTACCACTAACCAAGTAGGTTCTGTTGCTTGGTTGGAAGAGCAGTGGTGGTGCGTGGGGGCTGGCAACCTGCTGAGTGCTTAGTGCCTACAGGTGGGATTTCGTTTGACCAGGAGGTGCTGTGGGCTTGTAAAGCTTTTGCCACCTGAATGTTTCCACAGAGGTGTTTTCTCTTCTATAAAAGGCCATTCCTTCTGGTTAGCAGCACACTGGGAATGGCTCAACCCTTGCACTTAAAAGCCTGCTTCTAAACTGTGGTAGAATGGAACAAAAGCAGCAGGGAGGTCTGACCTGTGGTTTAGGCTGAGATTTCTAAACGCAGGTGGTGAACACAGGAGAAAATATTCTGGGTCAGCTCTGTAGCTGTGCACATGGCACTCATCATTCCTGACTGCTGGTATGTCACCCCATCCTTTCTGAGTGATAGTTTTGTTAAGGAGAACCCTGAGCAGTACGTTTCTTTGCTGGCCACAAGGGGTGGTTTGTTATGGGTTTGGAACACATTTTTCTCCTTTTGGAACCCTATTCTGAGAAAGCAATAAATTATGTATGGAAGAGGACCAATAAACATGTGCTGGGTGACTGTCGCCTGGAGAACTTGTGCCAGGCATTTGGAGTTACATTGTCTCATTTGGCTTTCTGCTTCTGGAAGAACTAGGGTCTCGTGTGTGAGAGCGCAAAAATACCAGCTGAGCTACTAGTTCCAGTTTCTCTATACTTGGAAGACAGAGATGAACAGAAAGTGTTGTAGGTCATCTTCCAGTGGTTCTGGCAGCTTGTGCCTGCAGCATGAGATGACGTGAACTTAGCGTTGGCTGGGTTGTATAGATTAGTAGTACAGAATTTGAAAGTGTGAGGTAGTTGCTAAGTGCCATAATTATGTCCATGTGTTCCCAAGTTGTGTGTTGTCACCCATGAGCTGCATGGAGGGGAAACAGTCCCTCATGAGGAACATTCTGTGTTGGTAGCACCCATCCCTTTTTTCAGTGCTCAAGGGTGGGCAGAACATTGCGTTTGTTTAAATCCTTTTGAAATCAGGGAGAGATGCAACTGCAGTTCTAGAAGCAGGCAGGTAGACAGTATCTGCTCTTACCCAGTGCTGTCTGCTAGATGAACAGCCTTATGCTGGTGCCCTACCCTCTGTGGCCCTAAAAACCCTGCTGTTCTGGAGTTGTTGCCATGTTTGGGATATGGTCTTGCTGTCTGTCAAGACGATGTTTCCATTTTTCTAGAGGAAAAGCTTTCCTTTGGCTGCTGCACAACGATGAGGTGTTTGAGAAACAGTCATATCACTTACAAATCAGACAGTGGGAGGGTGCCCAAGTTTGGGTATGAGAAGACCCAGGAGGTTGGGAGAGGCACATTTTCTTCTTGTGGCAAAGTGTATCAAAAAAAGGACTGTAAAATGTTCTGTTCTCTCCTCAGTACCTATCAGATGTCTTGCAAAAGCATACATTGCCAGTGGTCTGTACATGCTCCTCCGCTGATATTCAGGCAGCTTTCAGCACTATTGTCTCCAGGATACAGAGATAGTAAGTTCTCACCTTGCTTGTGTTGTTTGTTTGTCTCAGCTCTAAAAGCCTCTTGGTTCCTGTGCCCCAGGGCCCCGGGAGTTTATTTCTCAACTACTGGATGAAACTTCTGCCTTTTAATACTTCTTCCAACCTGCTCTCTTGAGGTCAGACTTGTGTGGCTCTTTAGCCCTCACCAGCCCTGCAGAGTTGTTCCTGTTCTGCCATGTGTGTGGGGATACAAGCCACCCACACCAATGATTATAAAAGGTTGTGCTTTGGAGGCTGCCTCATAGGGCAGATACATGCAGCAGTAAAGCATGAAAAACTAATAAGTGTTTTTTAAATAGTTCTTGCTTCTTCCTCCAAGTAATTCCCAGATTAATTCCTCAAGGCACTCCTTAGTTATCTGGTGATGGCTGTGGGTACCTGAGGGTATGCTCTGACCCAGCAGTTAGTTAGCAGTAGGTACATCCTAACCTAGATACTTGAGTCCAGCCCTTGCACATGATCTAAATGTGTGAAAGAAGAAGCAAGGAGACCAATTAAAAAACTACGGAAGAAATGTTGTATGTTATTAATAATGTTTAAAGCTGTTGATTATCATTATGATATTGCCTTTTTTTTTTTTCACTTGGTCTGAAATATGTGGTTGAAAGCACAATTACAAATATGTTTCCTCTTTTTCTGTCTAGCTGTAACTGCAATTCACAGCCTCCAAACCCAATTAAAATTGCAGTGGCAGGAGCCCAGAATTACCTCAGTGCTGTGTTGAGGCTCTTTGTAGAGCAGCTGTCTCACAAAACTCCCGACTGGCTTGGCTACATGAGATTTTTGATCATCCCTCTAGGTAAATAAGGAACAGTTTTTCTTCATAGAAAGATGAATGGGTTAAATGTGCTGTGTTCCCTCAGGAGAAGCCTCTCTGGAAGCTTTGGCTCTAAGATATATGGGTGTTAAATGAGGCAGACTGTTGTATTACTGTGTAATGCTGTGGTGTTGCTACTCTTGCGTGAGTGAATTTCATCTTTACGTTCTTGATGCCAAAGTCTGCTTGTAAACCTTTCATTTGAAGCAGGGGGTTAAGCACTTCTTCCCCGTACAGGGAGATTCTTATATATCTTTTTATCATGGTACAATAAATGCACAGAATAATGTCCTAGAAGCCCTTTCCCTAGTCAAAATGTTAAATTCATTGGGCACCACATTTCCCAAAGCAAGAACTGTTCTGGCCTCCATGAGCCTGACTCCAAAAAATGTTAATGGAGAAGGGGTTGAAAAATTTTTAAAGGCTCTGAAACTGCTGAGAATTTTAATTATTCAAATTACGTGCGTCTTTTGACCTTTCCTTTACATGCTGTTCTCCTCAGGCTTTTCCCTCAGTTTCCCTGCACCTTATCTCTGCCCTTTAAGCCGCTCAACAAGCCTGCCTGGCTGCAAAGTTACCCAGCCTCTGTCACCTATGCTGAAGGAAATAGAGTGGGCTGATAACAACATTAAGGATCTTGTTCTAGACAGAAACGTGAGGAATGTTGTAGTGGCAGTGCCTGGGAAGCCAGGAATTCATTGATGCTGTGGGCAGGGACCTCTGGGCAGCGCTGATGTGGAAAGGGTGTGAGGCCAGGGGTGGTCTAGTCAGAGTCTTGGTTTGTGTGAACAGAGCACTTGGGTGATGTGGGCAGCAGAAAACTTGAAAAGCCTTTTTTTCTCAGTGTTGTCCAATCTTCCAGGATTGGGACCAGCAACTTGGGATGGCAACTTCTGTGGGAATCAGAAGCTGGTGGCCCAGAACTGTGAACAGGGGGGTTAGGCTGCTGATTCAGTGGTACGATTTGCAGAAGTCAAATGAAAAAGGCAGAAGAGAGTTGGATCCTTCTGTAAGGGAAGGCATTTAGTTTCCAAAGCGGTTGGCCGGATGAAAAGAGAGAGCCCTTTAGGGACTAAAAACAAAAAAAATATTTTCTGCAAGGTTCGATGTGCTTTGAATGAGAATCTGTGTGACTGAGACTTTGATCCTCACTTGCTGACTGTCTCCTGGCCTCAGAAGAAGAGTTTTCTGTCCTGCAGTCATTAATGATTTGAAAATATTCGCTCTTTGGAAGTGAAACACAAGGTTCGGCTAGTGTGGGTTTGGGTTGGCTTTTTTAATCGCAAAACTTTGCTTTGTAATTAAAAAAAAAAAAAAAATTAACAAAGCACTTTGATAATGAAACTGCTTCAGAATTCTGAATCCTTTTAAAATGTACTTTAAATATAGAAACTTCTCTAACAGGGCCTTTTCCATAGAAGTCTGCAGTATTTCCTGATCGGATCAAGAGCTTATTTCTAGCCAGCTTTCTGGCAGTTCTTTAAAGTGATTGAGGAGCAACCTCTCATTTCTGACAATTGAAAAAGCACTGAAGACAGAATGGTGACCGTGCCATAGACGTCTTAAAGGAAAAGCCTCTCTGCTGCTATCAGTACTTTTGAACTAGGGATGGTGGTGTTTTTTCTAAGGTGGTTTTACCTTCTGAATCCAAAACTACACTCTGCAATGGCAGTGTTTTATTAATAATGAGAAATGTTTGGTGTCTGTAAGCAACTGTCCTGGGAGATTCAGTCCTGCTTCATGCTACTGATTCTATGGCTGGAAGACTCCTTTGATGTCCAAACCAGTGTATGAACAACTGAAAAGGGGAAGGTAAAATAAGATAAAAGGTTGGGGGTTATTTTGGCTGTTTGAGATATCTTGACATTTATTTAGCTCCTATGGGTAGAACTTCTTGGGAGACCTCCCTGTTTTTTACTTGTCTCCAACTGCATCTACCACATGCAGTGTGTTTTCCCAGCATTTGAGAAGGCTTCTCCAGTGCATGGTGCAGAGCTGTTCTGTGTGCACTCTTTAAAACTTCACTGCAAAAGAAAAGATGGGTGTGAAAGTAGCCATGATCGGGAGGGATCAGGAAAGAACTTAGGCCCTGATCTTTAATGACCATGAGGTGAGCTCAGAGAGACCTGCTGCTTGAACCTTTCCTGGACGTCTGGAAATTAGCACTTTTTTTTCCTGAAAATTAGCAGGTTTTTTCTTTACTGGAGGACAGTGAGTGTAGTTAAGCAACTGGGGTTGCCTCAAGAGAATTTGTCAGGTTACCAGTTACCAGCTGGTGACTCAACTGTTGCAGCCTCTGGAAGTGTGAGATGTGAGAATGGAAGATGTGAGAATTTGGTATTCAGGAAAGATAAAAATAATTTGATTAGGAGGAACTTTGAGGCTGCTTCATGGCTGACTGTGAATGTACAGGACTCATGCTGAGCATGACTGCCATGTGGTGACTGGGAAGTGTGATCCTGGCACACCTCTTCTCTGGTGTTGAAAGACTGGACAGGTAGTTGCAAGAGGGTGCTATCTGTTTTAGGGACATATGTGGCCTAAAATGAAAATTTGCCACCTCTCAGGGCAGAGTTTGTCACTTAAACGCCTTCCCTCTCCTGCTCGGTGTAAGTATGAAGTCAGATCTCCATCCAGGGCTTCAGGCTGGAGGCTGAACACACAAAGCTTCTGCAACGAGGTCTTTCCGTGCTCATAGAGGAACTGAGCCACAAGGCTTAGCTAGAGCAAGCAGGGACCTGATGCATATGCCAGCATTCACTGGGGACTGTAATCCTTGGACTCTGTCTTCTGTCTTTAAGTGCAGTGTGTTTATTGAGTTTATAGCTCTTCTCCACCAATTAAACAAGCCTTTCGCGGTTGAGGGCAATTGTGTCTTCTCAATATTGCAAAACACCTGTGGTGTGTGAATGGTGTTGGGAAGAAGAGGTCTGGCTCCTCCTGGCAGAGGTGACCCAGCTGTGGTGTCTGTGGGCAGGAAGGGCTGTTTGGGAAAGCCCCTTGCAAAGCTGAGAGACTTAGATGGAGAGCCATAGGGCCTCTGTGTCTTCCACATCATTTATTTCCTCAGCAGTTTCCCAGTCCTGTTTTCTTTGGCCTTCTAAAATTTAATTTGTTGGGGTGAAGGGGGAAGTGTCAACTGAAGGATATCAGTGTGTTGAAGCAGTCTCTGCTGGGGAAGTCTATGTGCATGCTCTGGTAGAGATAATCTGGACTAAATTACTTGTCTATAATTGAAGAAGTTAATTTCTGAGATGTCTAGTGTAATTTTGATTTTGGAGTTTAATTCCTTACAGATAAAAATCATGCTTGTGTGAAGTGCTGGGAAGAACAACTGTCCTGTTTTCCTTTCTTCCTTAGGCTCTCATCCAGTGGCCAAGTATCTGGGGTCTGTAGATTATAGATACAACAACTTCTTCCAAGATCTAGCCTGGAGAGATCTGTTCAACAAACTTGAAGCACAGACCACTGGTAAGACCATGTGTTTGTGTCTGGCCTGTGCAGGATGAAAAGTTCGAATGAGTAATTTTAGCAAAGGTCAAGTAAATACAAGAGGAAGCAGACAAATGTTTCTGTTCCTCTTTTCTCCTCACTCTACCACATTCTCGTTTCAGATGCTGACCTTTGTAAGCCCTTCATGTGGCGGTTTGCAAAGAGTTGTTGGTTCCCAGAGGCACTAACTAGCTGCCTCTGAGTCACGCTGTTCTTACCTAGCTCTCAGCTTTGTTCTTTGATGCAGACATTTCACTGCCAAGTTCAGTACATTGCTTTCCTTCAGAAACTGTCCAGCCTAAAAGACTTGGAAAACTGTAAACTGGGAAGATTAACTTCCCTTAGTTGTGTGTGAGAATGTTCTAAAGTCTGCTGGCAGGACCTTTCTTGTTAAAGAATTTTGTTCTTCACCGGTGTGGTAACAAGTGGGAGCTGCCCTAGGTCAGATCAACAAGTTCCTGTTCTGATCTGAGACTGTTTTAGTCCAGGTTAAAACCTTACTGTATGTTAAAGTATTCATTTGCTTAAAATATTAATGCTTACAGTTTTTTCATCGATTTCTTCAAGAATGGAAAGAAACAGGAGAGAGGAGGATTTGCATCTGACATTTAGGGCTATGTGAAAGCTTGAGATTTGATGCTGTCACAGCAGCATAGCCCATACAGAAATTTCTCTAGAAGGAAAAAGGTTTGGAGTTTGTGGAGCAACATGAGCGTGGGGAGGTAGCACTGTGGTTCTCCCTGTTGGAATTGCAGTGCCTGAGACTCCCAGGATGCTCCTGGAAGTTCTCTAGCCATGAGAGGAAGAGAGAGAAACCTCCTCACAGGTAAATCTGCTTTTTTCAGCAGATGGGAAGATGGCTGGACAAGGTCCTGGGCTGCCTGTTCTGAAGGTGAAGTTAGTCCTGCTTGAGCAGGAGACTGGACTAGAAACATAGTCTATGTACTTCCTTAATCCTAAGCTTATGGAAGAACAGGTGTATGGAACTGGTTTCTTTTGATTCCTTACTGCACTTTAAAATGCAGACAAATGTCAATACAGACTTGATTTTTATGTCTGGGTTAGGAATGCTTCATAATACTGTAGAAATCCAGCCCGAGGGCCATAGCTGTTCCTTAGTGAGATGTCATATGCTGGTTTTATGCTGCAACCCTTATTTATTTTTACATTTTTGTGCAGTCCAGTTCTTGTACATTCTGCGTTTTCATCTGTGCAGTGGGAACTGCACAGAAACCCTGTGATGGCATAAGAAGATCTGGCAGAGAATTGTAGCTCTTAACAGTTCGCTGTTCAAATACAAAGAGTCTGGGTTAAAATGCCTATTTATAAGGTATGGAAGTGCCTGGTGAAGGTCACTTGCATTCCTGTGATTTCACATTGAGGCTCATCACTGGAAACCAAAGAAATATGGAAGGTGTTTAGGAAGTGTCTTCCTGTCAACTTGAATCAAGCACAGTCTCACCTCTCTGGAGTATATTTGCTGCCACAGATGTGATCTTTGTGCTCTTCCTATCCTTGTGTGTCTCTCAGTCTTCTCAGTTAACTCAGCAAGGCTATGAGGTCATTAGGAATTCAGGTCACTGAATGCTGGTGTGAGCAGAGCAGCTCACCTGGGAGAGCTGGCCAGGCACTTTCTTCAGCAGATACCCGCAGTCAGGGTGTGAAAAAGCCTTAATCTGACGCTGGGCAGTTACGTGTTTTCAAAGAAAAGCTTTTAATCACTATAAAATACCCCTGACACTTCCGTCAGTAATGCAGTGTGCAGATATCTGTACTTATGTACTCAGTGTTCCTTCCCAATGTTTTCACCTTAATGCTCTCACAGGATGTTTGCTTTTGGTTGGACAGCTTTACTGTGCTCTGGAGTAAGCAGAGCTTCCTGTGGGAGATGCAGGTCAAATGCAGATGGCAGGGTACTATCAGCAAATGGGAGGACAGTTGTGGTGATGATCTGAAAAGTCACTTAAATGCTTTTCTTTGTTACCTTGCAGTTCCAGAGGCGCCCGATGTCGTCTCCCGGATAACACAGTACATAGCAGGGGCAAACTGCGCACACCAGTTGCCCATTGCTGAAGCCATGCTGACATACAAACAGAAAAGGTATGTCACTGCTGTCATAGTGGGCTCCCAGGGTGAGCAGCTTGTTGAAAACAGAGTGCTTTTCTCATCTCATGTGCCAGCAGTCTTAAAATCACTCCAAATGGCAAAACCATTGGGAGCCTTATGGTAGCCTGCACGCAGTGATGTGTCCCACTTAGTGAATCTACAACAGTGGGGTTAGTTCAAGTGCAGAGATTTTCTTGAAGATATGAGAGGTTTGGGGAAGTGGGGACTAAGGAGGATGGGGGACAGACAGATTATATCTGCTTAGGTTCCAAAGATCTCTTACCACAGAGACCTTAGCATTCCCCCTGAAAGTATCTCCCATGAGNGAGATCTCTTACCACAGAGACCTTAGGTATGTAAGACTGGACCTCAGCATTCCCCCTGAAAGTATCTCCCATGAGATCTAACCTTTTTTTACATCAGTGTTGGTGGAACTGAAACCCTTTCTTTTTGGAGTGTAAATAGCAGAGCTTCTCACAGGAGATACAAAATCTTTGTTGATTGGCAGTTGCAGGCTACCAGGACTCCTCCTGGGGAGGGCTGACATTCACCAGGTTCTATCTCAGCTTCTCTTAAGGGATAAGCAGGCTTCAGGAGGGAGGATTGGGGTCTGAAAGCAAGAGCAGGAGTATGTAGAGCCTCATGTGGCTGGGGCCCAGGAAGAAGAGTAACTGTCTCTGAAGGGTAGAAAAGCATTGTTATCAAGGGACAGACAGAATAATAGATTCCAACTTGCATCCTAATAATTTCCAAGAGTAGGACAAACACTCAGCTCATGTGATTTTTCTCAGTTAGGGACTAGCAATTTCCTATGAGGCATGGATGGTATTAACTGTTAATTACTTCTATTTGATTTTTCATTTTTGGTCATTTAGCATCCCTCATTGGTGTCTCCTTTGCTTAGGAATTGTGAGGGATTAAAAGTGTGGATGGAATAACTTTTTTTCCTCTGCTTTTTGAAATTCTCATTGTATATTGCTTTTTCATTGCTGTGTCTGTTCTTACATTACTTTGCAGCAATGATTCAGGAAAATTCTGCCCATTCTACATATTTTCCTAGGGAAAATATTTCCAGACTGACTAGTCCAGTAAAGGAGACTACTCCAGCCTCTTCATGTATTTGTGAACTTCTGTAAAATTAATGTGATAATAAGAATGAAATTTGAAGAGCCACAGGGTACTTGAAGCTCTTGTCTTCAATTTTCCATTTTGTTTTTGGTGTGAAGACTTACCCTAGTTACCAGCAGGAAGATCAGACACCCCTAGTGCAGTGTGAACCCCTTCTCAGGGTGGCAGTGTTCTTTCTCTGCACCCTTCGGTTGCTGGGTTCTGCACTGGTTTCCACTGCCCCCTCCGTTCTGTTGCTGATTCATTTTTGTCATTAAAACACATTTAATCATTTTGAGTTTCTAATGTGCCCATAAAGATCAATTCCGTACCTTGTTAAAAAGCATCTGAAATGTACTTGAGCAACCCACGCCCTTAGTGCTCCCAGCAGTGTGCGTGACAGCTTCAGCAGGCTGGTCTGATCCAGCCTGTGGACTCTGGTGCCATGCCTGAAGTTGTTGATAGGTTTAAGTCAGGCTCAAACCCTGCAGAAGGCTACTGGGAAGAGAGGTTGCTGAGACGCGTAGTCAGACTGGCACAGCTGGCAGTCTCTCAGCGTCTCTGTGTGTCCGCTTTGAAATAACTTCTGCGTTCAGGTCAGTACCCCATGAGCAAACCAGAGTGAGTTAGAGTAACAGGCTCTCCCGTGGAGCGTGGGCAGTTGTCTCCCGGTGTGCCTGCCTTTAGAAATGCCTGTCTCTCTCATTGCCAGCAGCTTAGGGGAGGGTATTGTGAAAAACAACACAGAAATTGTCTCTCCATTAGCACTATCTAAATGAATGCATCACTTTGTTGTAAGTATAATAACGCATTTATCTTTTTCTTTGGTTGCTTCCTGAAAAGGAAAAAGAGCTTTCATTTTGATTTTACCTTAAGGTATCAGTTCCTTTTAGGTTCCCTCTCCCATCTCCTATCTCTTTTCCCAGTGAACTGGTCTTTTGTGCCTTGTTTAACAGTTTCTGTGGATCTGGGATGCACAGTTTGTGCTGTAGGTTAAATTCTGCTTGCTGCTTTGAAACTGTGGCATCTGCTGGCAGAATGCATAACTGAAAGTGACTGCTGTGCCTTTGGACCACACATTTGGGTTCCCAGCATGTAAATTGAATGGGAACGAAGGAGTTATTGAGAGAGTAGCTTTGAGCAGTAAAACACGGGGAAGATAGGTTTTTTTTCCTTGCCTATTTCCTGGCCATCAGAGGATATTGTGTAGCCCCAAAAGGTTCAAAACTGAGAAAAGGCTTTTCAGTTCCCATCTGTTGGAACTGGAGTGCTGTAGGTGGCATTCAGTGGCTCAGGGTGGGGTTCAGCTGTGCAGTGTCTGAGTGCAGACCAGCAAATCTCCTCCCTGTAATCAAAAAAAATTGAGGACTAATCTCTTACTGGCAGGCTATCCCAAATGTATGGGACTTCTTTGAGCTTAAGAAAGAGAAGACAAATGTGTGCTAGCAGTGGAGTTGTGCTCTCTGAGCTGCCTCCAAATCCCCTTGCTCTACAGGGTCCCATCCTTCGAATCATGTGATAATTGGGCGTTGTTTATTTTGTCCTCAGCTCACAAAGTTACTGAAACTCCCTCTCCCTTGGGGCCAGAGGTGAATGGCTTCCCCAAGTCCAGCTTTCAGTGCAGTGGTCTATGTAGAAACAGCAGCACAAATTCATTGCAAGAGAAATCTCCCAGAATCCTAGCATTTGCTCTGTTAAACAAGTCCTAGTGGTCCAAGGAAAGCCAAGCCAGTCTTTAGGACATAGCTGTATGTGATGAGCTGCTTTATAACTTTACTGCCAGCTATCCCTCTTTTGACCTACCTCCACTCTCCTTCCCATCCCCTTGTTCTGTTTGTCATGGCGAAAGGTTGGCGCATGTGCTGCCTGTGATGGACTGCAATGGTGCCAAAGCTTTGTCCTGTTCTTTTGGAGCATCTGCTGACCTTACCTGAAATCAGGGGGGCTGGCAATGAAGAAGGGGCTCAAGAAGGAAATGAATTGCCATTGCAGCTCCTCTGCGTTACACTGGGTGACTGACTTTGTCTGTGAGCTCTGGGTACTGGTTACTGGATTGTCAAGGAACAGTGCAGCCCAGGCAACATCTGGGGTGCTGAGACTGTGGTGGTGAGGTGGGCTTCTCACTAGGAGGGGGATCTCATTGATGTTGATAATCTCTCTGCATTGTTCTCCTGAAAGAGACACTGTGGTATTTGAGATGTGAGGCTCACCAGACACTCATTCCCAGTGCTGGATTGCTGATCAGCTCTGTGAACCTGGGCTGGTGTCACCCACTGTAATTCAGTGCCCAGCACAGCTCATGCTGTGTGGCTTCTGGATAGCCCTTGCATGAATCTGGGAAGCAGCTTGGCTATTGGAAATGGAACCATTGTTCACTTGTCAGGACAAAGGCTGGGTCATTTCCTGCCTGGTTTACCAGAAGCTCTTCACTCTGCCCTGTAGAGCACTTCCCAGTTTTTGCTCCCTGGAGCACAGTTGCCTTGGGTTGGAGGGTTCCTGGGCAATAGGAAGCAGGGGTAACACTGCTTTCTGCCTGCTGTGTGTCTTGGAGGCTCGTTGCTGTGAGTCCAGGTCATTACTCTGAGTTCTGCTTCTCAAACACATCCTGCAGCAGTCGCTGAACACGAACGCAGCTGGTGAAGACGGCCCCGGTCTCTCCTCTGGCTCAGCAGAGCCCATGTCATCCATCTGGTCGCTTCAGGAACCTCCTTGGGCAGTTGGTGGAAATGTAACAGGAGTTTGCTGTGCCCCTGGCCTGGCCAAGCAGTGCAGCAGAGGAGAATCAAGGCTCAAGAAAGGCTGGGTGTCCTGTGGAGTATGTCCAGCTCGCTGTAGGAGTGTGAAGAGTGCTGTACGGGAGGTTTTTGGGAAGGTTGAGAGGTGACTCATCTGATGCGTCGTGGGGACCTGGAGTCGCTTTGTCCTTTTTTTGGCTTGACCACTGGAGAATTGGTGGAACTGGGACAGTGGTGGCCAGCAGACAGCTGCAGCTGCCTGGTGGTAATGCTTCATACCAAAAATAAACCTTGGACAGTTGTTGGTAGTGCCTGGTCTGAAGTGGCTCAGAGGTGATAAAAGTCCTCTCTTTCCTGTCACCCTGCTTCAGGACTTGCCTGGAGTAAAGGTAGTGTCTGAGACCCTCCTGCTAGGAAATCACAGATGTTTGGCTTCATTTGAATCTGTTTTGGGTTGCTTAAATTCTGAATGAAATCTTATGAGGAGGCTAATAAGTGACGTAACTACTCTAAGTGGTAATTCAGCCTCTCTTATTGTAATATCCAAGTGCTTTGCAGCTTAGCTTGTACATTGAAAGATATTTTTCCTTCTGTTTGTCAGGTGACTGACTCCTGGTGATACAGGTTCTTCTCCTTTCTGAGAGTCCTAAAACATAAATCTGGATGTATGTCTTAACATGAATGAATTTCTTGGGGTAGGGAGGGAGTTTGCAAGTCCGTTTCTGGACAGGTTACCTTTGAGGCACTGATTACAGGTGGATGGATTTTGCCCAAGCAAGAATAGTAATTAGACAGCTCTAAAATCCAGATTTTTCTTTCTAGCCTCTCTGACTTTTGTTGTCCTCTAGAATTTGTTGGTTTGTGGGTTTTGTTGTGTGAGGGGTTTTTTTCCCAAGAATTAGAGATGTGAAATATCAATAACACTGTTGGAAATCACAACCCAGGGTCAGGTCTGGCTTTAAATTACAGCTGAGGCACCAGGGTCTTCAGAAGCCCTGTGGGTAAAAGTAAAGCCTTGGATGTGGCTGTGGGGTTAAACCTCTGCAGCCAAGGTAATAAGAGGGGGCTGCCTTTCCAGGGACAGGGGATATTTTTCATTGCAAGGGTATGGTAGGAGGATTTGAAGAGGCTGTTACAAAGGTGAAAGGATTCTGGATTAATATTTTGGGATCTTGGGATTCTGAAGAACAAGAATTGTGAAAGAGCGTGAAGGAGGAAGTGGAGAACAAGCACAATCAATCCCATCTTTCCTTTCATCTGCATGAAGATCAACTGTTTTGAAAAGCTTCATTTTCAGAGGTACATGTGCAGGACCAGAGTTCCCAAGAGGACATGTGACAGGACTAGGCTAGCTGAACTGAAATCCAGCTGGATTGCTTCAGGAACAGCCTGTGCATCATTGTGAGCTGTGATAAATGGTGACTGAAGCAATGATTTATTTCAGAATTGCCGCTGAGCTCTCCGCAGTGGGAGTCAGAACTCCCAGGGGGAACAAGAATGAGTTTTCTGCTGGAACTGGGCATAGTTTGTTTTTTGAGAGCTTGGAGTAAAGCCATTAGTAGCTGAAAGATGACTGGGCAACTGTTGTGCTTCCCTCACTTGGTCAGCAGGACTCGCTTTCTGCCTGCTTCTCAGCCCATGGAGCTCAAAGAATGAGAAGAAAGCTGAGCTTCTGTGCTGCTCCCAACAGCTCAGTGGTTTTCTTGTTTCCCTTTGCAAAACTGGAGGTGGAAGTATCATGTTTGTAGGAGATGTGTTTGCTGGGGGCCTGCAGCTGTGTTTGCAAAGATGTGACCTTTCTGCCTTGCAACACAGAATCAGGGACTTGGTCGCTTTGTTCTGTGCTTTGGGGGGAAAATGAAGGGATGCAGTGCCTGGGTCTGTGAGGTAGGAAGGGAGTAAAGCCCTATGATTTGCTCTAGGAATGGATAAGAAGAGCTGAGCCTAAGTGAGAGGCCGTTTGCAAAGTCACATTCTGCTTTGGACCAGGAGGGAGCTCTGGCTGAGTCACATTCACTGCAGTTCTATGCCATTCTTTCCACGAGGCTTAGGGGAAAACGTCCAGCCTGTGCTAATCGCGCAGTGGTTGACAACCTTTGTTGCATTTGGTGCATTTCTGATCTGTGCTGGAAACAGCACAGAAACACCTGTGTTCCTGAAGTAGTCATGCTGCCATGAGCTAAATTCTGGATGGTTTTTGTGTGAGCGCTGAGGGATGCACAGAAGTCTCAGTGTTTGTCTGCTTCCTACCTGTTTCCTGTGCTTCGTCGCTGAGAAATGAGTGTCTTGCCCATGCAGTCACTTCCGCTGCTGAACTGTAGTTCCTTGGAACATGTGGATGTGCTCCTGTGGTCCTCTCCTTACCCTGTGGGTCCATCTTAATCTCTGTTGCCCTTGAAGGGAGCAGTGGCTCTGCAGGCCCTTTCAGCCTGCCTTCCTCACTCAGATCTTGCTCTTCTTGTGTTTGTTGAGTCTTTCCCTAGCTCCTTCTAGGTTTGACTGTGAGCTTTGTTGCTGGCCCTTCTCCATCCTCTGGCTTCTGAATCCTGGGCAGGGCCAGAGCAGGAGGGGCTTTCCAAGTGTGTGCTTTTGTCTTCAGTTGTTTCTGGGACGTGGCGTGCCTTTTGTTCGGTTTGGTTTAGCTGTTTGCAGTTCTCGAGCTGGTGTCCTGACCTGCCCGGTGTGCTCTGGTGCCCGACCTCTCCAGTGTGCCTGTGGAAGGGACTGTGAGCTCCCAGTGGCCTGGGGCACGCGTCCGTGTGCGTGAGGGTGTGTGAGCATGTCCTTGCCAGTGCTTGACAAATAACCACGTGTCACGGCTTGTAACCCCGTGGCAGGCTAACTGCTTTAGCGATGCCGGGATGTGCAAGGTATGGCACGTGGCTCCAAAGGTGGGACGTGGGAAGGCCGTGCGTGCAGAGTGCTTCAGGGACTAGTAAGTAACGCACAGTTCTCCGTGTTGTTGTGGCACAAGATCCATTTCCTTGCAGTAGGAGGTTGTGTGTCTGTGATGACTGCCATGCCATCAAAGCATGTTTCTCTGTCAAGCGTGAGGGAGGGAGGAAGAGACTGTTCCCCGAGGGACATGCCGTAGGCTGCGTGCTCCTCCCCGCCCGTGCAGACTCTTGGCGTGCTGGCAGGGGGCCTGGAGAGGAGCGTTGGACTGGCGCTTGCATACTGTCCGTCCCTGCTGCATGCTGGAATGCAACGTATAAAGTGAGTATCCTGACGGGGATGGAAGCAAAGCTGCTAACAAGTCTTCTCTCTTTGCCTTTAGCCCTGACGAAGAATCTTCGCAGAAGTTCATTCCCTTTGTTGGGGTGAGTGTTGTCGTAGTTACACTGGCTCAAGTCAGCTAGAATAAGTCTGTAAGTGTTAACCTGAACTTACCTGGTTTCTGGAGTAGAGCAGAAGCCATTGGGTGCTTTAAGGCAGAATATCAGCATTAGAACCTGATGGTTGGATGCAACTGCCTGGTATGCAAGCAAACCTCTAAGATCCCTCAACAAACTACAGGGTGTACTTTACTTCTCAGACATGAAAGTGAGGTGCCCCTGGAAATCTGATCACAGGGATGCTGTGCCCAGCATTGCTCTGGTTGATTGTTTTGGCCAAATTTGCTATTCTACTGTCAGTCCTCTCTGTGCTTGTCATGAACAGAATCCAGTCCTCTCAATACCCCATCCACTCCTGGGACGTGGGTAGTACATCCCACCACGGAGATAATTTGTACCACTGTTAAGTTTGAGTCCAGGGCAGAGCTATTTAATGCATTTTATTGTGTGAACGTGCATTTGGGATAGTAGTCCCTAGTTTTCCCTCCTGTCCTTATCTTTAAATGTTCCCAGCTGAGGTGGCCAAGTGCAGAGTATCTAGGCAGGGCCATGTTTGTTCTTCTATCCGTGTATTTCATGCAGTGTCCTTTGCCTTTTCTAGTTTCCCTCCCCTTTTTTGATCAAGCTCTTCAATTCATTAAGTTTTAGGTACAAAGTCATTGACCTGCAACTAAAAAGGAATCCCCTGGCTGCTCTTCAGTTGTTGGATGTCCTCTTCACAGTCTTTGCTGCTGTCTTGTAGCTTCTCTTTCTTGCACGCTGGCTGCCTTGCTCTGCCTGCTCTGTGTTAAGCTGACTTGTGTGCACTCCCGTTTGTGCCCCTGTCGTCAGAGCTAATCCGAAATCCTAAGGCATTTAAAGAGCTTAGCCTCTCTTGCCCTCAGGCTGACCCTGCTTTCACTCATGTGTCTCCTCAGAGTGAGAATCGTTCCCTGCATTATTCCCGAGAAGACACATCTTCCCAATTTGTTCCCTGCTGATGAACTTTGGTTGATCTTGTCCCTCCCATGAACTGCAATTTCTAGTGAAGAACGGTTTTTCTAAAACAGCTGTTTCACCTTTCCCAATAACATGAAAAGCCCAGAAGGGCATGGAAGCTCCCAGACTTGTCTTATAGCTGCATGGCTCTGTAAAGCTTTTCTTTGGGACTGATTTAGTTCTGTGTTAGGTGCAACCAGATGGGGCTCAAAGTGTTTATCAAGTTGCTCTGAAGTGATCATTGTCCTGACATTAGCACTGCTTTTCCAGTCTGGATGTGATTGTCTGAAAGTGGTGGAAGAGTGAATGGCTTTGTTGTTTACATAACACTGCCAACCTTCCCAAAAACCTGCCTTGAAAGCACAGACTGACTTCCTATGTCAGCTGGTGATGAGGGTCAAATCAATGCCGCTTGCTCTTGCTTCTCAAGTGTTCCTGACACAGTAATTCCCCATGAAACACATGTAAAGAGACTCTGAAAGGCCAATTGCAGAAGTCTCACAAAGTCTGAGGCTGGACATGAATACCGAGGCTCTTTCCCTCAGCTGCAGCCTGCTTGGAACCCAGAAGTGAGCAGGGCAGTGCCTGCTGGGCTCAGCTGGCCCTTGTGTGAGCCTCACAAGGGGCTAGGGTCAGTTTGTGAGGCTGCGTGGTCCTGCATCGGCTTGTGCCAACAGCCAGGAGAGTTAACAGGATGTGCCTCTTCCTGAAAGGAAGGGAGGCTGGCTGCTGATGCATTCCTGGATGGAAGCGTTTTGGAACTGCAGCAGCCTCAAGGGCCTCCCTGAATGGAGGGAAGGGAATGTGTTTGTGCTCCTCCCATGTGTCTGAACTCGAGCATCTTCAGTCAGCCAGCAAAAAAGAAAAGGCCAGAAGAGATTCCTGTCTGGCTTGCAGATCAAGGTGGCTGTAGGCAGCTTCCTGTGTTGCTTGTCTTTCCTAACTTTTCTGCTTTGCTCACAGCCAGTGACAGTCTCTGAAACATCCTCTTGATGTTTAACACATACAGCACAAGTGGCTGCTGGACTCCAGAGCCTGATTTGTTACCCTCTGGATGGAGACTGGCCAAACTGAGCTGCAGCCTCCTTCTCCCAAGCCAGTGACCCCTCAAGGAGGCTCAGTACACACCGCTGAGTTCATGATGGCCTTTCCAAGACTGGATCTAACAGAGAATCCACCAGAAAGCCTGACAGCTCTCCAAGATCAGCATACCTCTCCCCACCCTCAAAACTCTGCAAAGCTTTCTGCTTATAATATTAAGTCCTCTTTTTTTGATCCCATAGCACAGAAATATGCTTCCTTAGAGATGTGGTCCAGACATGGTCGTGTCTGAACTTAAGGACCTTCTAGTTTCAAACTAAACAGATGGTGTGGCATCATTTCTCATTCTAAAGCGGGTTTTATTGACTTGAACTCCCTTTGCAGCTCTTTCCCATTTGTCAGCATTTACATAGGGTAGACATTAACCCTGGATACAAGTTTCTTAAGGACCTTAAGAAGGGTCTCTGCTGCATTAAGAGGAATGATCCCTGTGCACCATAGCAGATTATCACTACAGAAGTTCCTTGCTTTTGTATCACCAAGGGGCGTTTTATCGTTCTAGGCATATTGTGTTCTTGGGAGCTTGTTTGTAGCATGTTCTGTTCCACAAGTTATCACTAGTGGCATTATCATTAATCTTAATGTACTAGCTGGTGGTTGGCCACTCACATTTGTACCCTTATTACAGTGTGATTTGGATTGTTCTGACCTGTCCATGTGGTAGTTTGTCCAAGTCTGCATCCAGAGGCTTTGCTAGGAGCTTTATCTTCTTTGCCTGACACTTCCCTTGTTTAGAGCATAGAAAACTGAGCAGAAACTGTACTTTGTTGCTTCTGTGGTTTCCTAACAAACCCCAGCTATGCTGCACCCTGGAAGTGGCTGCACTTCGGTGGTGGAAGTAATGTGTCTGTAATTAGTGGTGCTGAAGGGATATTTATGTCCCTTTCTCCTCCCTGATCTGTTCCCACAGGTCTCACAGGCACTGTAGCTGCCATAGCTTGGGACTGATGGTGAACTGTCAGGTCTGTAACAGCTCCATAGGGTCTCTGCTGTCCTTTGTATGGGTCAGGGAAGGTCTGTGAGCTGGTACTGCTTAGCTGGACACTGCTGGAACCTGCCCAGCTCTTATAGAAGGGTCCACTTTTTCCACTTACTTGAACTACTCTGACTGCAGGGACAGTGCAAATGGGACTGCAGGAATGAGCTTAAGTTTAGGATTGTGGGTTCCTGAAGTTCAAGGGACTCCTGTTTCATAGAGCTCTTCTGTTTTGCCCCCTTTAGGTGGTGAAAGTTGGAATAGTGGAACAGTCTTCTGCAACATCAGGTAACGAGCATCCTGTGTGCCTTCTGTGTCCTACAGGTGGTGGGAGTCTGACTTCACAGGCTGAACAAACTTGTCCATTGCTGATGTCTTGGAGTGCTGTGAGGTGGAATTGGATTTTATTGGCTCCCAGTTCCCCTGCTTTGACTCCCTGTGGCTTGTCTGCAGAATGAGAGCCCTCTTGGTTGAGAAAGGCCATTTTTCTTGTTACTTTACAAGGAGCTTCAGGCCAGATGAAATTCCCACACTCTCATCCAGGGAAGCTCCACTCACATTTGTGCAAACACCTGTTTTTTCTCACATGTTCTCAGTGGGGTGGCTTCACTGCTATGGTTGTTTGAGGTTCCTGCTCCAAAATGGTGGAGGCAGTTCATCAGAAGTTCATGCCTGTCTCCCTACACTGGGCTCAATTGCCTAATAAAATCAATTTCAGACATGTGCCTTACACTGGGAACTTTAGGATGGGCAAAATTTAGACTCTTTTATTTTTTAATGGGGGAGTGCAAAATGACTTACACCATACTGCCTGCTTACACACATGGATATGGGTTAATGCTGTTTTGTCAATGTGAACTTACTTTTTCCTCCTTCATACACACTAGTAGTCAGGATTATTGTTTGCCTCATCTGTTGGGATTGTTTCTTGTATTGCTTCACTATTAAACCCAGATTCTTGTGGCCTGGGTTACACATAGGTTTGTGCATGGAGGCAGCCCTTCTGTGGGGTCACTCCTTGTGGTCATCCCTCCATTCTAAAGGGTGTCTTGGTTGCGGAGGGTGGAAGCAGATGGAATGGGGAGGTCCCTGTGATCAGCCCAGAGGTACTGCATTCTGAGAGTGCTGCTGCCCTGCAGTGGTTGCAGGAGGAGATTCCCCATCAGAGATCAATGGGCTGGGCTCTGACTGTGCAGGAGGCTTAAAATCAGCTGAGAGTAAACTCTAGGAGAGCAGATGCCACATGGGGAGCCCAGAGGAGTGTGAATGTCTCTGCCTGCCTTGTACCCAAACATAGAAAGCCTGGCGGTTGAAGTGTGGAGGCCATCAAAATTGGTGGGCTGGCTGATCTCTGGATTGAGTGTGAGCAAAACCTGCACAGCAGCAACAGCAGCAGTGTGGGCAAGGAGACTGAGCTATTCTGGTGTGCATGTGCTGTGCTGTGAGACAAACCCAGACAAACAGTTTGACTTCCTTTTTCTAAGGTGACTCTGATGATGCAGCTCCCTCAAGCTCCAGTGTCCTTTCTTCTACCCCACCTTCTGTATCTCCTGCTGTGAAAGAAGCCTCCCCCACACCCCCTTCCTCACCATCTGTTACAGGCAGCTTCTCATCCTCAAGGTAAACCGTGTTTTGTCTCCTCACAGCCCCCTCAGCTGCTTATCTGGCATATGCATAAGAGAGAGCTCCTCTAAAGGAAAACCCATAGCTCTTCATCCTTAGCAAACACTCAAAGCTGTCACCTTTCCCCTTCACCTCTTTTGCCTCTGGAGTCACCATGTCCTTGCTGACCAACAGGGAGCTGGGGAGGGCAGGGGGGATCTTGCTGCATGTCCCAAGGTCAGACACGCTGGAACTACGAGGGGCAGCCTTGTTCCTGAGAGTCTGGCAGAAACCCTGGTTCTGCTGAGCCATTGTGGCAGCCATATGGGTAGGTTTGTTATTTCCATCTGCTGGTATTTTCCCTGTGAAACTGGATTCTCTTGAGGAGATATGTAATCAAAGAAATTACTGACCCTTATACACGTGGGTGCCAGGCTAATCCCTCATGATTCTCATGTTTTCAATGACTAGGTGAGTGTAAGGTCAAAGTGACTCTTGAAGGACCTCTTTTTCTGTGAGGAGAGAAGTTGTGAGGTGAAATAGTGGAACTGCAGTTGCCATTCATGTGTGTGCCTGAAAGTATATCAGAACTGCAAGGAGACTTCACCTGTAGATAATATTAAGTTCTGGCTTAGCTGAAATTTTTAGGGGTGAAGGGAGGAAACCCCTAGAAAACTGCCAGTAAAGACTTGCCCTGTCCAGGATTGAAAGATTAAGCCACGTGTTTAACAGGGAATGGAACATAAAATCCTGCCTGGGCATAGCGAACATTAGGATGCTTTGTCTTTACAACTGAGTTGAGAAATATGATGCAAAGGAGTCTTTAAACTCAAAGTAGCATCTCTAAAGTGTCATCCTTAAAGAATCTCACTTCTGAATATTGCCCTGAGAATCCAAAACCTGGTTTTGGTGATCAAAGATGAACTCAGCTTTGCGATCTGACTCTCAGCTGAATAAATGGCAAACAAAAGGAAGTGCTGAGAGGACTCTAATGATGGGATGTCCTTGTTTAACCTTGAGAGTTTCTTATTTAGAAAGGTGGTGCAGAGGGATGCATATTTCATTCAAGATCAGATTTATCTTCCTTAACAATTGCCATTTCTCAAACGGGGGACATGGACTGGTAGATAAATTGAGGTTTTTGTCTAGTACCTGCATATTATTCAACACTGATTGTCATTGTGTAGGAAGAAGTATAGGCTGTCAGCCATAGGTCTGCTCCCTTGAGGTTAGCTAGCAAGAGGCGGGGACAGGCAAGGGCTAGAATTTCCCAGGTTGCTCATCTTCCCTTTTCTGGCTCAAGAAAGGCTGGCAGTGTGTTTTGGTGATGCACAACGGTTACCACACAGTGCACGGGAGTTTTCAACAGCAGATCATGTCCTGAAATCTGCCATTGTTTAGCAAGCATCACACGACTGGCAGAGCATTTTTCCATCAGTGGAATTCCCCAGCAAGTGGCTGGGCTTGGGGGGAGGCAGTTATCCAATGCCAACTCCATAACAGGGAACTGGGGAGAGCAGAGATCCTGTTTGATTCTGAGCCAGAAAGGAAGCAGCTGGTGGCAGGAAGAGCTCAAGAACATAGGAGATGGAAGCACGTCAGGAAGACTGGGAACTGAGTGCCTGAGGAACTGAGTTCAGGGACCCACCAGGTCTTTGCTCACCCCGGTTCAGAGTTGATTTTGGCAGTGCTGCACCTGGACAGAGTCACTCACTCTTCAGTGCTCAGGAGGCAGCAACAAGTGCTTACAGCCTCTTTTCCCCACTCAAAAGACAAAGTGATCTGGGACACCTCAGGAGTTGTCTTTGCTGGCTGGGTCACTGAATTCCACTTGTGGAAGGAAGCCTTCCCACTGCTCACCCCCCTGGCTGTGCAGCAGGTCAGTTTGTCTTGGCTCAGTGCAGTTCTGTGCTGCCAAGCTAATGCCCCTGTGCAGTGTGATGTAGGCTGCATCTCTCAGGGAATTGCTGGGTCTCACTGTGAAATGTTGCTGCCTGATTTCCCAAAGAGCCAGGTGTTTATCCTTTGACCAGGAATGCCAGCCACTCTGAAAAAAGCACAGATGGGGGGAACTGCTGAGAGCTGTGCAGAAATTACCACCTTCTCTTCTTTTCCAGCCAGGGCCTCGGTGCTGAGTTGATGGGCCTGCAGGTGGATTACTGGATTGCAGCTCCACCCGTGGATAGAAAGAGAGACCCGGAGAAGAAGGACCCCTCCACTACCAAAAACACACTGAAATGCACTTTTCGGTCCCTCCAGGTCAGCAGGTTACCTGCCAGTGGAGAGATTGCCACCACTCCAACCATGTCCATGACTGTTGTGACAAAAGAAAAGAACAAAAAAGGTAAGGCGAAGGTGGACACGTTAGCTGCTGCCTAAGGCCAAGAATGCAATGCTGCTCTCCCTGTCCTGCTGCTACAGGGCTGCCTGACTTGTTAGTCCTGCATTACAGCACCTTAGTCGTATTTTTATCCTCAAAATCCTAATCTGTAGATGAGAAGTGACTGCATAAGGTGATAGAGTTTGAAAGGATGGTTCCTCTTTGTGCTGTAAAAAGAGGATGTGTTCGCTCTTACAGTTGAACAGCTAAGATGTTGTAGCCCAAAAGAACAAAGGTGGGGACAGAGTGCTGGAAACTTGGGAGAGCTATGCTTACTGGGATGATACCCCCATCCTGTGAGCCTTCAGCTCAGAAGAGCCACAGAGAATAAAAAGGCATGTAAGGAAAAAAGAAAGGGGGAGAGACAATGGCCCAGTAAGTAGCACAGGTCCCTGTGAGATGACAAAACAAGGAGAACCCCCTGAACTGGAGTCTAGGACCTTCCACTCTCCTTCTGCACACACCCTCACTGTAGAACCAGTGGGGTGGTCTAGAACCTGGAGCTAAGTCATATGGGAGTGCCTGAGGGAGCTGGGGGTGTTTAACCTGAAGAAAAAAAGGCTCAGGGAGACTTTATCACTCTCTACCACTACCTGAAAGGAAAGTGGGGGGTCAATCTCTTCTCCTAGGTAATGAGGGACAGGACAAGAGCAAATGGCCTTGGGTTGTGCCAGGGAAGTCTTAAATTGGATATTAGGAAAACTTTCTTCACCAAAAGGATTGTCAAGCACTGAAACAGGCTGCCCAGGGCAGTGGTGGAGTCACCATCCCTGCATGCTTGGAGGTATTTTAAAGATGTGTAGATGTGGCACTGGGGGACATGGTTTAGTGGTCCAGTTGGCATTGTTAGGTCAGCAGTTGGATTTGATGATCTTAGAGGTCTTTTCCAACCTAAAGGATTCTATGACTCTCATGCTTTTGTACAGAGTATTTCGGGTCAAAAGGAGGTAGAAGAGAAATGCTCTCAGTTCCAAGCCTCATGTTAACTTTTTTCTTTTTTATTCTTCTTCTTAATCTCATGGCTTTGAGCTTATTTTCTCAAAACAAACTAAAAAAAAAAAAAGGCATTTCAAAAGTTGTCAGTAATTCTGTATTTGCTCCTGGCCTTGGTAAAGTGAAACATTTTTGAAACCGAGAACAGTTCTGCAGCAAAGTATTTTCAAGGAAGCAGCAAGGCAGTTCTGCACTTAAATTCAGCTGCCAGTAACTGTTCTTCACAACATCTTCCCGCCTGTGGGCCTGGGAGTCACTCCTGGTGGAAGCAGAGGTTTTGGGGCTCTGAAAGGAGGCTGACAGACCTTCCTGGACTGCAGGACACGGGTGCATAACTGTGGCCAGGTCAGTCCTGGGCCAACACAGTTGTGGCACTGCAGATGTTTTCCCTGCATGGTGTCTCAGGAGCAGGAGGTGCCCTTTGGGGCCTGGGTTATGAGATGGAAATGCTTCGCATAGAGACACTTAGGGCTGAGATGCCTGTGTGCATACAGGTGATAGTGCTCAGCACTTACAGACTCCTGCCAAGAAGAGAGGATCTTAGAATTTTCAGACATGAATGTTTAAATGCAGAAACTCAAACAAGTGTCAGTGCAGCTCCTGTAAGTGGCATAGATTTACTGTGTGCTGGTTTGGTTTTTTTCCAGTGATGTTTTTGCCCAAGAAAACAAAAGACAAGGAGGTTGAGTCAAAGAGCCAGTGTATTGAAGGAATCAGCAGGTTGATTTGCACAGCGAAACATCAGCAGAACATGCTGCGTGGTAAGTGCATGGCTTGCATCTCGTTAGGCTCTGGGATGAGGCTTAGATGACTGTCTTCCAGGAAGAGGGCTGACCCGGTGTCCTTCCCCATGCCCTGGTGCCAGCGTGATGGGGGTGTTTCTGGGGAACAAGCTTGGATGTATCCAGCATGGGGGAATGCTTTAATAGGTCTGGGATATGGGGAAAATCCTCCCTTGCCTATCAACTCCTCTGAATCAATGCTCTAGATGAGGACAAGGGCTGGACCAGGCTCCATTCCTCTCCCTTTCATTCTCCGTTTCTCTTGCACAATTGGTACAAGTGTTGGTTGGTGGCAACTGGTGAGAGTGTGGCTGGATGCTGGCACACAGACATGCCACAGCAGGAGCCATGTAGTCATCTGGCAGGCAGACCTGAAGTGGCTGTCACTGGAACTGAGCATTCAGGACCAAAAATATCCCTGTAGCCTGTTCAGTTGAGAATCTCCAACAGAGGGATCTGCCTGGGTCACCTCCTTAATCCTGGCCCAATCTGAGGCTGGTGAGCATGAGAGGTACTCACAGAACATGTCACCTCTCTAAAAGACATGGATCTCCTGATTAGAGTGCCAGTGAGGAGAGACTGATGTGCATCTCTGTAAGAGTGCGTTTGCCCAGAAAAGAAAATGAAGTGTGTTTAGGAAATCTGAGCAATCAGATCAGATGACACTGAAATCAGCAGTCTGCGGAGCTCTGGTGTCAGTGAGCAATTCTGGAACAACAATCTGATCTGCTCTCCCTAAACTTGGTCTAGTCCTGAGCCTTTCTTCCCCCACGTGTGCAGCTGGGTGGGGTAGTCAGGCAGAGCAGCGCGTGGCCGGGCCTCCCTCTGCCGACTGCAGGGAGATTTCCAGCAAAGCTGCTCCAGGTTGGCCAGGTTCCCCTCTGTGTTTTCTAACTCTCCTCTCTTTTTGCCCTCCCCTGCAGTCCTGATCGATGGGGTGGAGTGGAACGATGTCAAGTTCTTTCAGCTGGCAGCACAGTGGTCCTCCCATGTCAAGCACTTTCCCATCTGCATATTTGGACACTCCAAATCTAACTTCTAGCTGTGCTCGGCGGAGGGACCTTCTGCCTGTCCCAGGGACTGCACACCAGGAGCCAGAAACTGCGTGCCAACTCTGACTCGCGTCGCTCTGCCCTCTCCTGCAGAATTAATTACAGATGTGCTTGGATTACTTTTGAATTACTTTTTTCTATTAACTCTTAAGTTTACTACAAGGGAAGGAAACCCCTTTAAACAAAGGCAAAAAAACCCCAGTCTTAAATATAGATGTGCTGACAACATGAAGTCGTGGGGGAGTTGGCAGGAGCAGGCAACCTGCCCAAGAACACCTACCACTTACAAGCAGATAGCTGAATAACTGCACTGCTTATTAACCTGAGACCTCATTGGTGTGAGTGGGCTGGGGGAGCCGTGGATCAGCTCAAACGGATTTTGCAGAAGATCATGTGTGTTACTGTACCTTTGGCCCACTCCCTCTATGTTTCTAGGAAAAAAGGGTGGCCAGTCTGTCTTCCTGCTGCCAGAGGATGGGAGATCAGCGAGTCTGGAGGGAGTTCAACGGTCCAGTTTGGAAAACAAACCACTTGCATAGCTAGAGAGGTCTGGAGAGGGGATCCCCTTTGGAGCATGGAGCCTGCCCTGAGGACAGGCAGGTGTTTGTGCTGAAGTGATGCCTGAGGAGGGTTGGGCAGGAACAGAAATTAGGGAAACACTAAGAGGAAGGAAACTCCAGTGTCCCAGGTCTGTGACAATGACCAAACCAAGCCAGTCACCATGTCCCCACAGCTGGCTGTGCTGCAGAGGGACACCATGTCAGTGGGGTCGCTGCTATTTACATACTCACACCAGTTATTTACCTGTCAATAAAACCTCGTCCAGCCTCTAAAGGGAAAGGATTTTTTTTAACAGCTGCAGATTTTTTTTAATGCTTTCTAAAAAAAAATAAATAAAATAAAATAAAAAATAACAGGAAAAAAATTAATTTGCCAAAAACAAACAAACAAAACAAAAACAAACCCAGGAAGATGAGCCGTTGTCTGTGGAGTGATATATCACTGTAGTGGCTGGACTGGGAGCCAGCCAGGCGCTCTGCGTGTCCAGCTGCCTTCCTGTCCATCTGTCAAACTGCACACATGAGTTAGCGTGGGATGCTCTGTCTGCTGCCTGCATCCTGCCCTGACCACACTGTGCTCCCTGGAGCCTGCTGCCCTCTCCCTCCTGCAGTGCCCCAGCCTGGGTGCAGCCTGCCTGGCTTCAGGGCCCTTGTCCTTGAACCACTCAGGATCTCTCCTCCTGGAAACTGAAGGAATGTGACAGAAATGAAGGGTGCTCAGGGCAGGCAGCCTCTTGTGGGCTGCTCTGGAGATGGACATTGTCCTTAACTTCTGCTTCCTGAGTATTCCCCCCCACAAGTGATTCTCTGTAGATCACATCCTTTCCCCAGCAGAATATGCTTTTCCTCTGGCACAGCATTGCCTGTGGGCTGAGGCCTCGTGAGGGGTTTCAGCCCCAGGGTGCAGAATGGAAGGTCCTGTTGGGATGTGAGTGAGGATGAAGCCAGACAGGTTTTCTGTCCACTTTGGTCAGCAAGATGTCCCATGAGATGGGGGACTGAGATTTTAGGGTATCTCTATTGGCTTGGCTCTGGCTGCACTTGCATTCAGTTTGTACACCTTGTTGCTGCCAGGGATGCTCTTACAAGGAGACAGTGGAACAAAGGTGCTGCAGATTGGGCCTTTTGCTCTCCAGGCTTCCCAAGGCTTGCCTGGGAGCAGGTGGCAGGTGGGATTTGGAAAGCAGAATGTCCTTGCTGTGTGGAAGAACAGACATCTCTGGCATTTTGGGGTAAGAGACTGAAATTTCTGATGGGTCCTTTTAGGTCCTACCGCTGCTGACAGGCCAGGCTCTGGGAATGTTTCCAGAAGGCGCTTTCTGAGGGCAGTGATGCTTTTGAACCTTTTTTTTTTTTCTTTTTTATCTGATCCCTTACCTTTAGATTTTTAAAGGCTTGAGGCTGTGTAGCTCTGTGCAGGGCCCATGCGGGTTCTTTTGGGCAGGGCAGTGGTGGTGTGCTCTGCTGGGCCTTCTGCTGACGGGAGTGAGGAGTTACAAGGTGAGAGCTGAATCTAGTGCCTGGCAGAGCTCACAGCATAGGCTGCTTCACCGGCTGATTTCACAAAACCCTTTCCCAGCACAAGTGCAACCTACTTGGCCAGGGGCTGGGTATTCCCTTCAAACCACGCAGGGGAGGAGTATACGGTCACCTGCCTGGTGACAGGCTGCTGGGTAGGACAGACTGTCTAGCTGCAATGCTCTGTCCTGCAGGCAGGTCTGCCTGCTGCCTTTTGGCTGTGGCAGAAGTTTGGCTGTAGTTGGGATGCTGTCATGTCCCTTGCTTCACACGTTTTTGGTTGACCTGAGCTGGTGTTCCAGGACTGTATAGCGTTGCCTAGCAGCGGCAGTGTGGAAGATGGCATATAAGCACATCACTTCTTTATCTTTATTGAGGCTGCTGCATCAGGAAAAGCTTTGTAAAGGAAATTAGTCAGTTTGTGATTTCTTCCTCAAGTCTCACACTAGTGTGACAAGAACAATTGGGCTGGGTTGCAGCGTCAGGAGCCGCACGCAGCCTGGGCAGCTCTCTCTGCTGGAGTGTGTTACTGCTGCAGAGCTGGGGTGGACTGACTGCAATAACTTTGTTTACTGGGGGGTGAGGGGAGAATCATCACTGTGCTCCTCTTTGTATTTCAACCTACTGTAAAGAAAAAAACTGGTAGCTAGGACAGGATTTCCAGGGTCCTGCCTATCAAGTGTGTGTTGCCCTGCTGTACTCTGTGTGTGTGTATGTGTGAGAGAAACACTTCTGCTCGTTGCATTTCATGTTGGTTTGTGTTTTGTTCTAACTTTATACAAGCAGATTCACTGGGAAACTTTCCACGCACCTGAGGGCTTGTGTCTCTGCAGGGTTTCTCCCCTGTGGAATGCTGTTGTTGCTCTGAAATCGTCTTCCATGCAAGAAAAACATCCTGAAGTCTCAACCTTGTCATCCCAGAGGGAGTCCAGCAGTAGCAGGCTGGGCTTGCCCAGGGGCAGCTGTGTGCCCAGGGTGTGAACGTGGTGTTTCCTGGCCCTGGAGGTAAGGGCTGGCCGTGCAGATTTGGTGCCACAGCTCAGATCAGGCTCTTGTGCCTCTGTTGTTTCTCTTGTATCATGTGGAGCCACTTTGTGCAGCTGTTTCTGTCCCTGACTGGAGAGAAACAGATTTCTGTCTCTAAGGAAAATGAGTGTCAAAGCATGTATGTGGCTCAGACCTTTTTGGGAAGGGGCTTTGCATCTGGTGATATGAATGAGTGACTGACCTCAGGTCTCCCACCCTCCCAGCTTCCCCAACAGTTTCCTAACAGACCCTGCCAGGAACAAGGCCCATCAGCTAGAGGGATCCCTGCTGCAGGACCAGGGAAAGCTGCTGGGGCAGCAGTGGGCCTGTGCCTGCAGAGCTGTGCCAGCCTGTGGGGTTGGGTGATTGATTGCAAGTCGGTGAGTGCAGAAGGATGGCACCACTCTGCCTTCGACTCTCTAGAGTTTGGGTGGGGAAGTTACATCTCAAATGAAGAAAGGCAGTGGGGTTGTCTCCCAAGTCGGGCTTGCTTTTGAGCCATGCGGTCTGACAGCGAAGGCAGGGGCTGGGGTGGGCAGCATCTGAGTGGATCTCCAGAAGGGAGGTGCTCTGAAGGCAATGTCGGTCCCCTGGTGTCCCTGTCCCTTTATGTCCCAGAGCTTGCCCCTGCTCCCTGTGGAGCCTGTCTCTTCAGGCTCCTCTGTCTCTCCTCTGGCTATGGCTTCTCAAAGCAGCCGGTTTCTTTTCCAGCTGCAGTTGGAGAAGGCCCCCGCCTCACTCGGAGGTGAGCTCTCGGGAGCGGGCTCGCTGCCGCGCGGAGCTGCGTGACGCTGACCTACTTTAACAGTGCTGGCAAGGAGATGAAAGATGGAAGGGTTTTGTGGCATTGTGTTGCACCTTGAGTGCTTCCTGGTTTTCTGGCTTAAGTTTCCTGGAGACAAAGGCTGAGCTTCAGCCCTGCCAGCGCTCAAGCAGGGCTGGCTCTCATGCGGCGCTGGAGATGTCGTGGACATCTTGGGCGGCTGTTTTAGCTCAGTACTGCAGTTCCCATACAGTTCAATTGTTACCGTTTACATTGCAGTGGTAACTGCGGAGTCCTCCTTAATTACGCATGAGTTTGGGGAGAGCCATGGTCTCTTTGGCTGTATTTTGCTGCTTTAATTAGAACACAAAATAAAGCTTGTGGCTTTATCCTGCAGAGAGGGCAGGGGTAGGTGGCTGGGAGGTTTCTGGGGCTGAGGAGATGTGCCTGTTTGCTTTCCATCATCAAACTCAGCCAAAAACTACACACTGTCCTGTGCTTAACCTGCGATTGCAGCACAAGCCCTGTTGTGTTTCTCACCGGCAGTGTGTGCTGCAGAGAGCACAGGAGAGCCAGGGTAGAGGGCATTGCACCTGACATTTCCAAGTTAAAGAAGAAAATCCTGTCAAAGGCAGCAGAGCTGGTGGCCTTCTCCTGCTGCTTGGTGTGCTGAAGGATCGGAAAGGCTGGGATTAGGATAGTCTTGCTATGCAGTGGTAGTGGACTGGGGGTCCTGGAGCTTTTTTGAAGCAAGGTAGCATGCAATGCCCCTGTCCCCTTCGGGAGGGCTCGATATCAGCAGATGGCTATGTGGTAGTGTTTAGTGTGGCACTCCCTCTGGGCTTACCTGGCAGGAAAAGGCCAGAAATGAGCAGCAGCATCACCTGGAGGTTTCCTGGAACCTCTTCAGCAGTGTTCTCATGGGAGATGTTCCTGGTAGGGCCGGGTCCTGCAGGATCACTTGGGTGCTTTGGGACAGACTGGGGCGAAAGGGGACATGCCACTTGCAAAGCAGCAGGTCACTGGCTTCCTTAAGGAAGAGCACCAGTTTGGGGCTACATCCAGGAAGCTGCTGCTTTGCTCCTTGGCCACAGAGCTGCCAGGGTGCGTTGCCTGCCTGGTTGCGTATCTGCGGCAGCTGTGGGGAAGCGCCCTGTGAGCACAGTTCCTGGGGCTGCGTGCCACCAGGCTTGTCCAGACGAGGACATTACCACTTTGTAGATTCTCAAGTTGTCCATCTGTTTCATTGTTGTATTGTTTGGGTTCTAGGGTTGTTTTTTATGAAGACAGATTAAATGTAAATAGCCTTTTTTGGAACAAACTGCAATGTGCTCGACCTCGTCAACTATTTTATGGTACTAATGCAACACTAATAAAACTGGACATGAAAGCACACACCCGTCCCCTGAGTCATCTCTCAGCAGGGGCTGCTCTGGAATGACTGGGGCAGTTGTCTTCAGCAGGAAACAGCAGCATGACTTTCTGGCGTGGGGGGATCTCTTGTGTTATTTATCCAGCTGCCCAGCAGCACTTCCAGGGCAGAGCTGGTGGCTTGGCACGTCCTGACCAGCACTGGGCTCTCCTGTAGTTTTTGCAGCCCTATTGCCCTCTCCACTGTCCCTGCTGCCTCCTTTCCCTGCAGCTCTCCAGGATCTGACAGCCCTCTTCACACCCAGTCCTCACCTCCTCACAGCAAGGTGCCAGTCTGTGGTCTGGGGGCTGTGTTGGGTGGACACGGTGGTGTTCGGGTATGAAGAGGGAGACATGTCAGTGGGAGAAGATTGAGGCTGTGGTAGCCTGAAGCTGTGTGTGCTCCTGGGAGCACCGTGGGAGAGGGACTGGCATGTATGGGATTTCAAACACCTAGTCTCGGTGCTGGGGAGTCAGAAGGTGGAGAGAAGAAGGAAAAAGAAGAGCAAGCAGCTGTTTTGAATCAGGAAGGTGAAGAAATTTTGGGAAATGGACCCATGGCCATGGTCTCTAGTATACAGCATGTTGAAGGCAGTGGGGAGGATGCCAAGCTGGAGCAGCCTGAATTCCTGTGTTTCCCTGACCGAGGATGAGGGGTGGAGGAGTGGCTGCTGTCAGAGCAAGGAGCTAGGGTGAAGGGAGCCCCGCGCAGTGGGCCAGGCTGCTCTCAAAGCACTCAGCTCTCAGTGGATGTCATAGCCTCTCCGTGTGGCCTGGCCAAGTGCAGGCACATTTATGACCCGAGCCCTTTGCTGAAGGAGGGGATACAACTCTTACCCGGGTGGCACGTAGCAGGCATTGGGTCGTTCCAGGCAGAAGGAAGGTGGGTAGCTCAGGAGAGGGCAAATTCATGACTCCTGAGTGCAGAAACAGCATCAAAAGCCACGGGGAGAGCCTGGCTGCTGGTGAGATGGGGGAGCACTGTGGGGCAGCTTGTGGAGACAAGTGTGTGAAGGCTGTTTTGGCTATGTATTTTTTGCACAGGTTTAGCTATAAACTTGCATTGAGGGCCCAGCTGCAGGAAAGAGGCACACCTGAGCTTCACCTTTTAGAGTCCGTGGAGAAGCCCATCTCAGTACGGGAAGGAGGGTGCAAGTGGAGAGGACTGAGATGATGGGAAGGCTCATGTGCTGGCAGGGGAGGCAGAGGACCAGCCCCACATCAGTAGGGAACACACCGTGCCAAATGCCCTCTTGGGGCCATGGGCGCACTCTCCTGTTGTTCAGAAGGGAGGAGAATGAAGTGAGGGCTGGGTGGAGCAAGGATGGCTCAGGGCCAGGGTGTGCCAGGTCGCATGTAATGGGCCTAGAGAGACTCCCACACCCACATGCACTGGAACAGACCAATTTCTGTCAGGAAACCTCAGACTGGGCTCTCAAAGCCCCGGCGTTTTTTTGCAGGTCTTGCTCTTTCTCAGAGGATGTGCACCCTCACCACCACCACTGTCAAACAAAAGTGATGCCCTGTAGGATGCACCAAAAGCCTTCTGGGAGGATGGGGTTTGCCATAGTGAGACTCAGTGTCACCCATAGGAGTGAGGTTTGCTGGTTGGGAGACAAGGCGTGGCAAGAGCCTGCTCCTTCCCAGGCCGCAACCACCAGCACTGGCTCGCCTCCCTCTCACAGCATAACACCCGGCTGTGGCCACAGCTGTTGCTTAACCTGGAAGAGAAACAGCAGGGAAGTTCCGACATGTTTTTGCTACTGTCATTTAAAGCACAATTTAGCACCTGGAAAAAGCAGTCAACAGCACGTGACCCTCCGCTTCTTCGTGTGCAACTACCAAGTGCCTTGTGATGCGATTTGTAAATATTTATTCTGGATAATTTTCCTGTGTCCTACTGGATTATTTTTTGCTCTGCTTAATGGTTGCTGAAGCAGCCTGCGGAGAGCCAGCCCTCGTGTCCTGCGGTGTGCTCGGTGCCTGTGCCGGCATGCGCTTCCCTGGCTGGCTCAGAAAAGAGGAAATATCACAGTGGTGCTCCCTGGCGCATTGACCTTTTTTGGCTGACCGACTTTCACCCCCAGAAGTGTTCTCCTCACTCAGCCATGCTCCTTGCATGCATTGGAAACATGAAAGCAGAGCCCTGTGCCCTACTGGGATCTGAGGACTGTCAGATTTGGTGTTATAGGGGTTTTTTTTTCCTAACACGCAAACCAAATTTTAACAAAAGCCCTGTTCTTTCAAAAAAAATATGTTCTTTGGCAGATGTCAATGTTTGGGTGGTCTTGCATAGCTGTTTCAGGACTTCAGGAGAACCAGGGTTGAGAGTGCAGGTAAAGGCTGTGCCCATCCCTGATAAAGGGCTCCAACAAAAAATTTCGTGACAGATATTTTTTGGCCATTCTGACCTGTCTGACTATAGGGAGGGGTCCTGGGCTGACACCTGGCTCAGGCAACACCAGGTGATTCTCCAGCTCTGCGCTGGAGCTGAGGGGCAAGTGTAGTTGTTGTGCTGTCCCCAAGAGCCCAGCAGTGCTCCAGGTCTGCCTGTGCTGACTATCAGAGGCATAGCTTTTCCTTGAGTTCATCAACCAGCCTTGGCCACGTGCATGGAGAAGTCTTCAGAGGGGGATGGACTGTCACCTCCGCTGCTGCATTGTCAGTCCTTGCTGGGGGGACCTGCTGTCAAAGTGTTATGATGGTTTCTTGGGGTGCTTTTTGGTGTCAGCCTGTTGGTTCCTGCAGGAGATGAAATGGTAATGTGCAATGTGAAAGTTTTGCAGTGGTCTGGACCTGACAACTGTTCAACAACTGTGTAACCATGGCTGCTGAGGGGACACGTGCACAGGAGCTGTGCACAAGTGAAGACGATGTGTACCTGTGTGGTGCAGCCCTGGTGTGCATAGGACCGGTGACCTGCCCAGGCCAGTGGGCAAGGGAAAAGTAAAGCCATCAGCTACATTTCACTTCTAAGGTTGACACTTGAAGAGAGGGGAAAGCCCCAGTGTGGCAGTGGGTGGCACAAGTGCAGAGGGAACAGTTCAGGCAGCCTGTCACCAAGTGAGACAGTGTAGGAGTGGGGCACATGAGCAGGGGGTGTATGTAGGGCATGGGACTCCAGTGTATGTAGGGCTGGAGGGATGTACACGGAGAACAGGCAGCATATGGATGTAGGTGCAGGTGTGAGGGGCATCTCACATGGTGTGAGCAGGCTGTGGGTGTGCATGAGGAGGGCTGTGCCTGTAGAGTGACCTGTTGTTCCTGCCCAAGGTGGGGACAGGATGGGGGGGTGTGAGGGAACACTCTGGGTGTGTGGAGAGGCAGCATCTGCAAGCCTGCCTGTATGTGCAGGCTTGTGTGTGAATACAGGTGACACATGAGAAGGGCTGTGAGTACATGTGTGTAAGAACAGGTGGAGTGTGTGTAGGGCTGTGCATACAGGTAGGGTGCTATGAGGAAAGCTGTGTGCAAGTACAGGCAGACGCATGTGTGAAGAGAGCTGTGTGTACAGACAGATGTGAGCACAAGTGGTGGCTGAGTGTTGTGTGTGTAAGCTGGGCTGTACTTGAGGACCGACCAGCTGTTGTGTGCGTATGGAGAGGGCTGTCCATGCCGGAACAGGGATAGTGTGCGAGGATGCCTGAGCATGTGTGGGGACTGGAGAGCTGGGTGAGGAGGACTGTGTGAAGACAGGGGTGTGTGTGACTGAGGGGTGGCCAGGAGTGTGTGTGTGTGTGTGTGTGACTGTACGTGAGCACAGGTGGTCTGTGCACGCGAGGAGGCTCTGTGTGTGTGTGAGCAAAGGCCGCGTATGAGGGCAGGCGGTCTGTGTGTGTNGTGTTTGTGTGCAGGGATAGTGTGTGTGTGTGTGTGTGTGTGTGTGTGTGTGTGCAGGCAGCCCCTGTGTACGTGCGAAGACCGGAGATCTGTGTGTGTCTACCCGCAGCCTGACCCCGTGCCTGAGCATGTACACGCAGTCTCTCTCTCTTTCCTTCTCTCCCTCCTCCTGCATGTGTGAGGAGGCCGTGCCGCC
>VZRE01000627.1:1011217-1095537 GCA_013396775.1 Cephalopterus ornatus
AGGACCCCGGGATGGGGCCTGGGCAGCAGTGGCTGCTCGGATGGGCGTCATGCGAGGTGGTCGGAGTGGGGAGCCGGGAGGAGTTGCTGAGATAAGGAGCACAAAGATGGGTTAGAGGCTGCTGATAGACCGGGGGGCTGGCGTGAGGCACGTCCTGCAGATCTTGGCCTCCCCTTCCACTCTTGCTGTTCTGTTGTATGCTTTCCCATTAGTCTTCTATTCAGGGTTGCGCTCCTGTCTGATTGTCCTTTGTTTTGGCTCACGTGAAGAGAAAGGAGAGGCGATGGGGTTTGGGACTGCGTTTTATGGAATATAAAACTGAGGGTGGTCTGGCATGAATTTGTGCTCGGCCATTTTCCTTCGTAAAAGCTGGTCCGTGGAGCTTCCTTCTCCCCAGGACTACAGGATGTACGGGAAGATGTTTTTGTGGAGTTCCCTCCTTTTCAATATGCCTTGTTTCTTGTGGAGTTCTGCAAAACCGGAGTAAAGTAAACAAGGCAAAAAATATAGCAAAGGTGGCCAAGCCATCCTGTCTGGCTGCTCTCCATCAACAACTACTTTCTATTCTTTCTGCTGTTCTGGCCTACCCTTACTTTGTGCTCTGAAAAGTGCTACTTCTTTTGTCACGTTCATACTGTTTTTTCTGGTTGTGCCTGGTTTTGTAGAGGGATAAGGGATGACTCTTGGCTGTCCCAGCTTTGTGTCTTGGGTTGCTCCAAGCTGATAGTGTGCATGTAATGTTGTGTTGGGATGGACATGCTGAGAGTAGGATAATGGGCAAGATGAGTTGTGAAAATTCGTCCTGATGTGACTTTAAAAGGGAGTTGTTTCCTGGAAATTATTGTTTGTCTTTTAATGGCCAGGTCTTGTGGGGAATTGCATCTCTTACCATTTTGTATGGCTAAATATGTACTGTGCATCCTACAGGAGGTGGGAAGGTACCTCTGGAGGTCTCTAGGCCAACCTCGTGCTAAAACATGTCCTGTTAGAGCAGAGTGCTCCAGGCTGGGTCCATCCTAGACTCTTTCTAAGGATGGTGATGCCACCCTAGCTTTGGGCCCTGTCAGTGTTTGACCATGCTTTTAGCAAATATTTGTTTCCCTGCGCCTGGTTGGATTTTCTCTTGTTCAGCTCTTGCCCTTTTCCCCTTATCCCTCATCCTATTCCTGCTTTTAAGCAGGGCTGGCTGGTCCTTGAGGGGTGCCATTAGTAATGGGCAGCCAGGTGAAGGTTGTAACTGCTGATCATTATCTTTTGAGCCATGTTTCAGGTTTCCTTCCACCTTTATTGTCCAGTTACCCAAGCATTTTGGTTCAAAGGGTGCTGTGGGAGACTTAGCATAGCCTTTGACACGGAAGTCAAGGTGTCCAACACGCTGTGTCTCCCCTCAGCCACATAGCCGGTCTCCTTGTCCCAGATGGGAGAGTCACATTGGTCAGCTGTGGTTTGCCTTTGGTATATCCATTCTGGCTGGTCTCAGTTACCTTCTTGTCCTTCCTGTACTTGGAAATGGTATCCAGGATTTGCTCTGTAGCCTTTCTGGGCAGAGGGCAAGGCAGGTGGCTGGCAGCCAAGGTTACAGTGCTCCATTATGGCTCACATGGATGAAGTCTTGATTTGATGTATTACCAAGATCAACATATGGATGGATGCAGCTGTTTCTGTGTGAGCGCTCTGTTCAGCCTGAGCCCAGGGGTGTGTATTATCGAATTGTTTCTGACCTCTGGTGCTGGTATCTCCCACTAATGGCTTTGTGTACTGAAGTTGTGTGTGAACTCCAGGGCAGGATTAAATCCTGAATGGGATTTGTGCATAGTCATTTCATACACTTCCCACTGGAAGACAAACACTCAGCAGATAATCTGTTATTACTCTTGTGACTACCGTATCGTGCCACATGAACTCCAGGCCCGACAGCTGCCAAAAGCAGCTTCCTCACTAGAGATCAATACTGCTCCTAGAAGTGTGTGTTGACTCAGAAAGGCTGGTCATTGCTTTTGGCCTGGTAATGAAACACTGTGAATTTTTGTATTCAGAAGCCAGTGGGTGGGTTGCACCTCTCTGATAAGTCTGATTTTAAATGTATAGTTGACAGATCTTCCAGAGGACAGGAAGTGTCTTGTTCTCTTGACACGCAGTAGTTCCTGGGTAGATGAGCAGAGGAGCCTGGACTGTGGGGGCTGAAGGTGGCACACAAGTCTTCTCCTCTGTGTTGAGTAGAGTGAGCATGCTGGGGGCTTAGGAGCTGCCCCTTGAATGTCAGGCTCTGTGGGTAAATTGACTGGTGGCATCAAATTGTTTGGAGAAAGCAAATGGTTCCTGTCAAGTTTCTAGTGGTACATTTCTGATGGGGAGAGAGTTGGTTTCGAAATGAGACTGCCACAAGCTAGCACAGCTTACAGGTGATGTGAAACTTTTAAATGTGTGGGGAAGATGCCAAAGTATCACATTCCAGAATGAAGTATGGGATCTAACTCGTTGGCCAGAAGGAAATCCTGGAATTGCCTGCCTCCAGTGTAGCAGAAGCAAAGATTTTCTTAACAGCTGCTGTAAAGCCATGAAATAAATGGCAGCGTGATGAGAGTGGACATGGTGGACTGGTCTGCATGATTACAGACTGTGTGGGAATGTTGGATAAGCACCAGATCTGAGAAGCTTGGGACCTCTGAGCTGGAATTTGGGGCCTCTCTTGAAAAAATGCGTGTGGGAGAGATGTTCATTGTGCTAGCTAGTGCCAGGCTCCACTTTCAGGAGAGTGCTGTGTCAGCTGCCTGGAAGAGAACAGGTCATCTTGGTATCAAGAGACTTACCAACAGCTATTCAGTCTCCACCTTCTCCAGGAGAGTGTAACTGTAGCGTGACAAGTATTTCTTCAGTGGTGGCAGTTGACTGAGCTCCACTGCATGTTTATGCCCCTGTGGCATTCCCATGACACAGTGAAACAGTGATTTTTTGCATTTCCATCTTGCAGTGATTTGAGGAACTTAATTTTTTTCCACCTTCCCTCCTCCTCACTCTTTGTTTTTTCCTGGATTATTTTTAATCTTGCATCAGCTACCCAATCTGGTTTACTGTGGGACTGTGTGAACAGCTGAATGGTCTCAGTGGGAGGGCTGGTAACAAGGGGATGAGGAAAGAAAGGAGAGGAAGGATGGAGGAAGGACTACTGAAGGCAACACTTTTGCTGAGACAAATGTCAGTTCATGCTTTTAGATGGAAAGCCTTTTGTATGTTCTTGACTTTTTGCTTGTTTGGGAGAGTACTTGGCAACAAAATTACCACTGTTTTTGAGTCTGTGGTACTTTTAAGATGTATTTTAAATGGCATCGAGAGATCCAATCGCAAGTCAGTCAGACACATCAGTATTTGCGGCATCTAACATGTTTAAAGTAGGAGAAAGGATGACCCACAGTGCCTGATGTGGGCACCTAAGGTTCCCAGCAGCTTTATTCCAGTGTGCTGGAGGCTGAAGCTCCACAACTTACTTGGTGTTATTCTCGTTCATTGTTTTTTACCTGGTGGCGTTGTGCCTGCCTGCGCTGCAGTCATACATCTTACTTCAGTGTGGTTGTCCCCAAAGTTTTTAAGAACGGCAGTATGACATCATCTCTGTTTTTATAGGGTGTTATTAATGTGTGGCTGGGGTCTGTGGTTTGACCTGCCCCCCATCCCATTACGTACTCCCACTTGGCATCCAGACTCTCGTGGCAGTGTACGAGTCTTGACATCCATACTCTGCCGGAGAGCTCTGAGCAGAGTGGGTGGTGCATCAGCCCTCTTGACATCACAGTAGTGTCAATAATAATATTCTGAACTTTTCCTGGTAAAGAACTGAGAGCTGTTAAGGAAGCTTGCATAGAAGTATATTGCTACATCTGGATCTGGGGCAAATTCAAAGTATTTAACTGTAGGATCACAGGTAAACCTTCTGTTCCCTTGCTTTGTTGTCAGTGTGCATGTGTTTTGGGTAGCAGGAGGGCTTACTGTGGGATATCCTTGTCTTGGTTGTGTTTGTTGTTTTTGATTGGGGTTTTTTTCCCCTGTTTTAACTTTGCAGGTAACCTGAGCTGAGAGTGGGTTTTGTTGAAAGAGGCATTAAATAACCAGTAAAGATAAAAATGAGAATTTATTTTTGAAAATTACTAATAGGCTTCTGCAGTTGTTGGCCCTAATAAATTTAAGAAAGCTTCTAGCTTATCACCTTTCAGCAACAGCCAGGCAGTGGGTTTCTTCATCTTTTCCTTTCATTGTTTCTAGTTGCACAAGATTATCTTCTTCTGTTTTACAGTCTTCCTTTCCTTCCCTTCCCTTCCCCCTCTCCCCCGTGTCGGACTTCTTCAGCATTTGTTAGCCTTTTGTTGGGAAACACTTCATGGTGGAGAGTGTTGTCTGCCACCTTAGGTGTGTTTGGGGCTACAGCTGTGACAGCTGTGTTGATACACACTCCGTGGATTTGTAATAGCTGCCAAACCCTTTGCAGCTGGCAAAATGGAGCTAAAGCGCTAAGCTTGCTTCTGCTGAAGTGGGGACATCCAACTTTCCCCTTGTCCCAGCAGGGTGGTGCTCAGCTGCTGCCTCTTTGGCCAGATTCGTGTCACTGGCCCACTGGAAAGTCAGCAGAGGAAAGTAGACAGATTTCTGCTGGGTTGGTGAGTTTAGGCAGGTCCTGGGCTGGTGGGTGGGAGGCTGTGCCAGGGCAGCCTGCCAGGAGGGCTGGGGTGGGTGGCACTGCCTGCTGTGGGGGTCTGGGAGGTGGACATGTAACACCTTGGCAGTACCCGTTTTGCTCCTGGGTGGCCCCTGGGGCCTGTCAGTCTTGTTTGTGTGTTTGGCCTTTCAGTGATGGTGAATAAAAGACACTTGATAAGAAATTGTGGGAAAAGGACTTTTAAAACTTTTTTGGTTAACTAGTGAGATTTTGTGTGAATGTAAAAGGGTTTCCTTTTGCTTGCATTTAGTAATTTTTTTAAGCAACTTTTGATGTTTAAGCATCCTGACTTGAAATAAATAGAGTGCTTAGTCTCTCCCCAGTAGGATGAGAACAGAATAAGGTGGTTGCTGTTACTGTTTTTACTTTGATTTATAAACTACTCCTGAGCAGTTTGGGGTCACTTGAAAGCATAGGTATGAACTGCTGGAGGTCACCTCACGGTAGTTCCGCAGATCTGCTAGCAGCAAGTAACCTGTGAAGTCAGTGTTACTTCTGCACCAAGTAAGGTGTTTATTTTTACGCTGTATCTTATTGCTTTACAAGTGCATTATTATTTTTTTAAATCCCTTCAGCTGCTTTGCCTCAGTTTCCCATGAGGTTTACATAACTGGAACTGTTGGGAAAAGTGCTCTTTTAAGATATTATGAGCTCTTTAGAGCTCACTGTCATAGATCCAATATACAAAAAGGCCCTGCTTTCAGAGTGTCTTTTAAGGTCTGATATGGTTCCTCATCCCCTCTTTGCTTGTAAAACCAAGTCTGGAAGGACCTATGAAGTACTGGTGAGGCTTTTGGGCTGCATAGCCCAGCCCAGAAGGAACCATGCACATGTTCTCCTTTTCCAGCTCTTCGGCTGGGCCACCTTCAGGAAGGAGAAGTGTTTCTGAGATTAATTTTTACTTGATGTTGATCAATGAAACAAAGCAGAGAAGTTAGTTGGCAGCTTTAAAGTGAGTTTGCAAGTGGAAGAAAGATTTGGGCTTCTCCATTCTTGTTACTCACAAGCTTTTCAGTCTTTGTGGTGCTTGGGATTTCGTGGCTCTGGTTCTGTACATTGCCAGATCACCAATCATTATCTGTGTCCGATGTGGCCCATGGTAATGTTTCTGTTAAATTGCATGTCATGTGCTCTGCTTAATTTGGGGACTTTTATGCTTATGTGAGATGTGGGAGAACAGATGATACTTGACCAGGCATAAAGTTAGTGTGGCGTAGACAGATACTTCCTGATTTAGCACAGAGCTTGTCCTTTACAGAGTTAAGTTGTTAACACCTGAGCAAATTTGAGCCAGCCAAGTGAGTCGGTTTCTGTGGATGTTTCTTGTGGTAGGGTGTGGAGTCAAGCAGAGATGTGTTACTGTCCTCTCCTTCCTTCCTTGGCCTGGCTCACGCAGCTCAGCATGGCTGTGCAGCAGAGCAGGTCAAGGGATTGTTTTGGTTGGAGACAGTTTTTTCACCCGTGTGAATTCCCAACGGGGCTTACCACGTGCATGTGTGCCTCCTGCCAGCCTGGGAGAGGCTGTCACGACTTGAGGGGGTCATATGAGAGGGCAGGGTATGAATCAGCTTCACTGGCACTCTCGTTTGAAGAAACAATTGCAAAAACTATGTCAGGAGTTTATACTTTGTCTGTGTTTTACATTGTGAAGCCATGATGTTTCTGATCTGGCACTGAAACCCCTACCTCTGGACTTTATATTGTCATATTATGGCCAGGGCAGTTAATTCACATTGACTAACTGAAGGTGAACATTGCTCTTAAACAAACAAGCAAACCCAAACAAAAAAACCCACAACATTTGTTTGTTTCCTGAGGGTGCTACCAAGCTTGGTGTCTGAGTACTTCAGAGGTTCTTGTTTTGCAACTCTTGAGATACTTGCAGGGAATATGAAGCTGATTTCTTGTCATCTTCTGTGTTGCCTGAATATCTTTTGGAAATGTTTTTCTTATCTGTCCTTAGCACTGAGAATTACAACGGAACAGGCTGTTCTCTTGGCTGCTACAGAAGATGATTGTTAGGGTGTAGCTTCAGGATACTCCTCTTCCGTCTCCCCCCCACCAAATACTCCCCCATGATTTGAGGAGCTCTCTTCTTACTAGTTTCTCCATCTGCTCAAGTGTTTCTCTGACTCTTCTGTGAATTAGACCATTCTGCTCTTCCATTACAAGCTACCTTTGGGTGAAAGTTTTCTCTTTTTAAGACTGAATTATTTCCATGAGCTGGTTCACGGTACTGCCGCCATGAAGAGTGGTAGTGGATGCACGTGTAGTTACATAGGCTCACAACTTTGCTACTGCAGTTGGTGTTCATATGGCTACATCTTTGGAAACTGAAGTGGCAGAAGAGACAATGCAGACACTATGCTTTGTGCCCAGGGGCCTTTGAATCATGCTTAGATATCTCATGTAGAGCACAGAATAAAAAAGTGGTTCTCCAGGAATATTTAGCTTACACTTGTCCTGCCAGAAGCTGGAGGGAATTGACTTAGTGAACCTGAAGGGTCAGTGCCACATGCAAATGTGCCTAAGTTACAGCTGGGATGAATTGAAAGTGGTTTTTTTTAACTGCCATATAATTGATTTCTAACAGCAGAATTGCTTCTTTATCCTTAGGGTAGTGCTTTGGAAGCTTAATTTTATTTCCAGGATTGTCACGGTCTCTTTTCAATTCTTGTTTGTATACAGTCTCCTACCTTACCCTTAAGCTGGCATCCCTAGTAGCAGTTACTTCAGCGTGGCACAGCTCTTATCTAAGAGCGACCCATGAAGTGCCGCTGACACCCATAACCACTCTGGCAAAAAGACCAGCAGATTCCTGTCTTTGGTTTTTAACCCAAATCATCTGTGAGTGAAAACAGTCAGTGGTACTGTGAGGAACAGAAAGAAGGACACTGACAATTTTAAAATTGTGTTCTTTCTTCCATTATGTGATTCTTTGCCTTTTTCTGTTTCCACTCCTTTGGAACTTTGACTTTTACTGGGAAAGGTACCATATGCACCATTTGTGTCTCATGCAGCGCTGAGATCTTCAGTCTTTAGACTGTTGCTGTGAGGCAGAATACCTGCCTTCTTCCCTGGCAGGGGGGGAACGTTCGGGGGCACACTTGGCCATCATGAACTGGTTCAGAAGTTAATCGAGCCCAGGACCTACCTTGAGCAGCACTGACAATGCAGGTGTTGGGAGGTGCATAAGAAAGCAAGCACTTTTGATAATTCTTCTGAACACTGTGGAATCTCCAGTGATTTGCTTTAAAACCTAGTTTATTAATTGTTTCTGAAGTGGGAACCATCTTATATCTCTAACTATCTATCTTACCTTCCTCACTTTCTCTTGTAGTTTTAGTATCTATGTCTTTAAGATAGGGAACAGTGATCAGAACTTAAATTATCTTTGAGACTTCTGTCCCTCTGTGAAATGTCTGAACAAAGGGTTTAGGAGTTAATAGGGAAGAACTAATGCATGGATAATGGAGTTGCATAAACCTTGTTTCACTAAAAATCAGGCAAAAAATTATATGAGATGGCTGGACAGGAATTTTTTCTTCCCCTTGCCTTGACGTGATAAAAACCAAAGAACAGAAGACATCTGGGAAGTTCCAAATACCTTAATGTTTCAGAGTTTAAATTGGATCAAGCAATCGGCAGTTTAACTGAGCAAGTTGCATGTCATTAACTTTGATTTGTTTTGTTTTTTTACTTCAAAAAGAGAATATTTCTTAGCTTGAGTAGATTTCTGCATGGTAGATACTTGAGGTTTTGTTTGTAGCCATTACAGGTCGTTCTGTAGTCCTGCTGTGTGGACTTGGCCATGAATCCCTTCTCCTTTCGGCTATGGCTTGGGTAATATTGCACCCGGATTTTTGGAGGCGAGTCAGAAAAAGTGATACATAGGTTTCATCTCAAAACAGCCAAGTAACATTGGCTGTCCCTCTCTAGTTCTGCACATTTGGAAGAAAATGTAACATGAACATCTTGTTTACCGTGAGAGTGTGTAGATAATCCTTACTCAAGAAAGAAGAGCAAAGCTGGCTTGTTTTGAGGGGTACCTTAACTTATCCTTGCTAAATTTACTGATGGGTTGCTGTTGACTGAATGGAGTGGAGATTCCTGCAGGAGATGGTGCTTGCTTTTGCCGTGTCCTTCACTAATTGGTTAGAGGTATTTCAGGTGCTTGTGGGCTTGGTATTTCCACGCCTTTTTTAAAGAGTTGAGTGTTGCCCTTAGCCTGTGCTGCTTCAACCTCAGCTTGCTGCACCCTGTGCATGCAGTAGTCACAAATGCCGCTGTCCTGTAAATACAAATTGAGCTTGTACTGACAGTATATCTTCAATACCTTTGTGGATCCATGAAAGACATTAACTTGTAAATTCCTGTTTTGTGTATACTGCTAGATGTATTGGACCTCGTAATTCTTTTAGCAACAGAAACCACTGTTTCAGTGTTGCCTTTCTGGTAATGAAAATATTGTGCTGGTAGGGCTTTCTCTGTTGAAACTCTATCTGCTCTGTAACTAAACATTTCATCCTGTGTTTTTAACAGCCAGAAGGCAATGGGATCTGGGCTCTGCCAGGTGACATTGCAGGACTGTTGGCTGAAAGTAGTGTTGCCTCTTCAGCCCTCTCTTTCCAGGGAATGTGGATGAGGAGGGATTGTATTACCCAAAATATAATGTTACTGATGGTTTAGGGGCCAAGCTGGTGAATGATTTGGATCTTCAATGGATCTTAATGAAATAAACTGGCCCAAAGTTGAATTGGAAACCTAGAGTGTGAGGAGGCATATATTTCCCTTAAGAGAAGTCATAAAGTAAACAGGTCATCATAAGTTTATGCACTCTCTTGATGCTCATCTTTAATTCAGGGCAGCAGCTTTGTGGATTGGGCAGGGGAGATACACAGCTGTGAAGTTACTTCTTTATCACACGTCTGGAAATGCACCTTTTACCCAACAGTGGTAGTGAGTGTGGGAAGGGGAAGGCTTCAGCCTCCCTTAAGTCCTGAGGACGTTTGTAGGTTGGTGCAGTGTGCAGTGTGTAAGACTTTCTGGGGGAAAGGTAGGGAGTATTCAGCCAGTTCAGTCCTCAGAAAGCACTTGTAGCTTGAAAGGCAAATGTACATCGGGAAGGATAAAAATACTTTTGGGCATTTTTGCAACTTGATCACCTAAAAGCCTGTAAGGTTATTAGGTAGCTCAGACATGTCTAATCTTATAAATGTATGACCTCTAGACAGTGTGTGTTCTTTATTTTGCTGTACCGCTTCCTGGCTTTCCATGCACTGATGTAGACATAATCAACAGCTGACATGAAGAAGGCAGAGGGGGAAGTTATTTTGCAATAATGTCTTAAAAGTATATGAGAGCAAAAAGAAATTCTGTTATGTTCATTGCTAATTGAGAACAATTATTTTACTGCCTTTATGGAAAATTTCCATCTTTTGTGGTCTGTAGGCTGCCATTCCAGTTTTAGGTGCTAGACCACTGCAAATATGCTTGTGTCTGTGTGTTCCGGCAGTTCAGTCAGTACCTGTGTAATACAGCATTGCTTTCTAGCAAGTTGTGCACATTCAGGAAGAACTTTACAGGATATAAAGGCTTTTTTTGGATAGATTCATGAACGTGGGTACTTCTGCTCTATAACAGCACAGGCAAGAGGAGGAACTATATCTTGAGTTTGGGTCAGAAGGTGATATGTCTGATGATCCTTACTGCCTTGTGGTATTTCCATACTCCTCTGTCATTGTTTTAGCCTTATCACAGATAACTCAGTAATGTGAATGAGTGATGCTGTTAATTATGATTGTCATGGGGATAGAATTAATGTGTTGCAAATGTATGGAATTGAAACTCCAACCTCTCTTTGGGCAGTTGAGTGGTGAGGGGTTAGCTTCGTGAGCTTGTTATGGTGGTTGCTGTGTATAAGAAGATGTCATCCTTGTGGGATGCAGAGCAGTTAGACTAGTCCTTTTCTGCAATTGTGTAAGTAGGAAAGCATATAAATCAGCAAGGATAGACAGTATGTTGTGCTTGAAGGTTCTGACTTGTTTTGCTTGCTATCTGGCTCTACCTTTCTGTCCCTAGACCTTATTTTTTGTTTTAGTGAACTCTTCCTTCCTGTTCTTAGTAGGAGCCGAGATGCCTATCTCCCTGTTGCCTAGAGATTTGCTAATTTTGTCTCCTTCCCCATCCCTCCTTTAAGTCCAGGGCACAGAGACCCTGGCAGTTGTGCACATACAGGATGTCTCTCATTGACATCTGGATTGTTGGGAGCCTGTGGAAGGTTTCTGTTCTCTCGGTGTGTTTTTGTGCACATGCACCTGGGAGTAGTATTAGTTGGGCAGACAGTATGAGAAGTTTGTATTTATGTGACATGGGAGGAAGCTGGAGATAAAGGGGAAGTGCTGCTCAAGGAGAAAGGTGGTGTTTTGGAGTGTAGGGACCAGTGCTGTGCCTCTGTTAAAGCTCCTGTGCAGGAAACCAGCCTTTTTGGGTTTTGTTGCTCGTGGAGCAATTTTAGAGGAGTGTTCTCACCAGCGCAAGCATCAGTTTGGGAGAGTGGTTTGTTGAACTTAAAATTTCCTTGTTGTACATGTGGAACAGTAATTCAAGCAATTTTCTACGCAGGATAGCATTTTAATTTTAGTTCAAGTATTTAAAATCTCTATGAAAAATGCGAATCAGTCCCCTCTGATCTGCTCACGTTCTGAGTCATGTGATTTGCAGTGTGCTCTGCATTACTTGCTGAGAGGAAGAAACCCTTTTCCAGGTAATCTGAGTAATGGCAAATAGGTCTCCATTAGTTGCATAGCTACTGGTGAAATGCTTAACATAGTTGTGGGATTAGTCTAAAACATGGATGAGATGTATTGGGCTATGGATTTGTGGCATGATGAAGTCATCAAGCGCTGGCCTAAGCATGCACCTCTACAGTGTCATGTGTCAGCTCTTGAAGTATCCCATGGGACAGCTTGGGCTCTGCCTTTCTGCCAGCAGTGTGCAGTTGGCTGGCTCCTGTGGGGTTGGTTTGCTGCTGGTCACATGGTGTGGGTTTGGGGATGTTCGTGCTGCTGACGGAGACAAGGTTTAGGGGTTTTATTATTCAAAACTGTTGGATACCACTGTGAGCTATTCTTTGGTAAACCATTCATCTGTGATAAGCTTTTTTTAAATCCATGCCAGATTTTACAATCAATAAACTGTAGTTACGTGGAAAATTGAGTTAGTGTTCACTTGAGGTATAAAATATGTCTCTGAGAATATATGCAAATACATGCACACAAAAAGCTGATTAAAAATTATGTGAACTATGAACATTTGTAACAGCCACCTGAAAGCCATGAAATTCAAGACAAGGTTGTATTTTCAAGACACAGATTGACATTTCCCTTAGTTTTAATTTTTAATTTTCAGGCACGGTGTTTAGAAAAGTAAGATTTTTGCATCTGCCTCAGCCAAAGTCTCTAAAGTGAGGAGTAGCTGGTTGCCTTAGGAGTTATTAGAGGAGTGGAGGGAAAGAACTTACTCTTTCTTCACGTGTTGGAGCCTGCTGGTGAGAGGTGGACAGTGAGCTTGGAAGCACTTCAAAGCTTTAACACCCTCCACTGCAGTGCCCTTGTAGGGCATGGTGGCTCTGCTGTGAGAGAAATTTCTCTTTACTCTGCTGATCAGTAAATTGCTTAATGCCCACCATTGTTATGTCAGTCAGCAGTTGTTATTACTGAAGCTGCCAAGTATCTGTTTGGTTTTGGGACTTTTGGTAGAGTTGGTTGTAGTAATGTTGAGCCTGTTGTTTCCTCTGCACAGAGCCAGTGTTTGGGAATGGAAATTTAGGGTCTAGTTACTTGGGCGTTTTAACCGTTTCTGTGAACTTTGTGTTTTCTACAAACCAGAGGTCCAAACTGTATTCCTCATATGGGATCATTCTCCAGTCTAAAGCCTGTAGGGATGTGACCATTTAAGAGGAACCAAGTCCTGCAATTGGGAAGAAAGTTTTGGAGTCACTCAGATGCATGTTAACGTGTGTGAAGATAGCTGATGGATCAGTCTGAGAGGTCTGGAGGACAGAATGCTCAAAAATTTAAAAAATTGGGTGTGCTATTTCAGTGCTTTCTTACCCAACCAGAGAGTGGAACCAGGGCTAACCCAAGATTTGTGCTCAGTACTGGCACTACAACTTGTCACATTTCACTTCCACTAAGACCATGTTGAGACTTCGCTGTCAAGGTGTCTTTGTAACTCGTGGCATGCAGCACATTTTTTTGCAAAGACAAATGCTTGAAGAACAGATTTGTTAAGAGTTGGTGCTCTTGGGATCTTAACCCCTGGGATTCCTGACGAGTGACCTCTCCCCGTTGAAGGGACATGAGGGCACTTGAGTTGTTTGCAGGTAGTGCAAGCTGCAGCATCTTCTGGGCCATTTGCCCGGCAGTCACTGCTGTGCTCTTGTGTCTCACGTAGAAAGTAGCTTGATCTGTAAATCCAGGGAGACCTACGGATAACAGGGAGCTGTAAGCAGTAGTCTAAAAAAATGGGTGTCTGTAGCTTGAGGAGTGTTACACGGGTAATTGGAAAAGTTGCACCAGGAGAGTTAAGGAGTCCGCTTTTATCTCCAAGGTGGCCAGGGAGACACCGAAACATTGACCCATCACATCTTACAGCAGCAAAGGCCCTTGGGGGTGGGGTGGAGGTGGAATGTCTTTCTTCCTCTGGGCCGGCGAGGAGGCAACAGTATCTCTGCTTCCGACAGCCCTTTTTAAAAGGATTTCAGGGAGATTGATGCTAACAGCCTCGGTAGTTGTCCCTATGTACAGAGGGCAAACGCTGCTAAACATCCATTCATCCCGGAGCATCATGCTAATGTAGGCAATGCAGAAGATCACCTGAGGCGTGCCCAGAGGCTATGGGTGTTTTGCTCCAAACACAAATGAGCTGGGAAATCTGGAGGGAAATCGTCTTAGGTAGTCTTGGAAGGAATTGTTGTTGGATCTGTATGCAAGGTCAGCACCTTGTCAGCGGGGAGGTGGAATCAACCCTCTCTTTGCCTCAGTTCAGGCTTAGGTTTTGGCTTCTGGAGTGTTGGGAGAGAGATGCCAAGTCCATTTTGGACTCTAGAGTATCTGTTTCCTTAGCTGTAAAAAGAAGTGTTAAGGCTTTTGGAGCTCAGTAATACCAAGTAATTTATATGGCACTCCTGGATGTTTCTGTGATTTTAGTTTTTTTTTTTGAAGGTGCTATCTTGGGTAAAGAACTCGTTTTCTTCGTGTAACTTTAGATGTTTATCCTACTTGAAAATATACAGGTATTACTGAACAATTTGGATGGTTATATACGGAGTTTTGTTGAGGCATTCTAGGATCATATGGGTGCAAAAAACCAGGAAGTAGAGAAAAAGATGAGAGAGAGACAGAATGAAGCTATTTGTATTCTAAGTAAATGAGCAGTAAGAGTAAACTGGACTGGAAGGGGAGAGAAGGATCACATATTGCTGGTGAGAGAAGCTTGGCTGGATTTTGCTAAGAGGAAGCAAGTTAAAAAACATCAGTGTGGCCAAAGTGGAAATAATCTGATCAGAGAGAGAAGGAAGATCATATGCTTTGCTTTCCAGGCTGACAGAAGTTTTGGTTTGATTTTTAGCAGTTCATATTTTAAAAAGTCTCTTTTTTTTCTTTTTGTCAGATTATGTCTACTTCGAAAATTCTTCAAGTAACCCTTATTTGATACGAAGAATAGAAGAGCTCAATAAGGTAAACATTTTTTCCATCAAGTCTTTGAAGTTAATTGAATTTATGATCTGTTTGATTTGATTAAAATCAAAACAATTCTTTAGCAGTTCTCTGGTAATTAGAAGCTTAAAAATACTTTTGTTCTCTGATAATTTTCTGGAATGTTTTAAGACCTTTTGTTCTCCTTTGGTATGAAAGGACTGAATGTCAATGGCAGGTCATTTTTGAGGTGATTATGCCCACCTTTAGGGCAGGAGATTTCTGTGGTTCTTCAATTCCTGCCAGGATCTTGGGATATAAAGATAATACAACAGTTTGTCTAGAGGACGGAGAGCTTTAGTTTGATCTTTCCTGAGGGAGACTCTTGCTCAACAGAAAGGTTTGTAGCTATTATCTGCTTCCTCAGACTTTATGTTTACTGCTTGTCCTTTGGGCCTGTGCATTATTTCATCTGCCAAATTCCCTTTCAATGGATCAAAAACGGCAGGATGATGGTTTGTATGAGGGAAGCCAGCTGAAGTTCTCAACGCTGAACTCTGAGCTAGCTGAGGAGGGAAGACTGTTCTGAAGCCGTTGGCTGTGTCCTAAACATGCCACTTCTCTAGAGTTTAATACCAGTGTTGTTGCTGCCCATACAGAAGGTTTGGATTTGAATTTACGTTAACTGACTAAAATTAGGTGTTTTTCTTCAGCAACCAGTGATGGAAAAGCATGTCTTCTCTCTTCCCTTAAAGAAAGACGAGTGAGTTCTTAGAATGTTCCCAGTGGATCCATAGCCATGAGGGATCACCAGCTGTGTTCCACTTGTCACAGGGTGCAGATTTGTCGATCACTTCCTAGAAAGTGTTGTTTTCCCCTTATATTTTTCCTCTTCATTCTTCCCCATACCTTAAAAAAAAAACCCTGAACTTTCAGCCTGGATCTCCCATCTTGGTGCAACTCTTGCTTGAGCTGTAATTTCTCTGACCTATTCTTTGAAATGGGTCTTTCAGGTTGAGATTAATCCTTTATCTTGTACTGCCTGTTTTCACTGAGTGCAAGTGAAAGCTGGGTAATTAAATAAATCAGATAAATTTACCTTGTAGCTGTCTGTGTTTTAAGAAGATGGCTCCTGCATTTGTATTTTAGTTCCTCAAAGTTTGAAAGTTCTGAAATATTTAACAGAAAATGGCAGAAATTCTGCACGCTCTGTACTAAAAACTGTTATTCTGCAAGGGAAATACTTGTGCATTTATGTGTTGTCTGGTTGGTTTTTCTTTGGGATAGGAAAACTGGTATTATAGAAGTTGAAACTTTTCCTTCATTCACATCTTAGAAACAAGCATGTACACGAATTTTTATTTGTTTCCTTGTGGACACATTGCTGGTTCACTACTCTTTTTAGACACTGTCTGGCATGGAATTTGTATTTTAGTCTTCTAGTTTCTGAAACTGTGTGCCTTCCTTATGATTTTCCAGGACTCTTCAGTAGCAGGATACAATTCTTAAGCTACATTTTCATTATTTGATTTATTTTAGAGATAGTAAATTGTCTGGTGTTGTTACAAACCAGGCGGTTTATTTCCCCTAGAGCTTGTAAAAAACCAGTTTCACAGTTTAACAAGTGCCATCTTAAAAGTAATTGATCACCTAAGTAATTTTAAGAGTTTAAAGAAAACAATCTTTCAAAAATTCAGACCTTTTTTTGCATGTTTTCACCGGTGTAGAGTTTATTGTCTGATCCAGCTTCCTTGGTTCTCCTTTTGGAATGATTTTTTTTTGTGTGTGTGTTGATCATTGTTTAGCTTACCAGTGCTGTCAGATAAAGACAACCTTAGGTGATTTCTTTTGTGAAAATAATAACGGCCTGGTTCTTTCTTGCTTTCCTGCTGCCCTACCGAGTTTGGAGGACAGTCTAGAGCTGAATTATGTTGTTTATATATCACGGTTTTTTATTAGGATTTTAAAACTGCATTTGAATTCTGCATAATGTAGGCATCACCTCAATAATAGCAAAGTGACTTTTTAATATGTTGTAATTTCAGGTAAGTGTGGGGTTTTTTCCTTACCTCTTGAAACATCTGTAACCTAAAAATGGTGATCCCCCAGAAACAATTAGGAGGGCAGGGCCAATCTACCTGGAATTTCCCTACTATGGAACGGGGATCGTACTGGAGTTTGTGTGTTAGTTAACACATGCAGATGGAGGTGCTAAAAGTAGATGCTTGTGTAACTCTTGTGCAAAATTCCAAATTATTTCTGAAGTTTCTAGTTAGTGTGTACAGTTCTGCTCTTGATTAGTGGTTAAGTGTTTCTTTTTTTCCCCCGTTTCAGACTGCCAATGGGAACGTGGAAGCAAAGGTGGTGTGTTTCTACAGAAGGAGAGACATATCAAGCACACTTATTGTATTGGCAGACAAACATGCAAGTAAGCTTCTTTGTGTTCACATTAAATTGCTTCTATACAAAATTGTCAAACTTGGATACAACCTTCATGTTTGAATTCACATATCAGTCTCACTATTCATAAGTGTCTTTTTTCTGTAGTCATTCTGAGCAATTTCCATTACTTGTTGGGCTGACTTTTCTCTCTGTCTTTCTACTTGCCCCCTCCTTGTTATTTTTTGTTTTTCCTTTCCCCTTTCCTTACGCCTTTTAAAACCTCATTTGTGTATGGTTTGATTATGGTGGGGGCAAGACAAAAGTTTTCAGTTAGAGCTGAGTAAAGGCATCATCTTATTTGCTCCAGAGAAGTGAATTTTTTAATTTTTGAAATGAGAAGGGAGTATTCTCCTTGTCTCATATTACTTCTCATGAATTACTTGGTTTGGTTTGTAGATTAAAAAAAAACCCCTCGAACATTCTTTATGAGTAAATCAAATAGACTGATCAGAGGAAACCGACTTGAAACGTGGCCAGCTTGAAACCTGACTAACAGGATTTCTCTTTAAATTTCAATATTAATATTTTTTTGTAGTGACATAGCTTTTGTCTGAACATGTTCAGTAAATACACTTCAAAAGCAGAGAATTTTAAGATCTCCTATCACTGTTTTGAATATTTCAAGTCCTTTTGTTCAGAGAAGTGTCTATGCTGAGAGGAGACTTGAAATTTAGAATTTTTTTTATTTTGAATGTTGTAGTTATGTTCTTCTTTTTAAAAAAAGCATGAAACTATCGTAAAATTCAGAGGATTATTCATGCTACCTTACATCAGCCTCCCTTGTGTGTATACGTTGTGTAACTAATTTCATGATTTTTAAATTTTCTTTTAAATTCTTTTTATCATTTTTGAGAATGTTGTGGTTTTGTACTCATCTCCCAGGGTGATCAGAGGCATGTGGGACACCTAGTTGAGTAAAAATGGAAGCTTATTTCTAATAAAAAATTTAATGCTACAATTCTCTTTCAATTATAGAAACAGTTTTAAAACAGAGCAACATATTTACATGATGTTGGGCACTTTATGTGAGGTGCTTCCAGCCTCTTTGACTCCATTCCAATTGCCAGGGAGAATTAGATTTAGGTTTATTACACCTTCCTCTGCCAGTTCAGCGTCCCTCCTGTCCCATCCTTGCAAGGTGATGAATACAGTACTAATATAACAGTTTCCAAAGCAGACATGGTGAGAGGGAGGAAAAGACTGAGCAGGTGGAGTTACAAAACTGATTTTTCCTGTAAATAAAGGAGTGTGTGAGATGTAGCTGTTCAGAATGCTTAAAATTTAGCAAAAAGCATGGACAGCCATATGAATCCTTGTAATTCAGGGCACATACATAAATTGAAAGAGAAGCAATCAGATATGGGCATGTGAGAATTATGATTTAGCTGGCAAGCATTATTGTCTTTTAATGTGCTGCTTGGTGTGTATATGAATAGAGTGATGTATATGTAATACAAATCTTACATAGTTTTACTGCATGGGGATTGATTAAATCAGATATTCAGTTTTAACAATGAATACAGTATCTGGCTGTGTTCTCACTGCTGTGATGCCATTGGGGAAAACATGCAGCAAAACTAGTCCCCCCCTAGTAAATTTGAGTATTTTCTGTTGTAGATTGGAGTCTGTCCAAATAATTCCTCCATTGCAGCCATACCTTGAAGAAAAGGTCATGTGGCATTGAGATGGAGTTTGGCTGCGTGGCAGAATTGTGGTGGCAGGCAAAGCTTTTCGGATATCTCTTCAATGCAGTACTACTTATTTTATCTGAGAATCCTGAAGCTTAATAGGAGCTTCACCATAAACAACATGACTATTGATTCCTTCATCTGTGTCTCACTGCACTAGATTTAGTAAAGGAAGCAAGTAGGAAGGATTCACAGAGACGCATGTCTGAGGCTGAAAATGAAAAATATTTGAACCCATATAAATGCTCTTTGAATCTGCAAGGGCTGATTTCTTTTTGTGATTAGAAACTTAAGGGTTTATTTTTTAATGCAAACAAATAATTCATTGTTCATATTCATATGGGTTTGAAAGATGGGAAAATTCTTCTATAGCACAATCCTATTAATGGAGCCACTAGAGACAACTGAGGCTGCCTCTTAGGGTAAATTTCATTAGTAACTAACATTTTCTCCAGTATGTTTCTTTCTGGTGCAGAATAAAATTGCTACTCAATGACTTCCATTTACTTAGATAGATGTGCTGTTGTGTGGTTTCCTTTCTTCCCGAGGAGGGAGAAGAGAGCAAAATTAAGCTTTTGGACAGCCATTAGTTCTTTACTTTGAAAAAAATATCTATGTCTTGCATGATATAATGAAATTAAATTTTGTGGATGTTAAAATTCTAGTACAGATACTCCACACTGTCACTGACTTTGAATTCATTTCCATAAAGTCTCCTGTTGCCTCATTTTGATGCATTTGCAGTAGATGTACGTATCTGCATCGCTGATCTTTTAACTGCCTTTGTTCAGCTGATTAATGGAGCTTTCTGACTGCAGACATTTCTGAATTCACACAGTCTTCTGTTTAAGATGCCTTTATTTCAGACCTACTGTTGAGATCAGTGCAGTGAGAGAGCCAAGTAATGAGAAGATGCGGCCAGAACATGAATGGAAAAATTATTTTTATATATATATTTTACTCTTCCAATAAAGGAAAGAAAAAGGTGTGATTGTGAAATGAATGTTTGGAGGTAAAAAAAAAAAAAGGCCACTTTAGCTTGTATGATCCATCAGATATCTAAAACAGACAAGTCTGAAATGTTGTCTTTTCTCATAACTCTTTCTACAGAGAAATGGGTTGGAAGCACCTTATTCTGTAGTTGGTGGCTGTAAATCAATACCTGCTATATGCAACCTGATTCTTGGATTTTTGATCTGTGATCTTACTATTTTTGTCATATGATATAAAGCTTATCCGGGCTGTCCTATAAATCTTTCAGCCTCACAATGTCTTCCATATGTTGTTAGCACTTCTTATTCATAAGCCTTTTTAATCACCTCACAAATTATTGTAGGGAATTCTCCACCTGTTTCTGAAATGAACCTGCTTCACCAATAGGAAACTCTTTAATGTTTTTGCCCAGAGACTTCATAGTGGTTTAAGAGAGATCCTGTATGCAAAGAAGATTGCGGGCAGGACTTGATGGAAGAGAAGTGGGAAAGATACTTTACTCCTCAAGCTACTGTTGGGTGCCGTCACTACATATTTTCTCCATTTGTCTTAAATAGTTTTTTATAATCAAGTTAATACTTCCAGCAGCAGGAATACAGCTTCCTACCCTCCCTTTTAATGATCCGCCTCCATCCATGTCTGGGTACTTGTGGTTTGCCTTAGGACTGCAGTTTTCACCTCATAAAAATGTTTGTCCTGATTTGCAAAGCAACAAGTGACCAGTTGGTGGTGGTTGGAGAACTGAGTAGTTAGTGCTGGCTTGTTTTGGCAGATTTATAGTTAGCTTTCAGCAGCTGATGTTTGGGTGCCAGACACACATGGCAGAATGGTTTGGGAAGTGCCAAAACTTCTGCAAATAAATGTCTTGTAGCAGTTAAATGTCATTGCTCATTCAGTCCATGAGTTGTGTGATACCTGCATGCCTAAACAGGTAAGGAGTTTATTGAGAATTTTTTTTTTTACATTTTAGATAACACCCATCTAAATCAAGTTTGACCATAGCTTCATAAATAAACTCTTTTTATTTTATTTTTTCCGTTTTATTCCCCCTTTCCATTTTTTCCCACACTTGCAGATTTAAGAGGAGTCAAATTCACATATCCACTAATGACACTTTGGCTCTGTTGTTATTGGGAGGAGGAAACTGTGGTTTTTCTCTTTTGGGAGTGGTGCAGGGAGGGAAGATATGATAAGCGTCCAAAATTGTGTCTGTTTTGCAGCCATGGCCACTGTTACAGGTAGCAAAGATGATGACAAGGAATTTGTGGTAGGAATCCCAGTGGGATGTCTTGATAATGTGGCAAACTCCTTCTGAAGTGTCAAGGTATAAGGATTTCTAGTTGTTTAAACTTTCACCATATTTTCTATAGCTACAAATCAATATCTGGTTTTAGGTAGAGAGAAAATAAATAAGGCTAAGGCTTCATACAGATGATTTGAAAGTGAACCTGGAAGAAGGAAACTGGTGTTATATTGTTCATTTATTCAAAGGCAACATTCCTTTAATGTCTTTCTAAAGTCCTTGGATGAACTGTTAGAGCAGCAAGAGTCACAACTTCCTTTGCTGCGGAAGGAGCTGTTATGCAGGTCACCAGCACTGGCTTTACTGTGTTTCCCAATGTTTTGGCTCCACTTTTTTCCTTTATGTTATTTTGTTAGTGATAACCTTGCTATCCAATTCTTCTGTTACTACAGCCTCTCTCCCTAGTTGGACAGCCTGGTGTGCTCTCTGAACCTAATTTCTGTATCTTGTTTGCCTTTGTGCATTTCTGAATTCTCTTGTGTGGCTACTTGTACGACACCCAGAATGCAGAGAAGGGGCTGGTGCTGTTTACCTCTGATGTCGTAGAGAGCCCAATCTGATCTATGGCAAATTGCTATTCTTTCTAGTGTCTAGCAAATATTGATGTTTAATTTCACATGTCACACACCCAGTCATTTTAAATAACAATTACTGCCTCTTGGGTTTCTCCTGCCAGCTCGAAGTTTACTCTTCCTAATTATTTTCCTCATATATGTTAGCTTTCACATGAGTCTTGCTGTTTGTGCCCAGTCTGTCTGTCTCTTGTTCCCAATATAAGTCATCTTCAAGCTTTGTTAATGTGCTATTAATGATTCTGTCATCAAATATCAAATAATACTTAATCTAATACGTTCCTCGCAGCATTCCATTGGCTATTTCTGCAGAGCTGATATATTATGGTTTGTATTAAGGTTAAATGTTTAGTTTCAAATTTGCACAAGCACATCTATCAAACAGAGAGATTAATTTTGAAGTAAGGCTTTAGGAGACCATTGAAGTCCAATATACTGTAGCTCCAGTATTCCCATGGCACTTACTTTACAGTATTGTAAAAATGCAGGCGAGTCTTTCCGAAAAGATTTCGTGGATATTTTATAAATATATATATATATATATTTTTTAAGACTAGGGTTCTTACTTCTCATAGGCCACCATTCCTGAGGATGGGAGTCTGCTTCGCTTAGAGCGTGAGTGGGTGAGCTGTGGGAAGGTGAAATGCAGATGTGTCAGACAGACTTGACCTGGAGCTGCGGCTGGGACAGACCCTGTTGTGGTTTATACTCTGATTTAATAAGCCTTTGCTGTCTGTGCAGAGGTGGTGATGTGGTGTCAGCGGGGTGTGAGCTGGTAGTGGATAGTTTTTTGTCAAATCTGCTTTTGCATGACTTCAGTGAGGTAGAGGTTCCTGTCCTGGATCCAGTCCTGTGTTCTCTCCTCCTTCCTCTGCTTCCGAATGCATTTGCCAGTTCCATTCTTTTCCGTGCTAAATCGTGCCTGTGGAAAAGGAGAGAAGGTGCTTGTGTAGGTTTGTTTGTTTGTTATTTCTTGGAATATTCTTACCTCTGTCTCTCTGACAGTTTTGCCTCTGTATGTGTGTGTGTTGTTTGTTACCTGTAGAAACTCCTGTCTATTTTGAAGAAAAATGTATTGTGCTTTTTGATTTTTTAAAAGGTTGTACGTAGCAGAGGCAGAGTAAGAACAACATGTGTGCTTCCCATCACCTGTATTTTATTACAAAAGCTAGACACATAAATAAAACACTAGTTGGAAGGCAAGCCTACCTGAAGGGATGCAGTTCCTGGAATTAGCTTGGTTGTGCTGGTGCTTTTGTTTTGTTTGTGGATTTGACTGGCATATAGCAGTTGACACACTTTCTGGAAAAATGTAATTTTTAAAAGCTCTAGGCTATCAAATATACCAAAGATATTAAGTGTTTTAGGTTGCTCCTTATAGTGTTTTCCCTGCATTACACAGTGCACTGCTGTCATTCTCCAAAGCTGTTTTAAGTGCGAGCATGAATTGCCTTTCATTCGTGCATCCTTTGGTTTTCAGGAAAGCAAGCCTGGAACTTGCTGACTTGTTTGTGGGTTGCTGCTGGTGTATTTATAGTGCAGGATAGCAGGCACAATATTAATTTTCAACTAAAACAGAATCCACTTCAGTAAATAAATTGCAGACCCATGAAACTGTGGCACAAATGTAAATTTGGTGTTCCAGTTCCCAGGAAAATATTAAAACATAAGTAAGTGCCTGCTTGCTGTATGCTTAACAGCTCGTGTATGTTGTTGCAGTCTGGTTTAATTATGCTACTGTTTTTTTCCTTCCTTGCTGGAGAAGCCTACCTGAGGGGCAAATAAACCACAGGTCTTTTTTCAGGACAGTAAAACAGTGATAAATTGTGGGGAACCTGTAGGGTACATAATTTTCTGTCACCCCCTTTGGCATAGTGTTGGCCTATTTAAAACTAAATGCAATTTTAGTGTTTTATAAAATGGAGATCTCTCATTTCTGTTTGCTTTATTTTTTTTGATAACTATAAGGATTATAGTTAACTAATCTTAAGGGTATGTAAATCATAACTGTGCCTGTGTGTGTTTCAGGCTAGTAGCGTTTCTTGGCAACAACTGTTGAATTAAGCTGCAGGCAAAAGTCTGCTCTTTGAGAGTAATGCTGCTGTAAAATTAGAGTTTTACAATTCATGTATGAGGCTTTACAGCTCATTCTACTACAGTCTGGGAGACCTTTCCCATGGTTTTGCAAAATACAGTAACTGCCTTAATTTCTTAGAGAGGAAAAGTCTGGTATCTTCTTTCTCAGACCATCACGGAGGACCTTTGCAGCTTTTTTTTTTATCAATATTTTGCCGTTTACAGCTTTATTTTGCATAACTGGCAGGATACTTGCTAATGAACACAAAACATACTAACAATTTATTTCTTACAAGAAAGATGCCTGGAGATGTTTTGGATCAGTTGTGTATCAGTGTGGATGTGATTTCATGTATTTACTTGGGCATACATTTAAGAACTGGCTGGATGGAAATTGGATACCTTGAAGCTAGACATGGTGGATCCTTGACTGTTGAAATACAGGAGCGTTGCAGTTGAATGTGTGTGGTGGTGTGGTAGGGTAGGGTGGCAAGACTGGCCTTAGGCACTTGGTTACGTTCCAGTTAATCTTGTGGCTGTGATCTATTGGCTGTGGTTGGAGTGAGGAGAATAAAATACATTCATTAAATAAACTACCCTTTTCAGTGGGCATTTCCTGCAGATGCTGTTGAGGTCAGGATGTGACAGTGTGATATCCTGAAAGAGGAGTTAGGGTTTAAGAGAACTGATGCCTGGCAAAGAGGAAAGACTTCACTTTTATTGCCTCACTCGAAGTGTGTCAGCTTCTGCCTGATGAATCTAATGGTGCATTGATGGTCTCCAAAAGCAGCTCTCTCCCTTCAGAACATCTCTGTTGGTAGCAGATTTGTGACTTGGAGCTTGGTGAGCCAGTGTGACTGTGAGAACCTGGGGTGATTTGATCCCGGTGGTGAATGAATTCTTCACAGGCATCATTTCAATTATGTAATTGTTCAGTTGGCTGAAATGCGAGGATTCAGATGAAGGTAGATTTAATCTGATTGTTTATTATTTAGCAAAGGTTTTAGAGCAGCTAATCCCGATTGGCTCAGAATAATTCTTGCCCTGTTCTTGATGATCAATTTTGTCTCTTTATAACTAGGAGAAATGGAAGAAGAGATGGAAAATCCAGAAATGGTTGATTTACCAGAGAAACAGAAGCATCAGCTACGACATCGTGAGTTGTTTCTCTCACGACAGCTGGAATCCCTGCCAGCCACACACATTAGGTAATGACTGTTTTCTTCCATTTTATTAAAAAATCAAATAGCATTGTTATTACTCAAGCATTCTTCAATGTAAGATCAAGTTCTGTGTATAACTTCAGTAATACCATCTTGTGAATCACATGAGCGTTTACGATGTTTGTTCATGAGATGTTTCTCTTTTTTTAGAGGCAAATGCAGCGTTACTCTGTTAAATGAGACAGAATCCCTTAAATCGTATCTGGAACGGGAGGTAGGAACCATTTTGTGTATTGTCAAGCTTGAACGGTTTATTCTGGCACAGTTTAGGATTGGTGCCCTTTTGCAGGTTTTCTAAAAAGAGGACAGTTCTTTCATTTCTACATGTACTGTGCATTGACAGTGGGAAGATTTAGGTCCCATATAATTTTCATTCTGCTGTAAAATTTTGTAGATCCAGGGGCCAGACCTCGTGTTTACATCCCTGTGACAATAAGCTGCCTCTCCTGTAAAGAGAGCCCAACTTGCTCCTCAGTGTGCCAGGCTGAGGGTTCAAACCTGGAGGCTGATGCCCCAGCCAAGACAAGTTGGGAGATGCAGTAGCTGTAGAAGGGGGAGCAATGCAGCAAGCTGTGTTTCTATAGATTTGCTTTATCCTGAAATCATACAGATTTATGTTAATATGGTTTAAGCTTGATCTTACCTCAGATTTGAGGAGCTTAGTTCCTTGTTCTTTGAGTTCGCTGTTTGAAATACTTATCTGTAGTCCTTCATATGCCACCACAGACACTCAAATCCTTGAAAAATTGCTTGTCAGGTGATATCTGAGTCCTGCAGAAATTTATTCAATCTATCTCTTTAAAGCTACCTCAAACCAAACACTTGAAGCTGAATTGTCTTGCACAGTTAATCACCATTCAGAGTATAAATATTGGGGTTTAGTTTTTCTAGGTATTTTGTTATATTTAAAGTTGCTGTTGTATTTGTTAAAAAACATGTTTATATACCTTTAATTGTGGCCAGACCTCTGGCTGCTGGCTCTGTCAGACAGTCTTGGAATGTGACAATCTGGGAGCTTTACTTTGGGAGATTAGCAAAGACTTTTGGTATATTATTTGAATACATCTGCAAGCAAATAATTTGCATTTGAAAACCTTTTAAAAGGTTATACAGGAGAGGAAATCTTAAAATTAAAAACAGTAGGGTGATGGTCATTACTGGCTTTTAAGACAAGGAGAAAGCAGGTCATTTTTTGCAAGGACATACTGTAGTCTCTCTCATTGCTGGGCTTTCTTTATAAGTGCTTTTTTAGCTTTCTTTAGTATTTATTTAAGCATAAGATTAATTTTAATCTGATACTTGAGTTTAAGAGAATTTTAAACAACACACAGGGATTAAATAGTGAGTTTCTCTTTGGAATGTGAAGCCAAAAAAATCTTGGGTCTGCTGAAGGCTGCCAAATGGCAGCACATCAAATGAGGGACGTTGTATTCAGCCACGCTTGTAACCAGTTAGCAGCCCAGGATACGCCAGTTGGAAAGCAAAAGTTAATCAAACTGAAATTGTTTTAGATTTTCTGGTACCTAACTTTTTAAGTCGTGTTTGCTCTCGATTGCTCCAGACATGGTTTTATTATTTTATGTTACAGGTAGGTACGCTGAGACAGAAGGGAGCTGCCTTGCTCTAGTCGTGCAACTGCTGTGTTGCAGATGTAGGCACAAAAAGAGATTTTTATTTTATTTTTCTTTTCTCATCCTTTTGAACTCTCAAAATGCAAGATGAGTGATGTGGGTTATTTTTAAAACTGAGCAGGCACTTGGAAATTTCACAGAACAAGAGAGTTCCCTGAATGTGTCCTGTCACTTAGCATGGCATTTTGCTGTGGTGCAAACTAGCTTGGACAGATGGTAGAAGAAAGCTCAGAACACAAATGTGCTTGGGTGGAGGGTAAAGAGATTAAGAAAAGGAGATAGTTTGTTGCCTGATAAATTCCTAACACTGGATGGTATTGTTTTGAACCATTTCTTCTTTCCCCACGCCTCCTGTTCTTAATCCATTCTTTGCTTTCAAAATGTTTCAGGATTGTTGTTTTGTTGGTTTTTTTTTTAACATGGCTGCTGTCAATAAAGCCTAAGCAGTTCCAGGGAATCTGTCATTTGATTTCTTAAATGTTATGACCAGTACAAGTAAGCTTTCAGCCCAAGGGTGTCTGCCTTGAAGCAGGTTAAACACACAGACAGAAATTTTTAGGGAGATAGTAAGCATAGCAAAATTACATTTGTGTTATCTCTGTTTTCTTCCTTCCACCCCTCTGTCATCTTTCTCAGGAAGATTGCCTTGTTACATGTAAAAAGCCGGCTGAAGGGGACCGGCACGGACTTTTTTATTGTGCCTGGTAAAACTGGGTTTGTAGCAGGAGTGAGGAACAGGAGGAAAGAGGGGGAAAAAAAGTAACTGCATAGTGACAATTTTCTGTAGATACCAAATTCCCATGGAGATCAAGAGAAGGGCATAGCCAATTATGGCAAAAGCACTAGATTTCCCTATTCTGCAGGAAACTGTTTTATATGTACCGTCTGCTTTACAGCTCTGCCTGAATATATCCAGACGCTTGTGTGAATTTGCCTGCTGAGCAGATGTCTGGCATTTCTGTTCCTTTTGGTAGCCCCCTAAAAATAAAATGTTCTCTAGTTAAAATATATGAAATACATGAAAGTAAGTTTGCAAGCTGTAATGAGCTAACCATTATTTCTGTACTGTACTTTCACTTTGAGCCTGTCTTCTTTTTCTAGTTCTTCTGCCGTTTCTCAGTGGCTTTGGTTCTTGGCTATAGCTCTGGGGAGCTTGGGGGCTTGGGTAGGGAAGTTCTGAGCATATGTGTCTAACAGCTGGGAGAAGCAGAAAGTCATGATTCAGTTTTAATTCTTGGCAGGTCATGTTAATTTTTCCAAACATGTTGGGTGTTTTCCGTAATCTGAAATTAAAAGAGGAAACCCTTCTTTTTCTTGACTACTGCAGACTCAGCATCCACAGTTTTGACAGCTCAAATGATCATGGAGGATTTTGAACAGCTGTTCTTTTGTTGTGAATATCGCCCTTGTAAAACCCTTGTGAAAAATTGTTCTTATCACAAGATCAAGAGTTCAGGTGTGCTCTCGAGTACACAAGGATCCAGTTTGTTTCTTAGACCATGGTTTGCATTGGCACTAAACTGACATGTATTAATGTTTTCAGAAATCCCACTCAGTTTACGAGAATGAATTTAATATCTATATGGGAAGATGGTAGTGGTATTGTATTATCTTTGGAGGTTGCAGTTTCTGTTGTATTTACACTTGGCCCCCTAAACTTCCATCTTTTCTCTGTTGAGGAGGTTCTGGTTGGGAAGAAGCTTTTAATTCTTTTGTTGAATCTGCTAGATTGGAGACAAAACTGGGTAAGATATAACAGGATGACTGGAGATTGGTAGAGAAGGATGGGGTTTATCTCATATATATATATTTTATATATATATATATGAGAAAACTCATAGTGATAACCAATAAAAGAGAAGCAATAGGACATCCAACAGTCAAATACCATGGCAGAAAACCCTTCCACAACATATGACTTTCCCTGGCCAAGAAAGACTGTGTAAAGAAATTGCCTGTAGAATAGGTCTTCCTTGGGGCCCACTGTGTTATACTACAGTGTTTGGGTTGCACATTTGCTGGGCAATGTGCTTTTGAAGCATTAATGTTGCACTGCAGCTACTTTGTCCTGCAGTTAAGTATTTTGGAGCTGAAACAAAACACCATATTTATAACCTGGAAGCCTGTGAGACAAAAGCTTTTCTTACATTTTATTCATGCCATAATGCATTTTCAAAATATTGTAATATCTTCAGCTTTGTGTGTCAGGGAGCAAAAGACCCAGATTTCTTTACATAGCTGTAATATAAATGAATTTTCATGTACTCTGAAGCTGCCTTCTGTCAGGAGGTTGGTGTAATTTGACCCTGGTGCCTGTGGGAGTAGGAATCAATTTTGTGAAAAGTATCATTTATTTAGGATGCAACCAAATCCCCCCATCCCAAACCCAAATACAGACAACCCTTCCAGTTGAAGTCCAGTTCCTTTCCAGAATTTTTGCTATGTTACTGTGGAAATTCACAGCAATTTTTTTTTTGGGGGGGGGAGGTTTTGTATGACAGATTGGGAGACTCTCTTTTCCTTTGCCACCTCTTCATAAAGCTGAACAGGGCTTGAAACTGATGCTAGTTTTGTCCTAATTTTTGTTGCATGCTGTTGACACATACAAATATAGGGAAGGGGAAAATGAGGTGAGCATGAAATGAGATGTATTTAAAGAGAGTGCCTGCTAGTGACACAGAAATATGGGGAAAGGGAAATTGAGCCAGTAACCCAAAATGTGAAAAATAGTGCATCACATGTCCTGTTTCTGTTCAGAAACATTTCTCTTCCTTGGTGATGATGCTGCTGTGGACAGAGGTTACAAAAGGTCTGTTATGCCATGTCCTACCAGAGCTCTAATCCTGCCTAGTATCCCACACTTTACTTTGGTGGAGCACACCTGGTCTCTGATGTGTCACTCTATAACTACGGCTAAGTCCTTATCCATGCAGAAAAGTTTAATTACTTACACTGTGCAGTTTTAAGTAGTTAAAATATTGGGCTGTTTTCTTGCCCTGCCCTGGCAGAACATTCTCATTCTGCTATGCCTTCTTGCTTTGATTTTACACACCCAGGTAACAGAAGCTAAGCAGCTGTTTTAGCCTTTTTCTCATCTACTTGAAGAAAAGCAACAAATTTAATGTATTACCACTTGCCAGTCCCTCTCCCAGTCACGGACAGAAGGAAACACGGTGATTTAAGCTTAGATGATGGCAGGCAAGAAGTTGGTCATCGGTGCATCTCTGTGACAAGGAAAGCTGAGCGCATCCTGGTCTATATTAGCAGGAATGTAGCCAGCAGATGGAGGAATGGGATTCATCCCCTCACTTTATCACTTGTGAGGCTACTTCTGGAGTGTTGTGTCCAACTTTGGGCCTTCCAGCATGAGAGAGACTGACAGACTGGAGCAAGCCCAGCAGAGGCTGCAGAGGTAGTCTGGGGCTTCATGTCTCTGTGGGGTTGCATTAGTCAGGAAGTTATACTTCAGTTTGTACCAATATTTCTGTGCAGATAAGTCACTGGCATCTAGTACTGCAGTTTGTACCAATATTTCTGTGCAGGTAAGTCACTGGCGTCTAGTACTGCTGGTTTGGGATATGGAAAAATGCAATTTTGTGTTCATGAAACAGCTGATAGGACAAAAAATTGTCTCCTGGCCCTTCTGAACTTTTCTTGTGCAAGAGGATCTTTGTTCACTTCAGTTTTGAGAGACTGTATGTTAAGGGAAAGGCTGTTAAGGAGAGCTGTTACACTTCCAATGTAGAAGAAAATGGCAGCTTTTAAATGGGGTTTTAAAACTGGTGGTTCATTTATTGTTTGTTCAGCCAATTTAAGAATCTATATATGGGTAATAAAACCAAACTTAAAATGTAAAAGCTTGGTAGTACATACATAAAGCTGAAAATAAAAGCTAATAACACTGTTTACCTTTTTGCTCTTGTTTTATTTTTAGGATTTCTTCTTTTATTCACTAGTTTATGATCCTCAACAAAAGACCCTGCTCGCTGACAAAGGAGAGATTCGGGTTGGAAACCGATACCAGGCAGATATAACAGACTTACTAAAAGAGGGTAATTTCTGTAATTTATTTAAATTGTCAAGAGTCCATGTTGAATGTGGCCACTTGTATGTGTGCAGCCTGCCAAGGTGTGGGAGGTGGAGGTTCCCACTGCCAGGCCACGTGTACAAGGATGGCTGGGTTTGTTGAGGCTGTTGCCCACTGAAGGCAATTAGTTCTGTTTCAAACTGGTCTTTAAATGGGCATTTGTCCAAATCATAAACGTCGTTGAAATAAATTGAATTAATGGGCTCTCGCGGAGTTTGCACTCTTTTTATGGGGAGATTTCAGAATTTCCATGGGAAGCACAAATTTCCATCGTGTCTGTAAAAGCCTTTTGTGTTTTTAATCAAGACTCACTTCCCTATGAGAGCCCCTCCCAAATTACTGCCAATTAAATGCTGTCTGCCCTCATCAATCTGCCCATTATTGCTGGGTGCCTTTTCCCTGGAGCCCTCTCCCATTCCCAGTGTTGGCTGCCAGCCTAGACTTCACACCTGCAGAACAGGCAGAGGGAAGAATTTGCTGGCTGGAGTGTGGTGAGACCTCAGCCTGCCCCCACTGTGTTGTGGAGCAGTAGGACCACAAGGACCCTGGCCCAAGGAAGAGGGAGTAGTAGCAGTAACCAATACTAGTTACCAAACAGTAACTAACTTTAGATTTGTCTCTGCACAAGCAAATCCAAAAGATCACCACCCTACAGATCCAAAAGTAGGTGGAGAAACTGAGAGGGATGGGGAGTGTTGGCACCTAACTGTTCCCTCCTGAGCCTCGTGCAATGCATGGGGAAAGGTCTGTCGATATGCTTCTCCTGGGAGAGCAAGGTTTGTGACCCACGTTGGAAAGGCCCTATCTGGACTGAATAGGCCAAGATGGGAAAGCGATGAGATGCCTCTGCTTTGCTTAGGAGCTGTGCTGATACTGTTAGTCTCATGCTAGAACAGGCGAACAAATGAGACAGGACTCTTGTTTAATTTGTCTATGAAACTGGTATTTATTCAACAGCTGGGCAAGCCTCCTAAGTGAAGGTGAACTAATTTGAAAGGAATCCTCTTCTCTCAGTGGGCCAACATGGGCCTTCAGAGAAGGATAATCTCCAGATGTTTTGAAGGGAACAGAAATAAGAGAAAAAAGTTTCTCCTGCATTTTTCCAGGGTGTTTTGGTTTGTATAGAGTTGGAAAAATAAAGAGTACCTGATGCCATGACTTACCCCTTAGAAAGCAGCTGACATGACTTAAACCAGTTACTTTTTGCCTGCTCAGAGCAGCTGGGAGTGTGTCTGTTTTCCTGAAACTGCTGCAAGATAAAGGAGGAAGAGAGACAAGCTGAGGAAAGAAACTGTAAAGGAACTGTCTAGTTCGGAAAAGGATGTGCTGTTTGCTGTGATGTGTCCTTTGAAAGCAGGTTTTGAAAATCTGATTGCCTGGTTCAGACGAGCTGTGTTGCTGTGTCTGTCAAGATGAAATTATCACGTACAAATAAGTGAATAAAATTTTCACAGTGGCCTGTCATACAGAGTAACCGAGATGGGCTAAGAGAGACATTACTGTGAGATAAACAAATAATCTAGAAAGTACTTTTATTTTGAAAGAACCATGCTAAGCATTTGATTTGTTTTTCAACCAGGTGAGGATGATGGAAGAGATCAGTCAAAACTTGAAACAAAAGTTTGGGAAGCCTTTAACCCACTAGTAGACAAGCAGATAGACCAGTTCCTGGTGGTAGCACGGTAAGAAGCTTTTACCTCTCTTTTGGAGAAGTGGATTGTTAGTGACTCTTCCAGGCACTTTAAGTTCTTTTTGCTTTATTAGTATGAATGCGAGTTTTGGTTGCTTGATTCACTTGCTCCATTTTGAAAGATGGACGTTTTACATGCCTGCTTGGGAATTGCATGACTTTAGGAACAGGTTCTCAGATTTACAACTTAATCAGTTTCATTAAGGAAGAGCAAATGGCATGTAAAAACAATCCTGAAATTGGTGAGGTTTTTTCAAATGCTTTGGCCAGCATGCAGAAGATTTAGTGAGCTAAATTCTTGGCAGTTGTTTGCTCTGTCCATTTTCTGCCTTTTTCAAATCCAGTGGCATTTTAACATCCATTAACAGTTTGCTAAGAATTCTAGTAAATGCTTTTGATGGAGCAAGGATGCTTTCTAAGGCTTATATTCGAAAAGGTAGGCACAGTAAAGTACAACTCTGCAAGTCTGTGCTGATGGTGTTTTTATTTAAGCCCAAAGCAACCTTTGTTGATCGACTTTTCCTTTTTAAAAGGTTCTTGAACTAATTCATTGTTAGCAGTTATATAAACAGAAGACTATACTAAATTTTAGGCCATCATAGCAATTGGTGACTGAATAACTTGGAGAAAAAAATAAAAAGGTAACACACTTCACATTCTGTGTGGTTTAGGTGCCTGCTGCAGCCAAGGGCTTCAGCCCTGGAAACCAGAGTTAAGCCTTTTTGGATGAACCCTGGATCTGTCTGGTTCTTTTTACCCCTCTTGTGTTTTCGTGTGGGTTGGTTTGAATGACTGTAGAGCTCCTTTGTGTAGGCTTCTGGTGGCAAAGCTGGTTTTAGTGGTTCTTTCTGTCTGTCCAGTGCTGCCCACTGGGTTTGCTGGTATAGCTGCTGTAATGAGAAGCGCTGAAAAAATTGCTTCTGTCCAGAATCAGCAAAGTACTCCAGTTTATAATGAGTTCACACACACACAAAAGTGTCAGTTCAGCTAAAGCTGGGGATGGGGGAGTTGTGAAGCAGGGATGGGGATAATAGTGACTGGGAGGCTGAGAAGAGGGCGAAGTGTGAATCGCCACAGACACTTGGATGAGGGATTCTGGTTTGGATTTTGGCCAAAATTTGGTGACAACTAGTGTTTAAACATTTACCTTTCCTACTCCTGCACTGCTTGGCACTGATGTGTTCCTCTGTGGGCTCAGCTAGTTATGGGAAGTGATCTGAGGAGGGAAAACTTGACCCACCTTTTTTGTTGTTGCAGCTGCTCAGAGGAGTTTAGCTCCAGTTCCCTTGTGCAGGAGGACAAGTGTTTCACCCACATGATGTAGCAAGCAGGCAGGGGACTAGAAATTTTGAGATTCAATGTTTATGTTAAAGGTTCTTCAAACTAATTTCTTTAGGAATAAGATGAATAGCATGGGGTTTGTAGCCTCTGATGCAGAAACAACTGGCGCTGTGAAGTATTCGAGAATTGCTGTGTTCCTGTGCAGGCTTTATAATAAATATAATATTAAGTTATAAATATTGTTTTTAATGCCACTGAAACCTTCAGAAAAATGCTTGCATTACTGCATTTTTCCTGTATGGTATTGGCACCTGTCTCTGTACCTTCGGACAATGCAGTACTGCTCTTGTGATCGTGGAAGAGAGTATTGCCATTCATAAAGCTTGCTTGTGCCTAGTTCCTTTTATAGCTTAATGAGAGATAAGGGATCAGAGGGCAGGTCAAAACTCTCTGCTGGGGATCCTTCAGTCTTTCTCTGTTTCCTCTCCTGTGCCTAAACCTCTGTGGTCACATGAACTAAGTAAAGTGTTTATAATAACAGACCACATCTGAAGAGAACAGTCTCTGGCTCAGAATGAGCACCAGATCACATCCTCTTGTAACTGAGAAATGGAGTCTGCTCATCTCAGAAAGTGTTGGTTGGGTGTTTATATTTGTGCTGGGTTTGCATGCGGAGTTAATGCTGTGTTTAATTTCTTTCAGGTCTGTTGGTACGTTTGCCCGAGCGCTGGATTGCAGTAGTTCTGTCAGACAGCCAAGTTTGCACATGAGTGCTGCGGCAGCCTCCAGGGACATCACGCTGGTGAGATTTTTTTTAAGAGGACCTTAAGTTTGTGAGAGATGCAAAATATTCACCTCAGCAACAACAGTTGGCAAAGAGAAAGGGGCAGATGGATTGTAATTGTGGCCTGCTGTGAAGCAGACCCAGCCTTTCCAAAGGAATCCTTTAGTTACAGATGAAGTAACTTTTTCTGGCCTTGGGCCTCCTATGATCCGTCATGGATAGTTCTATGAGATTTTTTTGTTTGTTTTTTAGTTTTATTAAAATATTCTGATAACATGCATTACAGCCCATCTCTTGCATGGGCTTGGTAGCTGCCTTGAGAAGAATGCAAATGATTGTCTGCCTGTCTGTAATGTTGCAGTGCCAGAGTGCCACTCCTCATCATTTCCCCAACACCAGACTGTCACTGGCATCCTTGGGCAAGATCGTCTAGGGGAAAAGCTTGTGGTCAAATAAGAAATGTCAGTAGATCCAGTTGTTCTCTTTGAGCTCCATTTTAGAATACCCGAGGAGCGGTGTTATTGTTAACATCTTATAATCGTAAATGTGGCTGAGTAGATTGAGGAAAGGGAAAACTTGAACTTTTATGCATCTACTAATACCAATTCCTCCCTCGCAGCGTGTTCTCAGCCCTTATAAATCACAAGTTGCAGACAGCCATAGCTCAGCTTTCTGAGGAGTAATTGCTCCTGAGAGTCATTCTGTTTTCCTATTCAGCTGTGATGTGCAACTTACATCTTTTTTGGGGCTTCTGGCCTTTGGGGGGAACTGTATGTGTGTATTGCTGCTCTTATTTTTCATATATGCAAATTTTGTGGATCACTTGACGAAGAAGGTGCATGGCCCAGTCTATGAGAAAACATGCCCTTGGACCTCTGTCTTCCTGCCCCATATGTGGAATGGTAGTTAACAGGGCTGCTCAGTCTTTGGGGGAGTAGGTCTATCCCTTACTAACAGTAGAGCTGCAGTGGTGGTGCTGACTAGGAATTATTGATATACAAGGGCTTGTATTCCACGCCCCCCATTATCGCTACTGAATGTTAGACTTGTGTGCTGACAATTGCAGCGAGTCTGAGGTTGGAACAGTTTTTACTGTTTTGGGTATAGAATACCACACCCTCAAATCTTGGTGCAGCATTTGTGACTGCTGTTTCACTGCTAAGCATATTCCCCCCCAGGATGTTTGTCCTTACATGTCTCTTTCTCCTTTGCAACCCTGTAGTTCCATGCTATGGACACTTTGCACAAAAATGTCTATGACATTTCCAAGGCAATCTCTGCGCTTGTGCCCCAAGGTGGGCCGGTCCTGTGCAGAGATGAGATGGAGGAGTGGTCTGCTTCAGAGGCAAACCTCTTCGAGGAAGCACTAGAAAAATATGGAAAAGATTTCACTGACATTCAGCAAGATTTTGTAAGTATATAAAGCAAAGGCCCCTGTGGTGACTGGTTCTGATCAGTGACAGAGCTGGTTTACAGCTTGTCTAAACTGTGTTGTTTTTCCTCGTGTTGAAGAAGAGGGCTTTGAACTAGAGCATGTGTCTTGCTGTAAAGTGGGGAAAGACAGACCTCATACTGATGACAGCCTGTTGTACAGTCAGAATTTCAAATCACTGATGATTGCTTTTCCTTTAGAGAAGTTAATTTAGAATCATCTGCTCCACTACAGCTGAGGGAGGATTTAGGAAAGTGTTGTGACAGCCGAGCTGCTCTAGATTAATTTGTGTTTGAAGGAGAGTAAGTACTGGGCCTTCTGAAACATTAAAATGTAGTCACTCTTACAGTGTGATTTCAGAAAGGGCCTTTGAAAGTTTTCGAAGGGAATCCTGAACGTGCAAGGGAAGTGTCCTGTAGTTTGCTCCACACGAGGTGCTCAGCCTGTGGATTGAATGGGGCACTGTAAGGAGAGCCAAGTTTCACTGTGTCGCTGATTGAGTCCTCCTGAACAAAACAAGTGGTTTCAGTGTTGCTTGTCCAATGCTCTAATCTTTTAGACAAGGACTTGAAAACAGCACAACACTCTGTGGTCCTGCTGAAATTCTCGTGCTTCTCGTGCAGAGAACAAAGCTGGCAGAGCACGATTCTGTTAGTTTGTTTTGGTTTTGGTGGTTTTTGTTTTGTTGTTTTGTTTTTTTTTTAATAGCCCAGCTCCATTGAAACCAAGCAAATCGGAACTGGGATACTGTAGTTACGGCTCTTGCTTCAGTCTCTCCTCCTCAAACAGGGAGTCTGAGCCTGTGGGCTCCCTTCCACATTGTGCCTCTCTTAAATGGTTTGCTGTGGAGCCAGTGCAGCATGAAGATTTACCTGTAACCTGCTCCACTTCTACACTGAAAACTATTTTTTTGAAAGGGCATTTAATTTAACATGTGTCCCATGTGCATCTAATGTCCTTGGGAGATTCAGACACTGACTTGTCTTTTTTTTTTGTGAGGAGGGTTAGTAGTTGCAAGATTCTGCTACAAACTGTCAGTCAGAGACATCTTGTGAATTTATGAGTCTCTGTACCAGCTCCCTTGGATGACTGCTGCTTTTGCTTTGTATTCCTAGCTCCCATGGAAGTCCTTAACAAGCATAATAGAGTATTACTATATGTGGAAAACTACAGACAGATATGTTCAGCAGGTAAGAGAGTCAGAATCACCTCTTTCATTCTAACTAAAGTTTGTTTTTCTTGCCTGTGAAACTGAGCCTTGTTGCTTTATTCTCCCTCTTGGGGTTCAGCCTTTCCATTAAATGGGTTCTGTTATGATCCAAACAATCTCTTGTCACTAAACTCATCAACTGTTCTGTAGATACAAACAGGTAGCAGTGGCAGGAGTACATTCTTTTCATGTTTGCTGCTACCCTGTTTGTTTGGAGCTTTCCAGTGTCTGTTTTGGAATTCAACAGAGGAAGGCAGTGCAGTTACTTTCTGCCTGTAGAGTTCAAGGTCAGCGTTAACTTCATTGACTTTTTTTGGAGGGGCCAGCTGCTGTACAAGAGGCACCCACCACTGCTGCCTGCCAATGACTTGGATGGCAGATGCACGAGGCTCCCCCGTCTAAGCTCTGCAACTGAAGTGATTGTCTGGGAAAGTGTTGATGGCTCAAATTCCCAGACTTGTTATACTTGAGAGTCAACTCTGACTGGTGTTTACAATTGTTTTTATCTCTGCGTGTTTAAATATGAAGGCTGGTTGGTCCCTGAAATAAAGAACAATGCAAGCAACATGCAAAATGTTACAGTGTCAGTTGCTGAAAACTGCTTACAGTATCTAATAGGAAAATCAAGTAAAAGAAGGGAGAAATTTAGAATGGTGTTTTCATTATGATTATCAGTCCTAAGCTGAGGCATCTGTTTGAAGTATTAGAAAAAGTAGAGTTAATGAAAATATGTTGCCTTAACATGCTTCCTTGGAAATTCAGCCTGGGGTAAAGACTAGATGCCTGAGGCATTGACCAGTGTTTGCCATGTGCTAATAATTTGGGCACCTTGATCTGTAATGTGATCTTTACCATTTTCTTTCTGGTCAGGACACTGTTTAAATTATAGAGGGGTCCTCAGGACAAACAAGAAACATAAGTGATACCAAAAAAAGGCTTTACTTTTATTAAAAATATTAATGGCATCCTCATTCCAATATTTTCCCAAGTTCATTCTTTGATTGAAACTTTTCCTTCTGGCAAGGAAATAGGTGGTAGGAAAGTGGGATGGTGATGGAAGCTGGCATGGTGGGGAAAAATGGTTCTGGAGAAATGAAGGCATGGTCTTTCCTTCCCCATTGCTTTTTCCACTTTCATTAAGTTTGTTATTACATAGGGAAAACTGCAGAAGGGATAGTTGTGCAAAATACTTTGATTATTTTTTTGTGCAGCAATTAAAAAACCCAACAAACTTACATTTTCTTGTACTGTTTTTGCTTTATTCCTGTGCACCGGGTTTTCTGTCATGGTTATATGGTACCTTACATGGGCTGCCCAGGGAGTGGGATTTGGGGAAAACTTCCAATTAGAGACTCTGCACTTAGGAGACAGTATGAGTGAGTATAAGCTGAATTGGTTGAAGTTGCAGTGCAGTGATACCGCATCAGTTACATCTGAACTAAGCTGAAGACCTCATCTCAAATTCCTGGTTTGTACAAGCAAATAATACCGTGAAACATTTATAAGGAACATGAGAGGGCTATCCAATATATAACCACAAAGAAAACATAGGAAGTTGTAGTTGAAATAATGGTGTATTACGTTTATATTCTACTTGATGAGTGCAAAGTCTTTGGCAGAGCACATCTGTTGCCACTTATTCCATCTGTTTCTTCGTAGTGTTTGATCTATGCAGAATCTTTCCTTGGTCTAATACCACAGAATGATTTGGGGGCTAATAGCATTTGTGTACATAAGATACGTGAAGTAAGGATATGAAAAGTGTGTATCCCAAGTTGTTACACTTCCACTTCCCTCTTTCCAAGAAGATGATTAAATTATATTTCAAGTCTGTATGTTACTGTCTTTAATAAAAGTATTGATAACTTGCTTATTCCTGTAGAATCTTTGTCTGAATGAACACTAAAAGTCCATTTAAACTGTTTCTGTGAGTTACAAAACATAGGAATAAGGATTTTTCTCACCAACCAATTGCCTGCTTGGATGAAAAAGCAACAATTAGTTGGGAGCTGTTTACATCCTTCTTTGTTTCCCTTGACAGTTTCTTGGCATGAGAAAGCACTGCTATAACCCTGAAGTAGAATCTATCTGTTTCTTGCCATTGAGGAAGGGAAATGTTGAGTTGTCTTCAACAGAAGGCCCTTTCTGAGAACTGAACAATAAAGTGTACTCATGCTTGGTGTACCTAAGATAGACAGGGTTAATGCAGTACTTCGTTGCCTTGTGAGTAGGACACTGTGATTGAGATACGTGCAAATTGACTTCTTTTGGATCATGCACTTGGATCTCTTACCCAGTAATTTTTATTTTACTTTAGCTATACCCCATGCTTTTGAAGATTACCAGCATAATTAGGAGTTCAGTCGTTTCAAGGGAAGGACTGACCCTCCAAGAACAGAACTGCTAGAAGGGGTAATTCTACTGCAATGTCAACACAGAATTTGTGGTTTAATGTAGGCTCCTGATTGCCTGTCCAAAGTGATCCCAAGAGCTGTCCTGTCAGACACCCTTCCAGAGTTGTTCTGAAGAAAAATGAGAGTGATGCGTTCCAAATTCAGTATCCCAGGTCTCCTTTGAATGCATTCTTTTCTTGGGACAGATTTCCTGTGTCAATTCACAAGAACATATATTTCTGACTCAGATTTGAAATGGCATTGGCCAAGTTATCTGCTCTTTGTTGGCTTCCCTCAGTGATTTGAAAGCTGTAAGTGTTGGTGCGATCTCTGGGTACATTTTCATTCAATGTAGAGGTTTAGTTCTTACCTAGTTGTGAATTCCAGGGTGGTTTTTTTAAGTATTTGTAAATGCTTCTACTGTTTTGCATATCGTGAGGGGAAGTCCTAAAAACTTTAAAACATTAAACTTTACATAGGTTGAGAAGAACTATGACATGGAGGTGGCAGATGACTATTTGAATTAGTCATATGCTTTCTGAGAGTGAAAGGCTTTACTTCTTGAATTTTACTTGTGTCTGAGGAGCATGTAACTTCAAGAGGAAAGTCAAATACTATGAGTTTTCAGTGTTCTATTTCTTATGTGGAAATGCCATTAGAAAAGTGTAGGAGGAATAGACAGAGAAAATCGGTTTTAACGTAGGTATAGTGTTGGCAAGATACTGGAGACACTGGAAGTGCCCTCATATTTGACTCAGTGTGGTGGGGAGCTCTGGGACAGACAGTCTTGATGCAGATAGGAAACATCTTTATTAAGGAAATCAAGCCTACTTTGTACCTAGCTGAGGGCTGTGAGTGATGTCTTCATGTGCCACCCTTCATAAAGTCCTGTGTGTATTAACGTAGAAATAACATCAATTAAATGTTTTTCCACATACGTAGGATATTTTCCTCTCCAAACACCTCCTGGGAAAACTGTAGTATTGTGGAACTCTGTCACTTGCTTGCCAAAACTGCCAGAAACTGTAGGTACCACCCCTCAGTTCTGAGGTGTGTTGCTGGAGCACAAGCAGCTGGAAACATTTCTCCCTCTTCTGTCCCATCTCCCCATCCACCCTTGTATAGTCAACATTTTTATGTTCAGAGGTTTGAAAAAAGCATAAGCAGTGTGAAAGTTCTCCTCTAAATCCAGAAAATGCAATTTATCTTCCCTATCATAAAATAAAGGCTTAATATTTGAGGATGTTTGAAGCATCCCTGTGCTGTTTACCACCCCAACTCTTGCACTGTGAATGCTGAAGTATCCCCAGCGTTCCTGGATTTTTTCTGTTATTTCCTCTTTATAAACAGTTCACTCTTTAGAAAATGACCACAAACATTTCCTCTCATACGTCATGTGTTATAAAACTCTTTCAAGCCCAGTGGATAGAGTGAAAGATATCAAATCTAGGGAGCGGATATATAAAGGACAGATGTTTGCACCAACTTGAATGTACAGTGCTTAGTACTTTAATCTCTTGGTCCCCAGGGGATAGACAAGTTGGTAATATCTTCCTTTTATAGATGAGGAAAATATAGATGAGGTAAATAAGTATATCCTCTTAAGATGTGTGTATATAAATAACTGAAAGAGAAAAGATTTATTTTAGGCCAAACTACTAGAAAAAGTTAAAAATGTTTAGGGTTTTTCCTGTGGGTGAGGACATTCATAACTACATCAGACAGCATTAAGAATTTATAGTGTAAATATGCTTCAGTCACAGATCAATTAATAACTGGCAAAGGACCTAGCAAAGCACTCTCTCAGGGAAGGGATTATTCTGAAATTGTGCATGACTGCATCTTAGGCCCCCTTCTTTAGTACCTTCTGGGATTGGCCACTGTCAGGAAATAGGAAATATCTGAAATATCATCATATCTGGTCTATTGATTGCCCACAGCTTGCAGGTACTTAGTGCAAAACCTCTTCTTATCCAGGACATTGTGGTACCTTCTGGAAACCTTCAATTTTCCTTGTATACTATTTGTAGTAAGGGTGTATGCTGCTTGCTGTACACTGTGCTGATCCCCAGGCAGCTGTAGGAGAGAAGGGTGCTGCAAGATCCAGTGGCCTGTGGCAGTTGTTAGCTCAGAGCTCACACCAGGGTCGTCAGTTACAAAGGAAATCTGTGGCATGAGATTAACATTCATCACCTGTTTACTAAAATGCTGCTTCATACCCTAAATTAACCATGTCCCCAAGGCAAATGCCTTTACATCGTGGACAGTAGAATATTTTAGCTGCTGCTAATGCTATGTACTTGGATGAAGCTCTTGCATTCCTGTATTTCCAAAACTCTTAACATAATGATGCTACATAATCCCCTTGGGAGATGTTGTCAAGAAAACTGCAGCTTTTTCCTCTCACAATCTAGAAATTTAAAAAACCAGCAGTTCTCTGCCAGTACAAGTTTTCTGAATTTCTTGCTTAGCTCTCAAGGAAATTGGTTTCTTGTACTGTTCATTGATTTCTGATGCTGTTTGGAGAACCATTATCACAGCACTTTTTGAGGCCTCTCATTGGGTGCTTTTGTTTCTTACACAAAAATGCTCAGGTAGGGTGGCTTGAGAACGATTAACCTGAATTTGCAGTTTGTATTCAAAGGGAGAACTCTTTAGCTGCGTTACTGATTGCCAGCAAAATGTTTGTTATTGGTTCCTCCAAGTCTGTAGGATTGATAAGGACTGTCTCCACAAAGTCTTCATTAGGGTTTTCTTGAGGCCAGTTTTCAGGCAGCTATTCCTGTCCTAGGTGAGGTTTAACAGAAGCAATCTTGGAAACTGGCCTACACCAGCAGAAGGGAGTCAGCCAGAGAGATGCAGCTCTCTGAAGGTGTATCCATGGTCCCAGGAAAACTTTCAGAAGTTCGGTTTTCTCAGTCCTTGCTCTGTAGTCTGACAGCTTAATTCTTTGATTTCTAAGAGAGGTTGACTTACTTGCAGGAAAAGGGAAGAGGGGAATTCTTTAGGAGCCTAGAGAGCTTTGTGAGGAGCTGTCAGACTGTCAAATGGAGAAGCTATTGTTCAGAACTGTCCTGATCAAAGCTTTATGCTTACAGGAAACATTTACTTCATAATTTTTATGTGTGTCCAAGGTGTCCCTGTAAAAAGGATTTTTATGTTTGTCCATTTCCTCAGTGGCACACTCTTCAGTTTTATTACATTTGCTGGTGCTTCCTGCTTCTATGAAGATACTGACTTCAGCTTTGCAATTATTTTCCTAGACTGTGCCTTGAGGCTGCTGCATAGCAAATGCTAAGCTAACCTGTTTGTCTGGAATATAACAATGCTGCTTGTTTGCCTGGAAAACATTGTTGTGGCTTTATGCAGGCCACTTGTACTAGCTTTGAACAGAGGGTTGGACTAGAGACCTCCAGAGGCTCACCCTAAATTTAATTTGCAGATGTAATAAAGAGAAAACTTAAACCTCAGAGTGTCTGTCTTTTTAAATGGTGAAGATTTGAGTTATAAAAGGAGCTCTTGGCCTTCTTAATGCTTAAATAAAATCTTCTGTGTCACTAAGGCCTCAAAAGTTCAGGGGTATCAACACAAAAGTCTTCCTTGAAACTCTTTGAATTGCTGCAGTTGTTCAGGAACTATGATGGAGAGGGTGTGTTGCTGTATCTGTTACTATCCAATTGCTGAATGTTATCATGGAGAACCAACACTGACTGATGTGTCAGATCTTCCTCTGCAGGGGAAATAAAAAATTTAAAAAAAAAGGTTGTAGGGGAACAATGCAGGAATTTGTATCAAAGTGAATGGGAATGAAAAGTTTGTCCTTATTAATAGCAGCTTGGCATCTCTGACTTTTTTGAAGAACTGTGCACATAGACATTTAATGCCCACAGTTGTCTTGGGTGAATATTTTCTTGTTGGAAAAAGGTTTAGTGGTAGCTGCTCGGTAAAAGGTAAACATCAGAAGAGCTGCTGAAGTTTTTATAAGTGTATTACTTGACTCAGTTATTCTAACAGTTTTCTTTTTTCTATTCTATTTTAAAGAAACGATTGAAAGCAGCAGAAGCAGAAAGCAAGCTAAAACAAGTGTATATACCCAACTAGTAAGTATCTTTTTTGTATTGTTTCATTTCTTATCTCATTGTAGAGGGACAGGTGTAGCAGTTTCCATGGCCTGCCAGTATTATATATTTGCTTTATTTGCATAATGAGAGACACAGTTGAACAAACACGTCAGGGAACTATAAAATTAGGATACCAGTATAACCAACCTTCAGCTGATGCTTGAATTCCTTTTTTATTTTTGCTGAGTTAATGCTGACCACTCTGATACTGATAAACTAGGTGCTCTGTGGAAGAAACCACAGTAGCCTTGGTTTTTCAGAGCTGGCTGGAACAAAGCAGCTCCTCCCTCTGTGCTTGCACTGCTGCTTGTGAGTGTTGAAGCTGGTTCCACATGCTGACATTCCACTTGTGGGACACAGGATATTTCCTCTGTGAGCAGCAGAGGATTTTCCCTGTGGGGCTTTCCTGCTTAGGATGTTGTGCTGTCATGTTGCTCACTTCCTTCATCCTGTGTAACATTCCCATCCTGAAGCGACTTCTTATTTAACTTCTAATTTTTATTTTCATATGGACTAGAAGTTGGGGACTGGCTGGCAGGTTCATGGTCAGGAACAAAAGAGTAGCTAATTAACTGCTCAGAAATATCTGTTTTTCTTAATTCTTGTCAGCAGTGGATCACCAATGCGTGGCTATTCTCTAACGTAGTTTTTTAATATACAAATTTCTCTCTCTGAAAAGTAATATATTAAAATATATACTATGCAGAGTATGTATTATATATAATGACATTGATCTTAATATACAATGCGTGTATATGCATTTTAAAACAAAAATCTTAGTAAAATGTTTTCTGTTGCATTTCCTCTGAATAGGCAATCAACAGTTGCTATAATGCAGACCTTCTAGTCTACCCTGCACTTTCCCTTTTCAACTTTTACTCCCAGCTATGTTCCCCTGTGTATTATCCCCAATAACTCCTTTACTCTTTTATGCTGTCTCCTTTTAAATATTTATGAACTTCTACCATCTGTTCTGCTACTTTAGACAAAACTAATTTTTATATATTTAACTTGCAAGACAGTCCCTTATTTCTTCTGAAAATAGAGGATTTCTTTTTTGCTTTGCAATCTGTCAATATCTCTCAGGTGAATTTTCTAAAAATGAGGTGTAATATTCAGAGTGAAGCCAAATAGATTTCTTGTCATGCAGTTTTTCAACAGTATTGCTTTCTGTGGATGCTGTTACTCTGCAGGGGGACACTGGACATCAAATTAAACATGAATTCACAATGTGATAAGCTCGTAAAGCAAAAGGCAATGTAATTTAGACTGCAGATGCAAAAGGATATTTCAGACAAGAGAGCCTGGTAGTCCTGCTGCTGCTCTTGGATTATAATGTGTGTAGGTAGGGTTTTGTGTTTGAAAGGTTGTGGTGCTCATTCAATAATGGCTGTCTGGAGTGGTATCTTATCCCTCAGCACTGTACCTCAGCAAGGTAATTGTTATTCCTATCTAGAGAATACAATAAAATCCTCCCTGCTTCAGGAAGAGATTTCTGTCTCTACCCACATCTCTGGCTCTGATTTCTACTCATGGTTGATTTTGTGAGTGTTATACCTTAACTTACATATTATTTAACTGGTAAAATGGGGATCAAATTTTCCTCCTCCTTCAATATCCTTTCATGCGTATCAGGAAAAGTAGCAGTTGTGTATGTGATTTATTAAATGCTACATGTGAACGTTTCTGCTGCTTTTTTGCTGTTAATACCTCCAAATGTGGCAACAGTTAAGTATTTCCCAGCTTTTGGATTATTTCTACTCAAGTCTCAGTACAAGGTCTGGCACATAGGTAGTGTGTGCATACCTAGGAGAAGATTGTATTCTTGGCTTGTAATAGCAATACACGGTGTAGGGATCTAAATATCAATGTTATTGATTTGTCCTTACTGTGTTACTGAGCCCATTCCTGTTTCAAGGCTTGAACCATAATGATTCAGTTGTCACCTCGAAAATAAATTACTTGATGTGGGCTGTCACAAGACCTATGCAGAAGTGAATCAGCTGATTGACTGAAACCTATTCCAGCAGTAGCTGGTGTAGAATTGTTGGCAGGGAGAGACCCTGAAGGATATCAGACTCAAACAGTTTTATCTTTTTTTTTTTTGTCTCTGGCTGTCTTCCATTGATAGGACTCTTGTTGTGATGTTAATAAGAAAATCTAGGAGAGAGGAGCAAAATAATAAGAAAAAGAATAGAAACTGTCTTCAAGGGTCATTTAAATGTTACACAGTGAAAAATAACAGCTCCATGTGAAGCATTAGAGTTGGTATTTTTTAACTTGAGGCTGTGCCCCAAATTTATTAATGCAGGCAACTGAAGCATGCAGAGTCGTGCAGGTAATTGATGTGAGGTCATCAAGTCCTAAACCAACATCTTAGAAAAACACTTCTGTCCTAGATTGGACAAACATTTATGTGCCTCTTCCAAGAATAATCCTGGTTTTGGGACAGACATTTGTAGTTGACGTGACTGAACCAAATGTCTGTATATACAGCTTTGTAGTGCAGCCCTTTGGTTGAAAAGCACTAATGTGCTTTCCTGGTGAAAGGAAAAAGTATAAAACCAGTTAAATTCTGCAATTAGGAATTACTGAAAAAAAATGGTGCAGTTGTTTTCTGTAGCACTGTCTCTGTCAGTGGGAGTGGTGTTAAAGCAGCAGCAGAAACCCGAATGCACAAAAAGATTCCACCTTCTCACATGCCTTATTCTGCCACCCTTCAATGTGAATGCAGGGCTTGGAGACCTTTCTTCATGCAGGTGTAGTCTCAGTCTCTTTCTCCTTCTAGTGTGTACCCCAACATACTCTTCAGGCTGTTGTGGAAGTCATATTCTGGTTTTACTAATCTTACAGGCATCCTATGTACAACTTACTTGCTTCTTTTTGATGACAGTCTGGTTATGTAGCTGGTTCTTTTTGGGATTAGGACATCTGAAGTCATGAAGGCTGAGACATCCAATTCTGTGTGGCTTTTCTCTCTTTTGCTTTGGTCTAAGTGATATCAGAAGGGGTAAGAACAGAAAGGGAAGAAAGAACTGCTCCATACAATCTTTAGTCTCCAAAATGTATTGATGTAAAATGTGAATTTTAACTGTACATCTGTAAAGGTAAATTAATACATTCTATTTACAGTATTTTATCTGAGAATCTCAAAGCACTTTGTCAAGCTGCAAACGCTGCCTCGCAAAGAAAGTGTGAAGCAGGGAAATACTATTCTCCCTGCTGTGCCCCTTTTGTGAAGCCAATAGGGAAACTGGAGGAATAGGTCAGGGAAGATAATTCTTTGTTTCTTGCTTGTTCTCTGCTCGAGGAGCAAGACTTTTTTCCTTCCCTGTTTCATTGTGCAGAGGTATATTGCAGCATGGAAAACTTAAAGGTGTAACACTGCTCTTTCTTCTGAGCTGTGCTAGTTAAAATGGTGATCTTCAACATTTTGCTGGAGAAAGCTCCTCTTCAAAAAGCATTGTTTATAGGAGTCGTTAGACCTCTTCTTAGAAGTGGGTATTTCCAGGAGCTTGGAGAGTTGTGAGAAGAGCTCACCTCTCTGTTGCCTGGATAAGGAATCCAGACACTGCCATTTACCTAGAGGTAAATGGCATAAACGTGCCTTACAAAGGATTTTGAATTGTTTTTATTACTGAGGCTTTATTTCTTAATTGTTCTGCTGCATTCAGCACAGATGATTCCTTTAATAACAGGAAACATTCACTGGGTAGTATTAAGTTTATAATTATTTCTAACAACAAAAATTTTATCACTGTGCTGCGGGTCAAATGCTAGCCAGTCATCTAGTGAAGCGATTTCAGTCTCCTGTGGGGATCAGGATTATCTTCAGGTTAGGGTTTTTTGGGGCAGGGGCTTCAGTCCATGTTGACACGTTTCCAGTGCCTTCTTTCTAAATGTGGTTTATTGCCTTAATCTCTTCAGTTGAGACTGACCTTCTGCAGAATACAGCCCAGAAGTCTGCACTATGTGGTCCCTGATCTAGCATAACTCACTGCTCCTTCTCAACTGAAACCTGTTTAAGAGTTCCATTCCTGATATAAGAACTAGAAATGGTAGTTTGCCACACCATCAATATTCTCACTACCTTATTTGCATCTTTCACTTCAGCTTCATTAATTGCTTAATGATTCATCCAGTTACTCATCCGATTCTCTTGTTAATAACTGTAGCAGGCTTTGGTTATATCAAACAAGTTTAATTAACATATCGCCAACAATTATGAGCTTTTTGCTCCTCATGTGATGAAAACATTATCTGCCTGAATTTTATTATTACTGCCACTTTGAAACTTGACCTTAGCTTTGGAGCAAGACACTTTCTGGTGCTTGCTGCAGCTTCATTAATTGTAGTGTTTCAAAATCCTGAAGTTTGGCACAACTACAGCAGTTAGTCCTGCTGATCAGCATGGTTTGGTGATCAGCTTTCACCTGGGCATCCCTTCCACTTGTGTTTAAATACAAGCTTAACAATGGTTGTAGAGAGGACAGAGTGGAGTCAGGCCACCGACCTCCCTTCTGATTTCAGTTCTTTGAATGTGCTTTGCTGGGGTTTACTGATGGATTTCAGACACTTTTATTGCCTTTTTGGAGGATAAATCCAAGCTTTAGAAGGGAAGCAACATGCCTGATATTAGGCCATAAAGCCTTAATTTTCTTTACTTCAGTCTTCTGCTCTGCCGAGCAATGCCACTTGTAACAGTGTTCATCTGTGAGGGCTGTTTGTTTTGCAGTGTCTTGGTAATGTTTGCACATGGAGTTTGCTAGTGAATCATTGGCAAAAGTTCTTTTGCAGCAGGTTACTATAGTGACATCCCAGAGCAGAGTAGTGTGTGAATGTACCCTCTTTCAACTGCCCCTTTGTTAAACGTGCCTGCAGATCTCCTGCCATCTGTGGTGTCAGAACTTCGTGCCATTCTGATAAGCACTCTGAAACACTTTAATCTTTGTAAGAGCTGGGTGAATTAATAAGCACAGGGAGATGAAAACCTTATCAAGCTTGTTAATTAATCTGAATGCCTTTTTCTTCCCCTCCTGTGCTGCTTTTGGGCTGTGAATCTGCTGCTCAGTGTACTGAAGGAACGGCTACTTACAGTGTTCCTGTGCCACTTGGCCTCCTGAGCTTTCTCTGCTGCAGAAAGGCCCTGAGCTTTACAGTGAGAAGTTTTTCCTCGACTGGACAAACACTCTCTTGCCTCCTTATGCAACATGTGTGTGGTTCCTGTAGTTCATTCACAGCAGAACCTATTTTGTCTCTATAGAAATGGAGCTTTCCTGAGCTGTGCATCTCAGGACCTGATTGGACATTTTTTGATAAGAAGGGTGACCTTCTGGCTTCCAGGGCAGTGTCAGCTTTCCAGCGGCATTTGGGTTTTTTCTGGAGCTGGGATGGACAGTTGTCTTCAGAATTATAGCACTTGGAACTCCTTTGCTTTCAGGGGTCATTGCTGAGAACGTGAAACCTAATACTGATACCCCATTAGAAAGAAATTAATTTGGCTGTATTCCCACAATACTATTTTTTCAGCAGTAGCCAGGCTGAAGCATAATAAGTATTCTGGGTCACTAAAATCATTTGGATGTCAGTGTGCAACTAATGTGTAAGAAAATGGGTTTTCAGAAAGCCATTTGAAGATATTTCTGCTTGAATAAACGGATTCCAAATCACAGAATTTATTAGTTGGAAATAAAGGGAATATACCCACTCCCTTCAGTCTTCAGGTAAAAGAATGTGAGAGAAATGTAATCAGCACTGCAGTTTGGGGTTGTGTTCAGCAGTTGGCTCCAAAGCCTGCCTGCTCTTTGTTGCTTCTGTAATGTGAACTCCTAACAGCACCCAGGAGTCCTTGCATGTTTGATAAGTCCTTGTGTATTCTTGTCTGAAACATCGTGTGTGACTTCTTCCATCTTCCTCTATTCCCCAGAAGTCCTGTCTGTGCAATATTGATACTCTGTCCTTCCTGTTCCCGCCCATGCCAAGGATTTTTTTGAATGCCTCATTTTCCCCCTCAGATACCTCTTCCTCTGCAGAGATCCTGTACTATTCCATATTGCCCTCTGTGCCAAGGTTCTCAGCTCCTGCTAGTAGGTTTTTTTCCCCCCCCCTCTTTTCCTGAAATCAGCATTTTAAAGAGGGTACAGCGATGAGGTGAGGTGATTCGGATGTTGTTATAATGTGTTGGATGTACTTGTGGGAATTGTGGCCACATGATGCAAACCTCTGCAGTAAGACAAAGTAGAAATATTTGTGACTGCAGTTTAGAGTTCTATTCCCCTGAATAAAGCAGAGGTTGCCCTTTCTCTGCCTACCTTTCCTGCTCCAGCCCCCAGCCTTCTTTTTGGGGATTTAAGTAAAATATCCCTCATGTTATGAACCTGCAGGTAAGATTTTTTTTTTTTCCCACCTAGGTTTGAATGTCTGGGATAGTTAATAAGATACCTACCTGTCCTCACTGATTTATTGTTTTTTAAAACATTTTGAAGTCTGGTAAATGGCATCCAACTATCATTATTTTCGTTACTGATGTTATTTAAATATTATTGAAGACAGTGTTGTTCATGAAAGTCAGGTTGCTGGTAAAAGTACAGCTGGTTCTGGAAAACACACGATGAATGAAATTTAAATCTTCAGACATTTTGGGCCGTACTTTCGAAAGCCAAATAAGAAATCACATGCCTCAGTTAATGCTTGTCCTTCTTTTTGCTTTGTGTTTTTAAGTAACAAGCCAAACCCCAACCAGATCAATGTAAATAATGTCAAACCAGGAGTGGTAAATGGTACTGGAGTCCAGACACAGAACACAGGAGCAGGACGGGCCTGTGAGAGCTGTTACAGTAAGTGCAGTGCCAGCATGGCAGCTCTGTGTGCAGAGTGAGTGCTGGGTTGTAAACCTTAAAGTGACAGCTGTGTTGTGAGGCGGGGGTGGCAGACAAGGCTTTGCAAGGGTGTGGGGGCAGAATTGGATATATCAGCCTTTAAGCAAATCTGCTTTTGTTGGGTTTTTCAGGGTGCTGGTTTTGTTTGGTTGGTTTTTTTCCTTTCTGGTGTTGTATTTGTAAATAGAATTATAAAGTATGAAAGGGGGAGTTAGTAAATGTTCTTCATAGTTGTGGGTAACTATTGAGTGAATACTTACATTACCAAGGTGTGATTTTGACATTTTTTTTCATCATTTTTTAGTAGATTTCAAAATATGTGATACTCCTATATTTGGTCTGCTGCCTCATATTAATATACAGAGTTCTAATGATTGTGCTTCTTTATGGGGAGCTGGAATGTAGGACTGTATGAGAAGTCAAGTCACAGATTCTGAACTTTCTTTAGCTGTAAAATTAATGTATGGGGAGTTCCTGAAGACAGTCCTTCCTCCCTGGCATGCTCTGCAGATGTTGTTGTCTACTGGTCCTCCAAAATGAGAGCCTTCAGTTCCATTGGCAGGAAGTTTTCCCATCCTAATAGTTGGGGTTTTTTCTGTTTGTGTTTTAAAAGGGGCTTAGATTAAGTAATGTAATTAATTCTGCTGAAATCACAAGTATATTTAACAGTGGTGATGACAGTGAAGCCATTATCAGTTTTTTAAGTTCTGTTTGAGCTTTGCTCTGTCTGTGTGTGGGTTTTCTTTTGTGATGGTTCTAAAGAGAATAAGTCTGAAAAGTGATCCTGTGTAAGGATATATATAATTTCCACCTTTGTTATCTCTAGCCACCCAGTCTTACCAGTGGTATTCTTGGGGTCCCCCTAACATGCAGTGTCGCCTCTGTGCATCCTGTTGGACCTACTGGAAGAAATACGGTGGCTTGAAAATGCCAACACGGTTAGATGGGGAGAGACCAGGACCAAACCGCAATAATTTGGTAGGTACCCACAAAGCAGGCTGCTGCTCTCACCTGGAAAGCTGGGTGTCATGGTATTTAACTAGCTGTTCACTGTTCTTAAATATTTAACAGCCCAAAGAAATGCCTTCAGCCTCCATTGTTGTCCTGGGGTTGGGTATTTCATGTCTTGCAGAAGCTGGCACGTTAACTTCAGCTAGAAGTAATTTGTTGCCAAGTACTACCCTGAGAAAAAAAACCAACAAAACACAACATCGTTTGTTTAGCAAACTAGCCATCAGATGCATGGGATGACTTAATGGAGATGGGGAGAAACTGAAATGCCAGCCAGTGTTTCTGGTATTTGATTTCCATGATTTTTGCTGTAGGGGGAAGAGGACTTTTTTTTTTTTTAAAATCCCAAAAAGGAATTAATTATTTCTTGAAACATGTTTGCTTTCCCGAGGCACATTCAAAATTAGATACCCCAAATAGCTAGTGGCGTTTTAGAGATCCCTTATCTTGTTTTTCTATTTCATCCTGGGGTTTTTTTAATAATCCTCCTTTTTGGATAGGTTTAAGTAAGCATTGTATGAGCTGCTTCTGTTTCATTTTTCCTCTTTTATTTGAAAACCAAAATTCTCAGATTTTTCTTTGAGTTTGTGGAAGTTCAATCTGGAAGCATCAGACACTGAGCTGGTTGGAAAAAGTAGCATGGACACGAGGATAGTGCACACTGAACTTTGGCTTTAGGTTAATTTCTTTCCTTTCTCCTATTCTTTTCTGTCATTCCCTTTCCATTTCTTTTGTTTAACTTCTATCCTTTCCAGGCTTCACCTAATTGCTGAGATAACTGCCAGATTTTATCAGCCTTATGCCTCTTGTTTGTTAATTAAAAAATATGTAAATAGTCAGAGAGGCGAAAGCCTTGTTCTTCCCAAACTGAAATTTCTTCCTGTTTTCCATCTGTGGGATGGGTTTGAGATAACAAGGTACTACTTGCATCTTTTTTTTGGTTGACTTAGTTGTTTTTCATGAAGAAGATACTGCTTAGGCTGTCTGTAGTTGCTAACTGTCTTCCTAATTCTTGTAATTTTGAGCCAAAACCTTTCCTGCATGCAGTATGTTTGCTTTGGGAAGCGAGTTTGTGGTGTTTATTTTCCTCATGCAGCTCTTCCTGATTTTCTTCTCCTTACAAAAGCTTTGTTATAAGGAGCTTGCATTGTGCATCCAGTGCAACCCTAAGCACCCAAAGTTGCAGAGTCTTTCTCTTGTCTCTATAAACACTACATCACGTGATAGCACCAGGTAACTTCTTTGGATCCCTGCCTTAAAACTTGGGACAGAAATAAAGATCTCCCTATGAAGTGAAAAGGTTTGCTTTCATTTTATCCTTTGAGATATTTTCGCTAAGATTTGGGAAATGGGGAATAGCTGGGCTGAAAGTATTTCTGTCTGTGATACCATTTCTGTTTTTGTGTCTGAGAATCAGTAGTTGAAAGGGATTTTTATACGCTATTCTTTCTCTTCTTTAAAACCATACTTTCTAATTATTTTTTTAGAAACGGTTTTTATTTTGCTTTCTCTTTAGAGTCCTCACGGTGTGCCCGTACGAAACAGTGGGAGTCCCAAGTTTGCTATGAAGACACGACAAGCTTTCTATCTCCATACAACAAAACTGACAAGAATTGCCAGACGTTTATGTCGAGATATCTTGCGCCCTTGGCATGCTGCAAGACACCCCTATCTGCCTATTAACAGTGCAGCGATCAAAGCAGAATGTGAGTGGTGCTGCAGCTGGGACCTCCTTGCAAAGGAGCTCTTTGAGGCTCCTTTCCTGCAAAGTTTGAGTTGCAGCTTGTTGAGATGCTCTCTTGCATGTAGCTAGTGGTTTCACAAAATCTAGCTATACTTGCAGAGCCTTCTAACTAGGCAAATATCTTTGAAGATTCATTAGTTGTCTGTTGTAATTTATTCATGTTTGCTGTTACATCGAGTTGTTCTCCTGCATTTGTGTCATGTTGCCAAGACATGCTTGCCACCTGTAAAATGTCTTTTAATGGGAAAGCTGTTTCAGGACACTGGAGTTAATCATTTCGTTTTGCTCTGGTATCTAAATGTCTTTACCCTCTAATTATTTTTCTGTGTTTTACAGGCACAGCACGTTTACCTGAGGCATCAGAAAACCCACTGCTATTAAAGCAAGTGGTTCGAAAGCCTTTAGAAGCAGTACTCCGGTATTTAGGTATTAAAAAAAACAAACACCACCAAATGCAAAAGCCCCCAACCATAGAAAACACCCTCCTGGCAATTCTGCTGACCATCTGGTTCTTCCATTTGGTTCTAAATTTAGATGCTCATTCTGGACTAAAAAAAAGCCCAACAAAAAAAATCCCACAAACAAAGCAAAACCAAACATGAAAATGTTCCCAATAACTCGTCCTTTTTCCTTTTTCTACTTAATCTGACAGACCTGGTGGCTCCACAGTCCACTCTGGGCTCATTCAGCTGTATCAGAAACTTTTTCAAGTGAAGGGAGGGCTGTGTTTTCTGTGGCTTCTGTTGTATATGGGGACAAGTTACCAGCTACTAACAGAGGCACAAACGTAATATTTTGGGAACATTTGGTTCTCCACTTCTTTAATTTTTGGGCTGTCTGGAGGCAGTTCATACAGTTGGGTCCTCCAAGAAGCCTCTTGGATTTAGAACAGCACTGTGTCCCACAGCTTGTGACTCAGTTGCTGGCTGTTCTGTTCTGAAACTAGACAAGGGGACTATACTTCCATTCTTTACTTTCCCCTTGGTTTTTTGGAATTTTTTTATTATTATTATTATTTTTAATTATGATTTTGTAGAGGACTTGGGCTTCATCAGCTGATCTGTGGGAGAGTACTGAATATCTCCATCCAGGACTTGGGTGTAAGTTTTAGGTGCTGGAAGGATCTAGAGTGATGCTACGTGACATGGCAGTGCTGACTCCAGATGAATGCAGAATCGTTTTCCCCTGGTGTTGCCGGTTGTTGTTGATTCCCTGCAGACATATCCCGGGTTGTTCCAGCAACCAAACACAAGTTTAACTGCAGAAAGCCAGCTTGGACAGGGGCTCTTTGAAGGCTTCCAGCCTAGCAAGGAAATTGACTGCCTTCTTATTTAGATAAGCAACACTGGAGTTGATTTTAGGTTTCTTTGAACATTTTTGTTTATGCAATATTGTAAGGCAAAGGGTGTATTAAATATTTACTGCTTCTCTGTTGAGTGTTGTACTTCTGCTGTAAACTAATGGGATACACAGATTGAGGAACCTTTTGATACTTGCAGTGCAGCAAAAGAAAGCCAATAAAGGGAGAAGTTTGCTGTTGGATAAAATCCTTCTTTTAATAGTTGTACAGAATGTAGCGGTAGATTTTGAGTTTTCATTGCACTGTGTCAAGGTCTCCATTGGATTACTGAGGTAATGATAGAAATGGAAGGAGGCTGATGAACTGGTAGAAATGGAGGGAGGCTGGTGGACTGGCAAGAATGTATTTTTGGAGATGTTGTGCTTAGTGAGCTTGAAGTTATTGTTACTCTGCTATTGGGCCTGTGAGAGAAAAAAGCTCAGTTGAAGATCTCATTTACTGTTGCTTGTAACTTTCTCAAAATCTTTTCAGTTGAAGAGAGTGCTTCATCTCTGCCTTGGCCCAAAGCTTAAATTCAGACTCCATGTGTTCTTTTTAGTGGGCCTTTGAATCCTCACTTCTTTGGCTAGTTAGGAAATTTTATTTTTTATAAACCTTGCAAAACTGGCAAAATTGTAATTTCTCCAGAGTTGAGTGTTTTGTGACTGTCCGAAGTCGGCTTTTAATATGCAGCACCCCCAAAATTACTCCAGATTGTCAGAGAACAGTGTGATAGAAATAGATACAAAGTGCTTTTGTTATGAAATCTTATTTTAGGATGATATAATGACATTGATTTTAATATTTTCAGTAGCGGTGAATTCCTAAATATATGGCTATGCTTTACATCAGTAGCAAGCTCAAGTCAAAATTATTGACTGAGATAATTTGTTTATAAGGGGAGGTATACTTGGTCACCTTGGAAGTTTGCAGGGTGTTTTCAGATTTATAATTCCAGTATCTTTGCTAATAAAAAAATACCACTTTGCTCTTTTTCAACAGAGTCTCATCCATGTCCTCCAAAACCAGATCCTGCAAAGAGCTTGTCCAGTTCTCTCAACAATTTGACTCCTGCTAAGTTCACGCCTGTCATTAACAATGGGTCCCCAACTATCCTGGGAAAAAGGAGTTACGAACAACACAATGGAATGGATGGTAAATATTTTTCCACAAAATGTATATTGTCTCTATAGGCTTCCTCTTCTGTCCTTTCGGTATACAAGGAGATTATGTAAACCCATAGTCCTTTATATATAAACTCCAGGTTTCCTATTCTTGAGGGAGGCTGTTTTTTCCTTTTGTACAAGTCACCAGTCCCACTTCTCCTTCTGGGTGAGACACATGATGTGGACTGCCTGGGAGGTGCATGCACATAAAGTCTCTGTGCTAGTGGAACTCTGCCTGGCTTGGCCAATCTTGCAACTGGGATAGTGAAGGAGAAACTTGAGTTTTTAAATTAGTATTACAAAGAGTAGCTTAATAGCTTTTTCCAGTGGTGTTTACTTTTTCTTTTGAGGTTTTACAGCTTTTTAACCTGTAGATAGTAGCTGTGCAGTTCCCAGGTGGCTTTCTAATGTGTGGGTCACCTGGCTTTCAGCAAAGCTACCAGGGGCTGCACGGCCACAGTAAAGGCAGGCTGCTGCTTAGCTGAAGGAGGCAGAGGAGCCAGATCTGTATTAAACCATAAACTTACTCCTGCCTTGGAGCAAGTGACTCGACAGGGAGAGAGAGCTAGAGAGTTTTTCTCATTCTTACCGTTAATTTTAACTTTATATGTAGCTTATCTGAAATATAATTACAGACATTTGATATCTGATTGTGTTTTAACATTAAGAACTTTTTAAAACTGCTGCTGTTCAGGTTGCTGATGTGATGTTTTTCTCTTTTCTGTTCACTTGTGCTCTATCAGGCAACATGAAGAAGCGCCTGTTGATGCCTAGCAGGGGTAAGACCTTGAAGCTGCACTCAGCTTATGCTAGGAGAGTGATTTTTAGTTTCATCTGCTGGCTTGTCTGTGCTTTGTGGCTAATGAGTCTGTGTGCACCTTCTCTGTTGATGTCTAAGTGTTCCTTGGGTAACCACTTCCACCCATGGTTATGCTGCTCACCTTTCAGGCTTTTCACATGCAGGCGACAGGTTGCACAACCCTACTGAAGATACAAAATTCTGTGTTCAGAATTGATTACTAATTCCTCAAGTTGACAGAGCAGTCTTCTAGCAGTTCTGTGAAACTGCTGGCAGCTGTGATGGTTGGTTTGAAAATAGGTGGTGTTTCACTGACTTTTAAGAAAACAAAGTTTCATGTATCTTGAACTACTTCGAATTCACTTTGACCCAAAGAAATAGAAGAGAGTATTTACATCAAGTCTCAAGTTAAAGTCTCTGTATTTTCCACCGAGAGTGGACAGTCTCACTGGTGAAAGGCTCTGTGCATGTTCTCTGCTGGCAGTAAAAAATTACTTTCAGAATTTCCAATTTTCAAAAATTAATCTGTTCTGAGTACCAAATAGACCTCAGAAGCTTTCATTTGTGATAATGCAGGAAATGTATACGTAATGTCACTTTACCAACTTCAATGGAACAAACCCCATTTTGAATAGTTACGCTAAACAAATGTCATTGTGAGACGGGCAAACACAAAAACTTAAGCTTACCTGTTCCCGTGAACTGGCCAACACTGCATGCCCTGATGTTAAGCTTTGTGATTAATGGCTGAGGCAGCGGGTGGTTACCAGTATTTACATGCATGCATATATGAGTGCATGTGGAGAATACAACAGTGAAGACAGTGGTTGTTCTACTGTCTGGCTGTCTTTGGGAATTTGTGCCTTGATACTGTGTTGCTGAGTTTACATGTGCATTGTAACTTGTCTGTTGTTGGGAAGAATAACAAAACCCGGCTGCCTTGGTCAGTTTTGCTTCCTTGGAAGCTTTGTCCAGTAATGAGGGATGTAGATGAAGAGTAGCTCATTGAATTTCCAGAGCTCCCAGTGACTACCTGCTTATGAGCATGGCGGCTGCTCCCTGCTAAATGTCCTTCTCAGCACGGGGACTGCTGAGTCGCTCAGCAGATGATGCCCTTGTGAAGCTCAGAGATGTTGTGGCCCAAAGGAGGGAAGTAAAGAACAGATCCTTCTCTCAGGAAGGCTCTCTCTGCATAGAGCACTGGACTTAATAACCCAAGATGATTCTCTGGACATGGAGGGTTCTTATTTTAGTGTTCCAAGATATAGAACACTGCTCTTATATATATTTGATTAGATACATTTCAGTCATAACTGTTGCTGGAGCAGTTTGCAAAAAGATTTTGGAGGAGTATCTGTTCAGGCTCCTCAGAATACTTGTTTCTCTGAAGCAGATGTGTGTAGCTGTGCAGGAGCCAGATCTCCCTGAGCACCTGTGCTTTACCTGCTCAATCTGTTCTCAGCCAGCCACTGAAATACTTGCAGTAGTACTTGCTTCTGTAACTGCTGGGTAGCAGAGAACAGTTCAATCCCAAAATCTGTTTACCTGCTGAGGGAGCGTGTGTTCACTGAATATTTTTGTGAGCAGTTCAGGTTAAACTTGTCGGTTGAGATTTATTTGTGAATGTAGAATGTTTGCCATGCTGCAGTTTTGACATCAGAAATATTTCCTGACCCTGGGTTGCTGGAAGCTTTGCCAAGGCAGAGAAGGAAGGGAACCACCTGCAAGGAAACAAAGTTTAAAGAACTTGGATCGAGATCTGCTGAGGACAGGGAAGCAGATGGTGGAAGTTTGGTGGATCTCTTTCTGTCCTGTTCAATTCTGTGTGTTAGTGCCCCTTAGCACAGGCTCCCAGTTGCCTTGCACGTGAGCTGGTAAGCCTTGCTGCCTGGTGGGCATGGCTAACACTGATTTCCTGTGCCGTGCAAGAAGTGGTATCGTGGTGCTGAGAATGGAGCCATATAGGCTTACTAATCTGGGAGGGCTGTTGGCAGGAAAGGAGAGGAGGAGCATGAGTTGAAACCATTCAAAAGAAGGGATGAACGGCAGTAAGACTAATGAAGCCTTTTGACCAGAATTTGGGAGCCAGTGAGTGAGTTAGTATAAAAGGATAGAAATAAACCCATCTATCCAGAATTTTGTATTATAGCTGACCTAAAATAGAAGGAAAGGACTAATAAGGGTAAACCTAAATTGGTAGAACCGATCAGATTCTGCATTTACATGGGTCCTATAGATACTATGGGAAATTGTGGGGGTTTCTTTGTTGTTTTTTGTTTATCCTCTCCCCTTAGTGATACACAGTGATATACTGGCTTAGGTCACTGTAGGAGTGTACTGCAAAGAAAAGCTGCACAGAGGCTGCAAATACTATTTCTGCACAAATTCAGGTGCAGGAAGACACACTGTCCACATATGTTGAAATAGTTTTCAAGGAGATGTTAACCTACTGCAGTGTTGTATGGGTTATCCAGGTTTTTCTCTGCTTCCTGCTGCTGTGCTCTGTTGGTGGCACCTGCAAGACACCTCACAGTTTGGACAGGTCACCGTGTCAAAGTCTCTGACAGGTGACAGTGGACAACTGTTATGGTGGGCTTTAGCTTAAACCTCTTTGCTGGTGATAAAAGCCTTTTGGTGCTGGGCTATTACTTCCAAAATCACAGAAGTATGTACACTGTCAATTATGGCTGGTTGCTGAGCTGATGGCATGTGATGATTGTAAGGCTTCCTCATGGCCAGGTTGTAAAGCAAGATATAATCAAGATTTATTTGCAGGAAATAAGCCAAGTAGCAGCTTGTATTTTTGCTAAGTGTAAATCATTAAGATCCATGTTTATGCATGGTAATTGCTGCATTTTAAGAAGTACTTCAGGTTTTTCCTTTGGAATTTTGTTGTTTAATTGCTTGTTTTTTTCTCTTGCTACCTTAAGTCCAGCAAAGTAATTTTAACTTTTCTTTTTCTGACTCATCTCTGCTTAACCCTTGAGACCTTAACTTTTTCAAGCTTTGAATATGATTTGTCTGGCCAGGCATCTTGAGTGCCTGAATTCCAAGAGCAGGAAAAGATTCTTCATCTCATCTGCTCACTACCTCCACTCTATTTTATAAGAAGGGTGTAGTCCTTTCATCTATTTTGTTTTCCTCTTCCTTAAATCATCTTGGAGGCATCATTAAGCATACAGTGCCCTTCCCAGCTCTCCTTCAACATTAGATTAGCATGGACAAATTGCTGCAGGATCCTATTTTTGGAGCATGAAAAGTACAAGGAGTCTCTTAAGCTGTCAAATACAGTGAGATTTAAAAAAATTACCAGTTTATTGCTTTTTCTCTAATGTTCTGGAGCTTGACTCACAGTCTTTGCCATGAAACTTCCTCTAGAGGGATAGAGAGACTGTTTTCTGTTCTGGAATCTGTTTACTTAGTTCCTTACATCTATCCAGTGTGGGATCCATGTGGTACTTGTCTGTGCAAATTCCTGCCGGGGGAAGGGAGGGAACACCTAGATTTTTATTTTTTTCCCCTCTCTTTTATACCATGTTAGCTTTCATGTAATCAAATCTGTTTTTCAGGGTCATCACATGCACTCTAAAATTGCCAGAAAGAGAGAGGACATGAATGAGTAGCTGGCCTAAAGGGAAGGCTTTTCCCAGCAACAAACTTGCATTGATAACATGGTAGTGGATCGAATGCTGAAAATTGGAGAGGGTTTATAGAAGAGCCATGAAAATGGTGAAGGGACTGGAAAACCCACTGCATAATGGAAAATGCTTTTATCAAAGTGGAAGTTGTAGATGTTTGTCTCTGCTGACAGGAGCAGCAGAAGTATAATAATGGAGGGCTTTTTGTCTAGCTGGGAATGGAATAATGAGCTGCAGTAGCCAGAAGGTACAGTAGAAAAATTTTGGCCAGAAACAAGCTGCAGATTTTTGAGCGAGGTTAATTAACTGTTGGAATACCTTGCTTCTGCTGCTGGGGATTTCTAAACCCAAATGGAATGTCAATCCAATTTAACATATTCTGGTTCATTGTTTCTCACCTCCTTTTTGGGAAATGTGAATGAACTCCTAGAAATTGAAGCATTCATCAGCCTAGCATGGCTTTAGTTCAGTTATCAAGAGATGAGCATGACAGTGGAAAAACTGTTCTTGAGCAAAACCAGCTATTGAAGTGGGAAAGTAGGGAGGTTCTCTAACGTCAGCTGTGTGGGGCACCAGAATTATCTCACAGTTTTTTCCCAGCTGACTTAGACCTTGCAGAAAATGCATTAAAATTCCGCCTTTATCAGCAGTGGCCCCAGTTGTCCTTCCAAAGTTAAGGAGCGTGTATTGGTCCTTTAATGAAAAGTGCAATATAGGGGTTATGGGGGAAAAGTCCTGGCCTTAGCTGATGATATCGAAACCACAGTAATGCTGACTCGTGACAAGAGAAAAAATGTTCAGTGTTTTTTAATGAAATGACTGTTTCTTGCCAGCAGCAGCTCAGCTGGGAAGAATGGCAAGTTGCTGGAAATGCTTGTGCCTGTGCAACTTCATTGCTTTAGATTATTTGCCAAAAGTACTGATTATTTTTGAGAATTTTACTTAGGATTTTGTATTCAGATGTTAGGTGAAACTTTTTTCACTTGCCTTCAGTTTAGCCATGATATTGTGCTTAGTTTTATTTGGCGTTATGGATAAAGATCTGAAAATGAAATCAGCAGATGGGCATCGTGCTCTATGGATCAGCTACTGAAAACCATTTCATTTAGGAGCAATGGGATGGAGTAAGATGCAGATGTTGATTGAGTGAGAGGCGAGTGCATATCCCAAGGCAGTGGTAGAGAGCAGGTGTAATTAATGTGAGAGGAAATGAATGTATAACAGTGCAAGGGCAGAATTGCAAATTCCCGGATAGTGCAAAGCCTGAATTTGTAATTGAGTGGAATCTCCCTGTGTGACACATATCATTCATATATATATATACACACACACAGACATGTATATGTATATGATGTATAATTCTCCTGATTCTAAGAACAGTGAATAATTCAGTGCCTTCTAGTTTACACAGCTTGGATCAGCAAATCCTAAAGCAGTGAGGTGTGCATGGTTTTGTTGCCTCTTTTTAACCACTTACTGTGTTACAGCCAGGCAGGATATATACCATGATGCTCTTTTTGGAATGCGAGTGGATAGTATTGACTCAACTCGGAGACAGATGGCAGCTCTCCGTTCTCAGCATACTTGTCCAGGGGTAGCTGCTGACTTACTGGAGGTTGCTGTCACTATCCAGAAAGTTTTAGCAGGGTCCTTGAAGTACTTGTAGCAGGAGGTACAGCTTTGTGTGAACAGACACATCTGTGAGGTACGGTGATTACAGTAAATTAGTGTGACCTGTTAGACCAAGCATTTTAGGAAGTGCTGTCCAAATCCAGTGAAGTTAATGTGCAGGAGGGGTTATTATAAAGAGTTGGGTAACAGACCAATACTTACTCATCCAAAATTAAGGCTGCTCTTTGCAAAATCTCTCATTTGGAGTTACTGTGTGTTTAATGTTGTCTTGGGTTTATCTGTCCAACAGAGAACTGTGATCACTTCTGTGTTTCATTACAACCAAACCAGTCTGTATATCTCTATTTGTTGCATGGGGCTGGGTTGTATTCTGAACTACGTCAATCTTTCCCTTTTTTAACCTTAAATCTTTTTTTCCCTTTTCCTTTGCCAATCTTGGTAGGAACTTACTTAGGTAAGTAAATTGCAAATTTAACATTGTTTTTATGTACAACAGAATTTAAAGAAAATGTTAGTCTAGGTGGAGTTTGGTACAATTTATGTTCTGTTCTTCTTGTTGCACTTGCATTCCTGAAAGTCTGTAGCCTCTAATCTTTAGAAGGTGGACACTCAATCTGCTCACAGCAATAACACACTCTTGGTAGTTATAAGAAAGGGAAGGGTGCTAAAGTGTTCTTGCAAGCTTGCAAAAAGTGTATGTGTGTATATGTCAACACACTGAGACTGCCTCAAGTGAACCAGTAACCTGGAATTGAAATCCTTTTTCATCAAGCCTTATTCATGCATGAATTTTTATATTTTTTTTCCTAGCTTGCTCACAAATGTGATACTGTTGATGTTTTTGTTACTGCTGGGAAGGATGGAATCCCAGGAGGAGGAGGAGGATTCCTTTTGGAAAAGGAAAATGCATATAAAGAGTGTATGGATTTTGGAAAGGAATGTATTTTAGTGGAGTAAAGTTGCTGGTTGTGAAAGTGTACGTGAAATTCTCTACATTCATTGTGACTGGAGATGCGTTTGTGGATCTTACTGCATATTGCATGTTCTGCATGATACTTCTTGTTGGTAAACAGAAAGTAAAAAACCAAAATGCCATCTGACCAATTGCTTGATGAAGGACCTATATTTTTGTGTGCAGTAGATATTCTGAAGACTGAAGTTAGTAACTTTGAGTAAATATAAATTTAACAACTCCACGCTGTGTTCAGTGGCTGGAAGCTGGGCTACTCTTCCTCCTTGCTACTTGGGTCAGTTTTGTACATACTTGTGTCAAACTATGAAACACACCATAAATATGCAGCAACAGTGGAGTATGTTCAGACATGGAAAAGCACTCGAAGGTTTCTGCCCGAGCAGAAAATTGTCCATGCTTCAGCTTCTTGAAGCTTGCTGTAGTAACTTCATGGGAACATCCCTGCACTTCAGCCTGTGTTGGGCACGCTGCTGAGGGTTTAGGCTCTCCTGCTTCTCAAAATGGCAGTTTTGTATTGTGTGGTGTTGGCAAAAACCAGGCAGAAACTGAGCAGTGGGAGTGATTTTTGTATGCTGCCATTGAGATGCTGAGGTCCTCTCTCTAGAGTCGCAGGGGATGGGACTGGATCAGCAAAGAGCATGTTTAGTGTCAGGCTTCCAGTGAGACCAGATGTGCTGGTTTGCTTTCCATTGGGAAATGAGATTCCCCCACTCCACCCCGTGTTGTTGGGTGCCAGCTATCCCCTACTCCCACAGCATGCTGTTGGGGTGGTGCTCTAGTTGCTGCTGGAAGTTTAGGTATTCTCTCATTCAAAATTTTTATTTTAAACAAATCTAAAAGTTTGAGATTCAAGTAAAATGAGAGCGTTCGAAAAGGAACGAGTTGGTTGACTGAAAGGTAGTTTCCCAGTAGTAATAGACTTGTGTTGCTGTTTGTGGTAGTCCTTCCCCACCTGTGCTTCTTTAGGTGAAAGTATATTCATCTGCACCTTTGATACTTCAAGAAGAAAGGATCATTAGGGCATAGTAACCTGCTGGACTGGTTTTCAGCCAAAATATCTGTGATTGTGCGTATGCTTGAGGAACAGTTCTGAGGTCTTTGGCACTAAGTTGTGGGGAGTGGAAGCCTGCTCTGAGGGTATCAGTTAATCTCTGTACAGGGATTAGGTGTTTTATTGCCATTTCAGTAACAATGTAGAATTGTCTGTAGCAAAAGGACATTTATGATTCTCTGCAGCTATACCTTCAGTTTGTCTTCATTTTTTCCTCTGGTACTTCCTCTTTATTTCAGAGACAGGCAGGAGGAATTGGATGTCAGGAGATTTTCTAGGGCTTTGAGTTCTTTTCAATGCTATGGAAAAAACCCTCAAACATTTAACCTGGAGTTTTCAGAGTATATTTCAATTCCTTTGGCTGCAAAAGGGTGGAAAGACCTACTTACATTCATCACTGTAGACCTTTACACTTTGTGGTTTTAAAGGTTTGGTCAATCCTAAAAGCACCTCCTTTTGTTGTTTGTGTATTTCTGTGTCATTTGGAGGAGGTCAGTGTTGTTTCTGATGTGGAGCTGTGGAAATTCAAGCAGTTGGACCTTAGATCATCAAAAGGAATAATCACGCTTTCTGCCCCATGGCTCCTCTAGACATTCCACCATAAAATAAAGTTGGACAGTTTTGGGTTTTTTTGGAGAGGAGCTGCCAGAACTGTTGTATTCTGCTGCTGATTTAAAATCCTATGCTGTCTTATTTTTAACCTGCTTGTGGATGCATGTGTGTAAGACATCTTTCTCTCAAACTTTGATCCATGGAAATGGAGCAGGCACGTGGGGCAGGTCTGAGTTTGAGATGGTGAGTTACCTGCCTGTACCCTGCTCACCCAGAGACAGAGGATTCGTAGAGGTGTCTTAATCTCACAGAATTCATCTCTCGCACAGAAGCCACCAAAAACTTTTGGGTGAGAATCCATTGTTTACAGTACAGATGCATCCTGTTGACTGGCCAGCTGTTCTGCAATGGGTTACAGATGTTGTGCTGTCTCTCTGCATCTCAGTGCATAAAAGTTGCTCATTTAACAGCAGTGCTTTGGCTGCATATGCTTTTACTGTAATTTTTTTTTTTAATTGCCAAGTGAATAAGATCTTTTCAGTGCCTGTTTTCATTCTTTCAGACTTCAGTTATCAAAGTGTGACTAAAGGGAAAATTCACAGATTAATTCACTAAGATTAACATGCTAATTGATACCTTACTGCTGTGATAGCAAGAGTATAAATTGTATTGAAACTGTAGCTTTGTTTTGTGTCTTATTTTACTGGAGCAAAACGTTGTCATGGGCAGCTTTATGCTAGAAGTGGCAGATTGGGAGCGAGGTGTGTCTCTGTTGTTAGCACTGCTCCTCTGCTGTTTGAGGTCTCTAAAGCCTTGGGGCTCAGAGCAAGCACCACTTCTGCTTAGCCTTCGCTCAGTTTGCATCTGTCACTTCTCCCTGTGGAATATTCTGGGTTAATTGTGGTGCTTAGGAATAGCACTGTTTGCTGTCTGTTATGCATCCAGCAATAGTCGTGGCAGCAGCCACGTATCAGCTGCTTCTGTAGCCCAGTCTTTTTTGGCATCGGGGATGGTCTTAGTACAAGAAAAGAACTGATCTGGACTGTGGTTAGAACAAAATGTGTGGCTTCGATCCAGGGACTAGCATCAGTTGATTTACATCTCTCAGAGCTCCTGTGAATGGAGAAAACATTATCTTTCAGTTATGGAAGGGGGAAATAAAAGACAAGTGCTGGTGCTTAGCTCTTAAGCTGACAGATTCTGGTTGCATCCTGCTGGCTGTGCTGTTTCCCAGCATCCGTGGAGCTCTTTGTCCATCCATCTCAAACGGCTGCTCACAGCTGTGTTTTGGATGCAGTTGCTGCTCCCATGTAAAAAGGAATGATTATCTGGCGCCTGCACTGCCTTTGTCAACATCCAAAGGTTGTTATTGGTCTTTTAACTTGGTGCCTGGTACATCTGTCCTACAGATTTGATGGAAATCTTTTTGGCAATTACTACTTCTTCTCTGTGGATACTTAAACACAAAAATGCAGCAAAAACCGAAACCATGTGTCTTCACATTTGGGGTAGCTGACAGCATACAGCTACACAGAATGGAAAATACACTTGACATAAACTGTTGATTTTAATGTGGTGTCATGATACCCAGTGCTCAGAAGATGTCCCCTGTTCCGCCTTCCTCCCTCGTGATACATTGCTGTGGCCTGTGTTTCCTGTCATACTTGATGCAAATACAGTATGTTTGGTTTTACAAAGGAGAACCTCAAGGGACCTGCTGGAATACGGACCATGAGCTGTGAAAGTTCATTTTTGCTGGATTCTTTGAAAAGTTTTGCTCTCTCATCACAGCTTAACTCACTAGCAGTGGGAAGGTTCAAAAGTCAAGCTGGGAAGCTTGCTGTGAATGTGAATGCAGAATTCACAGTGGTACCTTCTGCAGCCAGTGACAACATTTGCCTGTCCCGTAGTACCTGTTGGATTTGATGTACTGACTTATTGGTGCTCAGCCAGAAGGGGATGAGAAAGATGGTTTGGTGCACGGATGTTAGTGAAATGCATCTTAGAAAACCAAATGGTGCCATGACATGTGGCCTTACAGCCACACATCCTTCTCCTAAATCCCCTAGGCCTTTGTATGTCTGCAAAGTGCAGTTCAGTACATGCACTGTGGCAGCGAGATGGGGCACCTGGTAGTGCAGCAAAGTACCTCGTCGGACCAAGCTGTTGTGCTCAGTGCTGTAGGGTGATGTTTATGTTGCTGGGGAAGGGCTTTGTGTGGTAGCTGGAGCTGCTGTGCTCTGTGACTGATGGAGCTACGCCTGTGGAAGTATTTACTTGTGGTAGGTTCAGCAGATAGGCTCTGTTTGCTAACAGCTTGTAGCTGATGTCTGAGCTGAGGGGTTCCCAGGGGACCCAAGGAGGATAGGAAAGATTCTGTTTGTTGCTGTCTTGACAGTGAATAATGCCTTCCACTTTCTCCTTCTTGATGTCAGTAAACTCCTCAAAGTAAAACAGAACGTCAGATTTTTCCCAAGACTTGTGGAAAACCTTGGATCTGAAAGAGGTGGTGTACTTTTAGTGGTAGTTTGAAGAAGATGAGAGTAAATGGAGAGAAGATTGGGCGAATGGAACGTGTTTGCAACTTGGGGCCTCTGCTCTTCAAACCATGTTGTTAAGGAAGCACTTTTCTCAGTCACTTTTCTAGGATGGGAGAAGTTAGTTCAGTAGACAGCTCTAGTCTTAGCAAAACAACACAGTTGCAATCATAGCTGCGTGTGTTTTGATTTTGTACTTTTTTCTGTCTTGGAAAAGCAATGGTCTTACCAGCTCTATTCTCTTTCCTGTTTGTTAGGTCTGCCTAACCACGGACAAACCAGACAAATGGTAAGAGAATGTTCATTTAACCAAAACAGGGAAAAGAAGAATTATTAACCCATGCTAGATAGAACACCCCATTAAACCATAGTGCTCGCTTCCACCTTTGCTGTTTGCAGCTGGTCACATTTCTCAAATAACTGAAAAGTTGAAAAAAAACCAACATTATTTTGGGGCATATGAAACATGCAAGTGGTTAAACATATTTTTGAACCTCAATCTGTCTATCTGCTTATCTACAAATGAGATTCTATTTTGAATGGAACATTTTGTTTCTGCTCATGCAGAAACTGAGTGGCTGTTTACAGCAAAGTTTTGGGATGTGTTTCTAGGTGGAATGTGTTTCCCTGCAGGAGAAAGGTTTAAATGATAGAAGGGTTTGTTTGGAAAACAGGGGGTTTTTTGTTTGTTTGTTTTTTTAGGAAGTTGGTGTGCAAGTTGTCTGCTGAGAATGCTTGTATTTTATGTTCTTTTTTTTTTTTTTTGAGTAAAAATTATTCCTAGCCTTTCATCTATTGTGTTGAGTTTAATAAAGGACAGAAGCAAATAGCCAGTCTCAGTGATGTGTCTCTGGCAAAATGCTTTCTCATGAAATTCACCCCAGTGTGAAGGGGCCAGTGCAAAGGCTGTGCATCCCCTTTGGCCCTTACGTGTGGCTTATGGGAGACAACTTCAAGCATTTTTTCCCCCCTCCCCCCCCCGAAATGATCTTCTGATGCTGATAAAGTGAGGTTTGCCTCATTATCTGAACTGCCACAATGCATTAGTGTCAGCAGAGTCCCTGTGACACAGGTTAGTCAGCAGCAGGTGTGACTGGTGGTCACTGATCAGCGATCACAGGCATTATTGCATCTGACAGTGTTCTGGGAGAGCGTGTGGAGTCCTGAGGGGAGGCTACAACTTGAGCATGCCAGGCTGCTTGTAATAACATATTCCTTTGGTTTGTTCCTTAATCCGAAGTGGGAAATGGTATTCCTCCATGAATTCAGCTTAATTTTGTGTCCCTGAGGAGACTGGCTACTTGTTTGTGTCTGCTGAATAAACCAACTCAGAGCAGTGGGAGAAATCTGTGATGACCTAATACTTTTTAGGTGTTTTAGAGTGAAACCCCCAGAACTGTCTTGATTTCTGGTTGCCTGATAAAATGTGCTACTGAATTAAAAACAAAAGGTCTGCATTTCAGGATGTATCATTTGAAATAGATTTCACTGTGCAGGTAGAGAAAGGCAACCTGGAAGTTACAGGGGTGCCCTTTCTAGGTATTTCCAAGAACATTTTCTGGAGTTGCTCTCCTGTGTATGTTGCACATGTGGAGAAAATATCCTTTGCAACTTGAACGAAAGGATTTTCTTGGAGAAACCCGATGGAGGAAAAAAAAAAGCCATCAGAAAAGCTTTTATTTGAAACCTTTTCCTTAACAAATGGCAAATCTAAAAGCAGGTGTTGAAGTATTTCAGTGGTCTGCTGTGGTACCGAAGTTATTTCACATGGAGCTGGGCAACTAAGAAATTAAATTGTTATTGCACTTGTATGCAACAGTTTTAAAGAGCTTGGGATTTTAAAAGGTGGGATTTTGTTTGTTTAGATCTAAAGCCCTGATGTTCTACAGGAAGCAGATCTTGCTAGAGCAGTTGATTAAGGCTGGTCAAAAAAAAAGTCATCTATCATTTTTTATTTTCTCCTCAGACAAAAAAATGAAATAGATGCAGGGTTTTGTTGGGTTTTTTCCCTTGGTTGTCAGACTGAAGTCTTCCCTTTGTAAGTCAAGGTGTTAAAATTTGGTTGAGCTTTTGCAATGACCTGATACTTAAGGATTTGAACACCTCACGTCCCCACTGTTCCTTCTGAGGTAGATCTCCCAGTGCAGACATCTCTGACTTACATGCTCAGTTTCCCATTCCGTGGGCAGAAGGAGAAGCCTTGGCGCATCTGGGGAGATGATCTGACCTCGGATGAATTAAATTTATACTGGGACAGTTTCTGACCAGCTTTAATTTATTCATAGCAAATTTTCTGGGCCTTCATTTTGCATCTTTCCCGACTGTTCAGTGTTACTGATTTCAGTGGGATTTCTCAATGTGCTAATCAGCAGGAAGAGGGGCAGCAGAACTGGACTTCAATGATCAAGGACAACTGCATTTGAGAAGCTTAACACTTTGCTCCCTTTCATCTGCACCTCTCCTAATAACAGTTCATGTTTTTCCAGTTGAGTCAAAGGGGGGTTACTGTGGGTTTGGAAAATGATGCCTGTGTTCATTCGCAAAGCAAAAGTGTTGTTCTGGGAAATCTGTGGTGTTCAATATTAAAAGGATTTTATTACAAAAGCTGCTAGATTTGTTTTCAGCAACGTATTTAATTCTATACTATCCTCATTAAATATTAACCTCCCTAGAACAAAAAGGATATGGGTAAGTTTAGTACCGCAGAATAGCTGTAATTACTGATTTTTGTGTTTGATTTGCTCTGTAGCTAGATTTCCTTCCCTGAAATCAATAACATTGCTCTAGATTTATGGTAGTAGCTGAAATCTTAAGTCTTATGCTCAATCTTTTGAACTTGATGTCATCTTTCAGACACAAGCAACAGATTATTGGTAATGCCTGCCATTTTATTACTTGTCCTGTCGCTGGAGTATTGCTGTCCTATTGCATAGTGAAGGTGCCTAACTTGTACTGCTTGTGAACAATTGCTTATGTGTGAATTCTGTGTTCACTTCTGGGCCAGAGGGGAAGTATTTATCATAAACTCTCAACAATTTATATGAAAACTTTAATTCTCTTTTCCTTTGAGTGCATATCACATGCTGCTGCAGGTTTGTTGCAGTCCATAACTGTACTTTTTTATGTATCACGTTAGGGACCAAGCCGAAACTTGCTGCTCAATGGGAAATCATACCCAACAAAAGTCCGATTAATTCGTGGTGGATCCATGCCTCCAGTGAAAAGGAGGAGGATGAACTGGATTGATGCACCAGATGATGTTTTTTACATGGCCACTGAAGAAACCAGGTAGGAAACGTGGTCTTTCAGAGGATTTAAGGGGAGGCCTTTTGGTTTGTGGGTGCTGCAGCTGATGTTGTGGTTAGATAGGGATCTCGTCAGCCGATCTGTTGCTACAAACTGAGGGCAGAGACCACTGCCAGTGTTGAGGGGAGTAAAGGCTGGGAAATATCTCATCATGCACTTGCATTCCAGAGAGAGCAGATTCTTCTTCTTCCAGAGCAGTTGCTGTAAGAGATGGGCACAAAGGGGAGGAAGACTGGGATGGGAAGTTCACCCGGTTCAGACCCATCACTTCCCTTGGCGGTCCCGCTGTGGTGGGACAGGATTGGGGCCCCCTGGCTGACAGGTGATGCTGTGGAGCACATCCTCCTGTACACAGAGTCCTGCATGCCCTCTTGCACGTTGAACTCTCTTATATTACCTCTCAGAACACTTCCGGGTGTGTCTGGGTACTGAAATCTGCAAGTGACAGAGGGTTTCTGTGGGCTGAGTTGACTCATTTCTTTGGTGGTTTATATTTGCCACCACTAGTGGTGAGATTTAGCCCTGCAGTGTCCTCCTTTGATGTTACTGCTTCTACTAGTCCCTCTTGTTGGTCTGCCCACAGGATAAAAATAGTAAAAGAAACTCCTTGTGCGAGTTTCACTTTAAATTCTGTTTACAGACTGCTGGCAGAGTGGTAGAAGCTATGTGGCCTGATCCCTAATGCAAATCCTTTGTGTATATGTTCCCAGTATTATTATTCCTAGGAAGGGAGGGAGGGTTGCTCCTGGGTGTGGTGAGAAGGTAGAGACATAGGCTTGTGTGGTTTCCTCCCAAGAACTTGATGTCTCTCTCCTGGGTGACCTTGAAGAAGGTCATAGCAAAGCTGCAGCCCTGCTTTCCAGCCCTCTCTGAGAGCAGAGGTGCTGTCTGGCTTCTGTCGTGGTCTGAAGCCTGGAGTTATCAACACTTGCAATATCAGTGCCTCAACAGCAGGGAAGCACTTACCTCTCTCTCCAGCTTCTTGCAGAGATGGACCTGGGAATTACTGGATGTCTAAGCCCTTACAAGTGACTGAGGAGGTCAGGAGTTTTGAGTGCTTTGTCTCTTCCAGTACTACTAATTTGGCACTACTCTGAGTATTGATTTGTTCAGCACAAAGTGAATAGTCAGTCTTGATATCCCCAACCTCCATCTTAGCCTGCAAAGCATGTGAGGTGTCTGTGGGCATAGTACCAAAGATGGGCTTCACAGAGAAGCTGAGACTGGTAACGCTGGAGCTACTAACCACTGATCTGTTGAATCATCAGATTTCAGTGCAGGAAACACCCTGTAAGAACTCAGAAGAAACATGAAATAAAGTTCAGACTTGATCCTGTGGACACCTCTAGTGCAACTGTGCATTTCACAGCAGCTCATATCTTTACCATGTCCTTCCCTTCTTTCTGTGCCTGCAAGATGCTGTGAAAGAAAGCAGTGGGGTTCCATGTATGATTGAAAATTTAGCGAGAGAAGTATTTAATTTTCAGGGGAAGCAGTTTCCTTATTCCTGTTGTCATTTTGCTTCGATAAAGAGGTACTGGAACCCTGTTTCAGACCTGCAGCTCTGGTAAATTCACATGCCACTGTAGATGCAGGGTGTATGGTCTCTGATTCACTCCTTAGATGGTCAAGGCTTATTTCATAATCCTACATCTACGAAACACTTCTTGACATCTTTGTCATCCAACCCACGGGAAATACTGCAGGTGTGTGGTACCCATATGTCAGTACAAGGTCCTGGCCTTTGACCTGTACAGAACAGTGAGAAAATTCATCAGGTGTGGTGTTGGTCATGGCAACAATTTACTGTAAAGACTCAGAATCATTTGCTCATGCAGAACCACTGACTGACACAGGAAAGATGAGTCCCACAGCAGCCAGCACATCTCTAATGAACATCGTAGTTCAGTGATATGCATCAGCTCAGTGAGATCTCATCTCTTCTATTTAAGAATAGAGAAAGAAAGAAAAGAAAAAGAAAAAAAAAAAAGGACTTTTTTGTCTGACAGCCTTGCTGCTTAGCTGACTGGTGAGTGGTGAAAGGAGATTTTTGGCAGCCTGTTGAAGAGCAGGGAAGCCTGGGCACTGTAGCATTGTCAGCGGCACGAGTTTTCTGTTGGGCATTTCACCTCTAACTTTTCCCTGAACCATCTGCTGCATTCCAGTGTCAAGAATGTAAGACTTGTTTGTGAGCTCTGAAACAATTTGAGCTTTCTTTTGGCTCCGTAGCAATCAATCTAGCTGCAATATCTGCATATCATCCTCCAGCTGAGGGTCAGGCTGTGTTCTCAGTCACAGAAAGTAGGTTTTCCTGAAGTTTTTTACACGCTCCCTCCTCCCCTTTTTGTGTAGTGCTGTTGAGAACAGTGCTGGAAAACTGGATGGCTCTGAGGGAGTAGTTTGAAAAGCTGGTTGAATGAAAGGAGTAAGTTTCTGCATTCAAGCCTCACAGTAAGGAACTTGGCATTTATAACTTATGCAAGCGGAGGCCGCGAGTGACCTGATCAGAATCTAGAACCGCTGCAAGACATGTTTCAGATGGTGGCGTGGCTAAGGAAGCACATGGGGGTGCTGCAAGGAGCTCCGCTGGCTTAAAGCAGATCAAATGCAGCCAAAAAAGTCTTGGAAAAGTCATTACATCATTTTTTTTTTTTCCCTCCCCCACCATCACTTTGCCACCTTGTTCTCTCCTCTTCCTGTGGCCTTTCAACTTTAGAGAAGAGAGAAAGAGGGACACTGGGCAAACAAAAGACATGTCTATGCGTAAGTGCTGTGCAGCAACTTGTCTTGTTCAGTGGGCAAAAGAAACAAGTGAAGAGATAACCAAATCTGACAAAAGCTGATTCAAAATCTTCAGCTGAATTTGATGATTTGTCAGTTGTCGTGATGCTAAGGGTAAGTTTTAGAGGAGAGGAGGACCACTTTCTTCAGCAACTGTCATGTCTCAAAGACAGAAATCAAACACAGTGATAGGGATCAGCTTAAGTAAGCATGTATCTCTTCCACTGACAAATAAGTAAACCCTTCCTCTCAGGTTTCATGGTAANCATCAGCTTAAGTAAGCATGTATCTCTTCCGCTGACAAATAAGTAAACCAGCCAACCAAAAAAATCTCAACAATCAACAAAAGGGGTTTTTGGTCCCAGCAATGTTCACTAACCAAAACTGGGGGATAGATGGCTGAGATGTGGACGGTAAACCCTTCCTCTCAGGTTTCATGGTAAGCCAAAAACTCGTTCCATCAGGAACCAGCCTGCAAGAGAAAGGCAGTGCTGCCTTATCAGACCCTCCTTGTTGCCCCAGTTCCTCAGCTCAAGGCTGTGCATAGTGGGTACTGGTGCATTACTCTTGTGAATATTTATTACTTTCCTCTCTAATCTCTGTATGCCTTTGACCACTACAACATCCTCTGTAAAAGAATTCCTCATTCTCATTACACAGTACATTTTTCATTGTTGCACGTTTTTTGGTTTTGATGGGGTTTGTTTTAGGATACTTCCTTTAGGTCTAAGCCTGGTATTGACAAAAAGAAATAAGCAATCATTCTGTATTGTCTCTGCCTAACTTATTTTGGTAATTTTAAAACTTCAGTATATACTCTCTCCCTTTTCTCTCTCTCTTTTGCTTTCTCTCCATATGGAAAACTGCTTCCTGCATCTGATAAGACTTGTTGCCAGTCTTGTAACATATAGGGAAATCCTTAACAAATGCACGATTTGAATATTGCCCATTTTTGGGTTGGGCATACATAGTGCGGAAGAAATAAGAAGTCTTCCCAGCGTAAGGGAAAGGCTCCAGTACTGGTTCGCTGGTTAGGGGCTGTCATGGAGCTCCCCTGCACAGCTCAGCCTTGAGGCATAGCTCCATGTTGTGCTGTGGGTTTCCAGGAGCTGGGTGCTCCTGCCTGGGGCTGGGGAGTGGCAGAGTGCTCTGCATTAGCAGGTGGGAAGTGACCGGCATTGCCAGAAGAGGTTTGGTTGTAACTTGGCTTTATAAATTCACACAAAGCTGCCTCCAGCATGGCTGACTGATGAAAATGAATTCAAAATAAATCAGTGGTGTAGAAACAGACTATCCTGACTATTTCACATGTTATATTCACAGCAGTATACCCTGGTCGTATAAGGCTGGACCAGAATGCCTTCTGCTCTGCAGGGGAAGGATTCTGGAACAGGGAATGCAGTTTCCTCTTCCTTGGGGGGTTTATAAATCAGAAAACCTAAGTTTCCCAGGGAAGACATTGCAAAAAGAACCAGAGTCAGCCCACCCCGTTAGCGAGCAGCCCTTATGTCTTTAGGCCTGGCTTCCCTTGGAGAAAGGGAGAAACCTATGCTGCCTTAGCATCCAGTCTCTGTAATCCCTTCCTTTCTTCCTTACTGTCTGCAGGAAAATCCGCAAGCTGCTTTCGTCCTCCGAAGCCAAGCGAGCCGCCAGACGCCCTTACAAGCCTATTATCCTCCGGCCCATCCAGACAGTGCAGCTCCGCCAGCCCATGAATGATGAACCCATAATCATCGAGGATTAACACACACTGAGCAGCGCTCCGCATGGCGGTGGATCTGCCTGACAGAATATCTCCTCCAATATCTACTTGAGTTTCTATGGCTACAGCATTGAACTAACTGTTGAAGAGAGGGAACTTTTGAGGAACTGTTTTGCATCTTTTAAACCCTTAAAAGGAACTCAGCCCTGCTCTGAGCCTCTGACCACAGACTGCTCTCTGTCTCTCTCTGTCTCTCTCTCTCTCACGCTCTTTCCTTCTCTCTCTTTTTTTCTTTTTTTTTTTTTTTTTTAAATTTTGGTAGCTTCTTTTCCCTTTTGCTTCTACCCCTTTTGTTTTTAGGGGGAGGGAAAGTAAGTTTAACTTATTAAGAGAATGTGGACTAGTACTTTTTAGCTTTGTTTCCTCTTCTGATGTACGAAGAGCTAGAACCCTTCATTTTGTGACTGAGCTCTCGTTGCAAAGCCATTTTTACGAGGCTGTGTTGTAAGATTTTTCTTTTCCCTTTTTTTTTTTTTTTTTTTAAATTTTGTGGACGGTGCCATTTTTTAATTCATTTATATTATTTCTTTTGTAGATAAATTTCCAACCTTTAACTGCTATTTGAAAATAGGAGCTGAAAGCCAGCCCCAGGTTCAGCCAGTTTTCTTTGGTCCTGTCCCTTCTGTTTTTTGGATCATTTTGCACAGCCAGTTGTGCTCATGCACAAGACAGAACCAACTCAGGCTGAGAAAGGAGTGAGCTAAGAACTGAAGAACCTTGCAGAACATTACACTAACGTTGTGTGCAGTGGAGGCCAGGCTACCAGAATTAGGTGTCCTTACTGTAGTTGCTCCCTGGGAGATGTGGCCCGTGGCATTTCTCCCAGTAACCAGCAGTTTGTGTGCTGCCTTCTCTATGACACCTGGAATCCTACGTGCTGTTAGGCCACCAAGAGCCAGCAGTAGGCCCAGCAAGTGTAATGAATTGCTTTGCTCTGGCTCCAAGAGTCAAGTACACCAATGCCCAGGGACATTTTGGTTAGAACTCTGAACCTGTTTGTGCATCAGTGCTTTTGGACACATGTTTCCCAGGGTGAGACCTGGTTTCTCTTTAATTGCATTACTGTATGTTTCCCGTTTTGAAGGGACTTTAAATTACAGATGGGTTTTCATTTAAACACGTTGTGTCTGAAATTAAGTGGTTTTTTTCCCCCTTGACATTTCTTGTGTTTGAGGTTTCTTGCATCTCTTGAACTTCTTATGTATTTGCAAGTCTGTATCATTTCTTTTTCATGTCTTCTCATGGCAGTGCATTTGCTGAATGCCCTGCTTGGTTTTGAAAGGATGTAAACTATCATTTGCAACTTGTGCTGATCTGTACATGTACCTGCCTCAAGCAGACACAGCATGTAATAACCCCCAAGTCATTCCATATGTGTCAGCGGTGAGATGAGCCAAAGTTGTATTTGGGTTATCACAGTCCAACCGTGATTCTGCGCAACTCTGCTAACCTGCCAGGTTAGACGCAAAGGAATCCCCACAAAATGAAAACAATTCAGTTAACTTTACTTAATAAACCTGGAAAGTGAGCTTTTGTGAAACATCTGCTTTTTGTCTCTTGTGAAATAGCTGCCGCAGCTCGGGGGCCTTTTGCCTGGTGCACGCACCTCTGCACCTTCCTTCCCATCCTGGAGCTGTGTTCTGCTCTCCAGTGTTTGTGCATCCCTGTGCCACTGGTGCTGGTATGTTGTACAGGGCAAGAGTCACTCATAGTTTGATTCCCCTCATGTGCAGTTTGAACATTTCCAGCGGTTCAGGCTCCCTCCTCAGCATCTCCCTCACTCCTCCTCTGAAACGTTGCAGCAGATGCAGCGCTGGGGCTCTGAATGAGCCTTTTGTCCGCAGAGGCTCATGTGTCCTACTGCTCAGGGCATGACTGGCATGTGGCAGAGGGAGATCCCTGGGGGTCAGCAGCCCAACCCAGGGGCAGTTCTGTCATTCTGTGTTGCTATAGCCAGTCCTTGCTGGAATGAGTGGCACAGGCTCCATGTTTGGTCTCGTTTGTTGCTCAGCACTGGTACGATTTACTCCATGGCTGTGAGTAGCTGTGCAACTTGGCAGATGTAAATGTATCCTATATTACTGGTCATGTTTCCTGTCCATAACTTACAAGTGGAATGGCTCAGCCATTCCTGAAGGATGTGCTAATCAGGAAGGGCACAAGCTTACTCGACCAAAAGCCTCCAGGGCAAGGCACCAGTGACAACTGGCAGTTTTACTTTGTCTCCATCAATCTTTAGGATTAACCTTTTGTACATAAGAAACATTGCCAGCCGCAGGAAGGTTTTGTAACACTTTTCTCTGTGAGGGAAAGCTCTCATAGGGATTCTTTCCTGTATCGAAACAAAATCTGAATACATCACTTTGAAAATCTCCACGCTCGAGTTGGCTTCAGCCCCTCTGTGGTGGGATTTTGAGCCAAAGCCTCTGTGGTAGCAGAGACCTGTGCTCTGCCTGGGGCTGGGAAAGCTCTGACACTCCGGTGTGCCAGTCTCTGCACTGTGATTCCTGGTGGGTGAACTATTGATGAGCCTGGTGAGAAGCGGCTCTGGCTGCACCGAGGGCTTGCGAACCACTTGGGGGTGCCAGCCCTGCAGTTTCCAACAACTTAAAAGCTTTCTTGGAGCAGCTCCAGAGGTTGCTCTGGGAACGAGTACAGGCGAGGAGAGAGCACGTCCTGTGCTGCCCTGACTTTGAAGGATCCTCGTGTGTCCTTCAGTAGGGATGCTGGTTTTTGGCATGTGGTAGCAGACTCCACTGCCATGTGTTTCACTGGCTTATGTTTGTACCAGCTTGGGAGGAGGCGTTGGAAAATACCTTTAGCAACGGAAGGAAAATGCTGGCTCTTGGGAAGTGCAGTGAGTGGTCCTGCCATGACCTATCCAAGCCTGAGGCATCACTCTCTTAAGCCGACTGCTGTCACTAAGCCTCTCCTGTACCAGCCTCTCCTGTATTCACATTCATGTGCTGTTGCTGCAGAAATTGCCTTTAGTTATTCACCCTCCTGCTCTAGAGCCTTGTAAAAATAAAACAGTGTTCATACAGCAAGGGTACTGTCCCATTTTCTGTGTCCCTTCTGCCCCCTGCTTTGACCTTCTAAAGAGCCTCTGAGGTTGTAGGGGACACATTCCGCTGGGAGCTGCAGTGAGGGCTGGGCAGGCACTTGGGTGCATTAGCTCCATGTGCAGAGCCTGGAGTTTGGAAGTGCTCGCCTGGAGCAGGTCAGGTCTACCACACGTGTCTCCAGGACATAGTAAGTTTCGCCACGTGCATTTGGGTACTTTGCTTTAGCCATGTGTCCCTGGCATCCCCATTTTTCACCTGCCTTTCTTGCTAGCAGAGGTGGGAGCAGGCATATCACAGGCTCAGCTCCAAACCCTCAGAGAAGGCTGTGCTTCGTGCTCACGTGGATGGAGCGTGCTGGCTTCCAGACTCAGTACTGTGCTTGCAATTTTACGGGCTTAAAAGAAGCAGGAAGCTGGTCACGAAGGTATTTAAGAAACAAAACAGAAATCCAAACATTCCCACAATATTTTATGCCAAAATGCTTTTGTTACAGATTTTGATTTCTTTTTTTTTTTTAAGTTAAATTTGGTATTTTGGGAGTTTTTTTTTACATTGCGCTTTGCATTTTATCAGCCTGTCAGTAGCAGCTCCCTGTGATCTCTGCTTTTGCTGCTGTAACATGAAGGCAGCGCCCTGACTGTAACAGCACTGCTGAAACAGTATGAAAAAAAGCAAAGCATGACCAAAACTAACAATCCTGAACCTGGCATTCCTGCTGTGGGAGGAGTGCTGTAACCGGGGACACTACTGGAGAGTTGTAAAGCAAAATACACACTGAAATTGCCTTTGAAATGGAAATTTGGAGCTGGTGCCAGCTCTGCTGCGGGCTCTGGCTCTCAGAGAGAGTGTTACACAAGCCAGACCTTGGGAAGCTGGAGAGAGATCATCTTTTGGATGATCGGCTTGCATCACGGTGGACCTGCCTTCCACCGCCGTTGGAAGAGGGGGAACTTACCTGTTTACACAGGGACGTGGGCTTGAGCACTGGTATGGGAGGTGTGCCAGCCAGGGGGGATTTTTGGGAAGAGCATGAATAAAATCTCACAGATTTTGACTGGCCAGGGGATGAAAGGGTTTGACACAGTTACAGAAACTGGACCCTGCATCTTTTCTGGTTTTCTTAATCCATCAAGAGGGCACAGGCTTTTAAAAACACCATTAACCCAAATAAGCTTTGGCAGCAGCTTTAGAGGAAGAAAGGAGAGATCGCTGCAGAAAGGCAAGTCGAGGCATGACAGTCCTCTCTAGCTGGCAAGGGTTTGTTTGGGGTTTTTCCTGTAAATGTACTTTTTAGTCAGTGTTTTTCTAGGTGAGCCTGCAAGAGCCAGCAGTGATGGGATCTACTGTGATGCCCATCCTCAGGATATAAACATGTCTTGGACATGTGTCTTGAGCATGTCTTACTGCCCCCTCCCCCATCCGAGGGAGAAGGCTGGCATGGCCCATGTTCCCATGTCCCTGCTGCCCTCTCTTCCCTCACTGGGGGCTGACAGAAGGTTTTGCCCTGCTCAGCCACCTTTGAGACCTGGTGAAAGACTCAGTCTCTGATCATCACGTTTTATCCACGCAGGAGGAGAAAAGCTGCCGCAAGAAAAGGCACACAGTAAATTCAGATGGGCTGTGGGGCTGGGGGCTTGTCTCTACCTCCTCTTCAGGCTGGAAGAAAGTCAGGCAAGGTCAGGGTTGAAGCACACTTGATTCCTGCCCTGGGCTTTGCAAGTTCATTCACCACATTCCTGGAGTGAGTATGAGTAACATAAATTCAGCATCTTTTTGCAGACAGCTTCCTCCCTTCCCGCCTGCAAGGGGACTCTCCACCTGGATCCAGTGCTCCGTGGGATGCTGGCAGCGTCACAGTGAGCAGATTTACAGGTCCTTCCTGGAGGGTTCCAGCCAAGTCGTGCTCGTTCAGAGATTTTCCATCTGAGCGGGAGCGAGTTTGTTCCCCCTGCCTGCGTCTTGGCTGCCCCCGGGCAGGACACGCGAGAGAGGAGCGTGTGGAGCGTGCGGATGAGGAGCCAAGCCGGGTGTGTTTGCATGCTCCTTTCCCTGCATCCCAGGAAGACGCCCATATTATCTGGTGAGAACTGGGGGCAAATGCATCCCAATGGGTGGGTCTTCCCCCCTGTGATGCTGAAGAAGGAGATGGTGCCATGGAGGCATCACAGCACTGGTGAGGTGCTGGATTATGTGTGTTTAGCCCCATCCCTATCCCAGGAGCTCTCTGAGAGCTGTGTCCTGGAGGTGGTGTGCACGTGGGCCACAGTGAAAGCTGGGCAGCCACTTTGCATACTTATCCCTCTGCTGTGCCAGCCCTCGGAGCTGAGTTGCACCATGGCTGGCCCGACCTCTGGCCACGGTATGTCCAGCAGGGGCCGTGGGACTGGGAGGGCTTAATGACAAACTGCCCTGAGCTGAACTTTGCCACCGTAGCCTGGCTCTGAGCACACCCTGTTCCTGAGGAACAGCATTTTCTTCACATGGAAAAGCTGGGGAAGAGCCACCATTGCCCCGCTGCAGTCCTGCCACAGTGCCTGGCTCTGTCGGGGGTTGAGTACTGGTCTCTGCAGCTGTTTTCCTGACTTTTTTTGGTTAGAGCACTGCTGCTCAGGCACCGTGATCCTGCCTCACAGAGGCGTCATGCCTGCTCTGTGGAGGTTCACGTGCTCCACACCAAGTATCTGCCTGCTTGGCATCTGCATGCAGCCTGCTGGGATGCTCACCGGCCCTGGGTGGGCCGGCAGCCACAGCCCCTTGGGAAGGGGTCGCAGGGACAATGGGGACATCCATTCCAGGTTGCAAGGACAAGTGGGACATCTGTAAACCTGTTTATTGCAGGCGTGACTGTGCTATCGACTGTGCCCGATAACAGCAGGGACTCGGGTACCTTTTAAAGGAGAGAAGCGACAAGTGGATGGTTGGAGCTCCAGATAACGGGCGCTGGGGCCAGGCGGTGACGTGCCGAGCCCTGGTCGGTGGCATGTGCTGCCTGACAAGAGCCAGCTCCTGCCAGCCCCTCGGCATGCTCTTGCTCTGCTCCTCCATCTTTCCATCTCTTGCTAATCCTTCTTAAGCCCCTGTGCTCCCCTTCCCGAGCCGTGTGCTTATCCTGCAGATGCCCTTCATCAGCGAGGCTGGATACCCAGCATGTGGGGGCTGTCCCCATTCCATCTGCAGCTGCCTCCTCACCCCAGCCAGCCCTGGGCTCCTTGTGTTGGGGGGCAGGTTTCCCCTGCTACAGGCAGGCTGCCCTCCCATGCAGCCCCAGCTTGGGATGTAGGACAGCCAGATCCAGGCTGGCAGGCACTGCATATCCAGAACTGTGGAGAAAAATAGAAAGAAACAAAGAAATGTTTTGCCAGGTTTTGTGAAAGGCTCCTTCTGTCGCATCCCTGAGCAACCACAGGGAACTGCTCCCAGGCCATGAAGGGAAGCACAAACAGTTTTTCCATGAAACTCCTGCCTAACAGCAAAGACCAAGGCAAAACGCAGGTAGAACTGGGGCAGCCAGTGGGCAGTGTCTGTCACTTGCATGGGTAGCAGGTGGCTGCTCTGCCATTTGTAACCAACCAGCACCTGGTTGTGGGTGTGTCTGGGGGTGCAGGAGCTTTAGGGGTGACAGAGAGCTGCAGCATGTCACCCTGGGGTGACCCTGTCATGGGGGACAGAGGGGGCTGGGCATGTGGGTGGTCTGCAGGCCATGCATGGATCACTGACCACTGCGCACACCCAGCCAGCAGCAGGGGTTTTATCCTTAACCTTTTTTATTGGGTATTTTTTCCCCTCAGTCTCTTCTTGCCCTGTAACAAATCCAAGGGATCCTAGGTGCCAGAAAACATGAGAGAAGAGGAATGCTGTCCAGCCCCAACTCCCCATATGAGCAGCTCTGTCTGGGTCCATGAGTTTTTGTGGTATGCATCTGAGCGAAGAAGAAAGAGCTGAGGGGCGTCAGCGCAGAGAGGGGGATAGAGGTGAGCCAAAGGAGAAGCAGCCTGAGGGGAATTATTCCTTTTTTATTCCTTACTTTCCCTTAATCTCCATGCAAAGCTCTCTGTTTGACCTGCCCTAGGCAGAGGTCCCAGCCTCATGCCTTTTGCTGGCTCCCAGTGGAGGCAATCCCTGCTCCAGGGCCAGGGCAAGCCTGGTATGCTCAGCAAAACACTCTCTACCTCCTGCAGCCCCCTCTGGGCATAGGGGCAGTTGCTGCTGCCCAGGGAATGGCTACAGGCACTGGCTTTAGAATGTGGGCTTGCTTCAGTCTCAGTCCCATCTGGAAAGGATGTTGCAGGGATGTGGCTCCTGCTCCGCTCTGTGCAGCATCCCTCAAGGAAGGGGCTGGGTTAGAAGCCCCCACTTTATCGGGGAGGGGGATGCTGGGCTGCCAGCTGCTCAGTGGAGGAAAGCCCCCTCATGCCCCCGATGTGGGTAATTGAGTACACAGCCAGATCAGCAGAGCTCCAACATCAGTGCCCTGCGGAGTGGTGTGTGCTGGGCCAGGGAGCCAGCTGGCCACAGAAGCTCAGGAAATCCTGAAGGTGCCCGGGGCCCACGCCACTAGAGGAAAATGGGTCACCTACGTCCATGGGGGTGAGGGCTGGAGCAATGGTCCCCTTGGCCAGGACACCCCCAGGCACTGCTGCATGCCAGAAAACTCCCATGGCTGCTGAAAGGCAGCTTTGTCACCCACTTCCAGGGAAACTCCAGCTCAGCCCTTGGGCAGGGATGAGGACCCATAAATTTCTGATGTAAAATGCATCCTTTGGTGAAAATTACTCCCCAGCCTGTGCCCTGTCAGGGGAGAGGCACAGCAAGGTTATGAGTGTCCCTCGTGTCACCACACCACTGTCCACATCCTGCATCCCCCTGGCAGCAGGCTGTCCTGTGCCTAGCACTGGGTGTCCTGTCCCCAGAGAAGCTAGGCTGTCCCTGCTAGCTCAGTCAATGCCACCTAAGTCACCTGTCCCCGAGACAGCTCTGCCCTCAGTGCAGGAGCATGCCGAGCCTAAATCAGGGCAGATTAAGACACGACCAGCTAAAGCCACTTTGCTCCTGAACGAGCATATCCGCTTGGGATTTAGCGCATTTGCAGACAGGGCTTCACACCTTTAGGTGATTTGTCTTAATTCCCACCAGCTTCTATGTGTGAAAAGCCTTTGGCCGGTGAGAGCTGGGCTGGGTTCTTGTTCTGCAGTGTGGTAGAGCCCAGGCTTTCTCCTGTGGCCGCCCCACACACACCATTGGGTGGATGAAGCCTCCCTCCTCCTGCCCCCTCAGCCCCCACAGCTGGGAAATCAGCTGAAGTTTTCTATGGATGTGGAGAATTTAAGACAGCAGACCCTTTTCAGGATGTCCCTCACAGTGCAGGAGAGGAGCTGTTGCAGGCCCAAGGATGCTGCTGGTGCTATGTTGGCACCTGTCTGCTGCCATGGGCTGCTTTAGGGCTGCAGATACAACAGGTACCACAAGGACCCACTAGACCGTCATGGGGCGGTGCTAAAAGGGGCAGATGGTCTTCCAGAAATCGACAGCTCCAAAAAACCCCAGCTCTTGTCCTTCCCTGGTGGTTGCTGGCCTGGGCTGGGATATGATGGCTCCATCGTGGGACACACAGGGCTCAGCTGCCCCTCTCAGGGACTTTGAGGGGCTGGGGCGCCGCAGAGGCACCGCTGCCACCTGCCCTTGTGCAGGGACCCCGCAGGCCACAAAGCCACACATTGTTGTAACAGCAGCTGGGCGAGGAATGACAGGGATGCCTGGGCTTTTTAACCCAGCAGGGTGCATGGGCGATGGAGAAATCCACTGTCAAGCATCCCTGTCCCCTCACCCCTATGCAGCTCGCCGGCAGGGTCACCCTGTCCCATCCCGGAGCCTCGGGTTCCCTTCCTAAGCCTGTCTTTGCGCCGGGGGCCAGGCAGGCGCTTGGCAGCTGCACCAGCTGCCGGCAGAGAAAGGAGGAATTCTATGACAATGGCGGCGGAGCAGAGCCAGGCTGCCGGCTGATGAATAATACAAGAGCTCTGCTTGCGGAGCGGCAGATGTCCTGTTTACCAACACCCGGCCCCAGCCTGCGGGATGGTGGTGCAGGGACGCAGCCCCCAGAGCACCCCAGTCACGGGCCCTGCTGCCCCACTCGCCTCCTCTGGACCCCCCCTCCCCTGCGCCCCCCACAGCCCTCCCCGTGGGGCAGGATCCGGCCGGGCGGGCACAGCAGGGCTCCCCCGGGGGCAAGGGTTCTGCACCCCACAGTGGGTCTGTCCTGCCTCGCCACGACTTCGTAGCTCCCAGAATATCCTCGCCGTGGCTTCACGGATCCCTGAGCATCCCTTTGCAGCCGGAGGGGTTTTTGAGATGGGAGTTCCCATGGCAACGGAGCGGGATGGCGCCAGGAGCCGGGGGACGCGGGCGCTGTGGCCGGACAGCCGAGCGGGGCTGAGGCGGGTCTGGGCTGCGGGGTCCCGCGGGGGGGGTGGGAGATGGGCGGGGCNAGATGCCCGAGCCCCTCCGCGGGGGCTAGCCCGGGGCCGGCACCCTCCGCTCATGCCCCGGGGGCGAGTGCTGGCCGGAGGTAGCCGGAGGGGGGCTCGCGGCCGGTGCCTTCGGGGCCGGTAAAAACCCGCAAGTCGCGTCGCTTAATTGCAACTTGTTTATCATGGATTTTTTTCCCGGGCAAGGGCAGTCGGGAACACGCGCGTGCCGACTTTGGACTTTGCGGGTGGGGGAACAGGACAGCGGGGGTTCTTTTAGCCCGCCA
>VZRE01000627.1:1096192-1107412 GCA_013396775.1 Cephalopterus ornatus
CGGACCCTCTTCCCCGGGCTGTGCCTGGGGTGCTGCTGGCTGGCCCTGGGGCAGGGGACCCCAGGCACCCTCCCCTGCTCCCCGGTTCGGATATGTGCCCGCAGTCTGGGGTGCTGAGAAGGGGGTGGCTTATATCCCCGGGTACCTGCTGGCTTGGGTCAGGGGAACCCAGCCCACCCGAGACGGCCGGGGTGCTGGGCAGGGGAATCTTATGATCCCAGGGTCTCTTAGGGAGGAGAAGCTGGCGGTAGCAGGTGCAAACAAAACCTTCTCCCAGCCAGTTTCTTTGATTCCCTGCAAGCCTGGCCCCAGGTGTGCCGTTCACTCCTCCCTGTCTGGCCTCGCAGCCAGCCCTCCGCGGGCTGTTCTCATCTGAGCGAGCTAATGAAGGGTTTTGGGGTTTGTACGGGACTTGTTCAAAGGCAGCGCCTGGGCTCGGAGGTCCATCTTGGCACGCCCGTGGCTGGGTTAGGGCAGCAGCGAGTCCCTGCAGGTCTCCGAGGGCCTTCTTTGGGGTTGTGGCTGGTCAGGATCTCTGGGAACCGAGCCTGGGATGTGTCCCGTCGGGCACCCCGGGCTGAGCGCCGCCGCCCGGCTTGCAGAAAGCCGGGGGTGGGTGGGTGGAGGTGGGAGCAGGGGCTGGTCCTTTGTGCCTCCCTGACGCTCCCCATGGAGCTGCCCCAGTCTGCTTCCCGCTGAGCGGCACTGCCTGGCCGGGAGCCTCCCGGGGTGACCTGACCCCTCTGGGTGAGCACCCACGGGACGGTACTGCAGGCTTAGGATGGATCCAGCACTCCAGCCCAAGTTGCCTCCTGGGACCTCTGCCAGGCCACGGGGTCCAGCTGGCCTGGCACTGCCTCCCTGCCCCCTTCCCTGCTCATCTCCCCGCTGTGCTCCGGGGTCCAGCCCCTGTTGCCTCAGTGCGTTTGTTTGGTGAAGAAATACCAAAAGGTCTTGATGGTGCCTGAACATTGGAGGCATTGGTGCTTTCATTCCTTTCCGGCCATCTCCAAGTAAACACAGGGAAATAGGAATTTGCTGTCTTCCTCCTTTAAATAAACCTATTTGTGTGGGGGTGGGAAGGGCTCGGCCCCTTGGATGTCTTTCTTTGTGTGAATCTTTTCCCTTTTAAGCAGAAAATAGTGCCCGCCCAGCCAGCTGGGCACTGACCTGGGGTCAGAGTTGCTCCTGTCTCTCCAAGGATGAGCCTGCCCTGCGTGGGGGGTTTGGGCTGGGCTCAGGGACCCCCTGCCTTGCCTGCGGAGGCCGTGCCGTGCCAGGAGGTGAAGCACCAGCCTCCCAACAGTCCTCATGCTCTTTTTCTCTCTCCCAGTGCTGGGGGCCTTGTGGGTCTCCTAAGGGGGTGGAACAGAGCTGTACTCCACGCCTCCAACTGTGTGCCGTCTCTCTCTCCCCAGAAGGGTTTCTGTAGATGCAGTGGTCCCTACCCAGGTGTCTGCTGCTTCGTGGCTCCCCCTTCCTTCCCCGCAAGGGGTGGACACCTTGCCCTATAGGCAAGGAGGAGGCAGGTACGTGGCAGCCCCTATCCCACACCTTCCCCCAGGAACTGGCACCCCTGCTGCCCCTAAGAGAGACTTGGGGGAGGGGAGTGGAGTTGAAATGGGAGCAAGCCAAAAACTTCTCAGTGCTTGGAGCTGAGATAGGCTGGAGCATGTCCCTGTTGATGCCTTGAGCTTTTCCTTGAGGAACCGCCCAGGCTCTGGCAGAATAAACCTGGGTCCGTTTATTCAGTGCATAAAAGCTAGATGCAAACTCTGAGCCATCTTTCCGGGACACAGCTCCTGAGCTTTTCTCCTGATGGACTCTGTGGTTTGGTGGGAAGGTGATGGCAGCTCTGCATCCAGGGTTTGGTATCACTTGTGAATTCCTTGGCTGGCCTGAAGCTTAACGGGGAGGTGATTCATAAAGCCCCGCTTGTTCGGGAGTCTCCTTGCCTGTGCTGAATGAACGCTGGCAGCTCGTAACTTCTCGAATGCCTGGGATTGCAGCCGTGGGTCATGTGTAAGAAATGCCACTGTGTCCTGTTCCCAGCCCCGTGCAGTGCCAGAGCGGCTGCCCAACACCAGCAGTCGAGGGTACCTATGGAAAACTCATTTCCAGCATGCCTGTTGCTTCGTGCTCCCTGGAAAAATCCAGCGGGCTCCTCCCTGTGCAGTCAGGAGGATGTGGGCGTTTCCTGAGCTACAGAATGAGCTTTTTTTCTTTAAAAAGCACAGGGAAATTTAAAAATAGTTTTTTGGCTTTTTTCCATTTTTTTTTTTTTTTTTTTAAAGCAGGCTGAGGTCTGTGACATTGTTTCCAGGAACAGCCGGGGCTAACTTTCCCGCTTTGGGGAGGTTGGTGGGATGAAGTGAATGTTTAACTGGAGGAGCACCACTGCTGGCGGCTGCGGGGTCGGCTCCCATCATGCTGGCAGGTGGCAGCAGCCTGAGATTGGGTTTAGGTTATCACTTCTGGCAGGAAGCTCTGGAGGGACCGGAGTCTCAGGCAGCCAAACAGCCACACATTTCTCTGGCTCCCTTTTGCACTGCTACCCTTAAATGAGTTTTGCAGGGTCACCGGGAGCCCTGGCCAAGCCTTTCCGCCTCCTGTCCTTTCTTCCCAGGGAACTGCAGGGGATTGCAGCAGCAGGGGGTTTCCTATTTTCCCATCTCAAGCACGAGGCAGGGAAAAGCCCTGGGGATGTGGCAAGCACACGTGCAGCGGGGTTCAGCAGTGGGCGGCTTTTGGGGAGCTCACTGCACGTGCTGGGGAGTGTGAGGGCTGGTGGGAGGCTGCTGCACTGTTTGTTTGGAAAGGGCCGTCCTAAAAGCAAGTGGGAGTCACTCAGTAGCCCTCCAGGCTTGTCCCAGCTGTGTCTGCAGCCGTAGATTGGTTTGCTGGTGGAGTGCCAGAGTGGGACTAAGGACATGGACACAGCCAGCTGGGAGGCAAGGAGGGTCCAAGCCCAGCATGCTTCAACCAGCCTGCAGCAGATGCCTGACCCCATGGTCATGCTTGGAGTGCAGCAGGACGTGGGGTGCCATGAGGTGTAGGGTGCTCTCCCTGCGGAGCACTGCATTGGCAGATCAGCCCAGCGAAATTCAAGCTGCAGAAGCTGCTCTGCAATTAATAAGTAACCGCTGTCCTTGGCTCCAGGCACTGGCTGTTGGGAGACGGAGGGGCAGGAGGGCTTAATTTCCTTTACAGGTGTCCCTAACAAAGGAAGCACCTCTTCAGGTGTAGGTGGTGTAGTTATTGGCATGGCCCTCGCTTGCCAGAACAGAGCTGGCTGGGCTCCTTGGAGAACCCTCTGCTCCCATGTCTTGGGGTGGCTGCTCTTGGAAAAAGTGTGGACCTTGCAAAGTGGTAACTAAGGATGCTCCAGTTCCCTGCTTGCCGCGCAGGGCCCTGCCGGGGGGAGGGATGCCTCTGTGGGAAGCTGAAGAACAGGCTGATTAGCATTAGCTTTTCCCTCAGGAAAACAGCATGAGCTGTAGAAAATGATCTGTAAGAGGGTGGAATGGGATGGTGTGAGGTCTGGATCCCCTCACTCTTGTGTGCTGTGCTTTGCTGGAGCTGCTGGGGCTCCTTCACAGTGTGGTGCTGGCATTGCCAGCTGTTGGGAGCGGTGCTGCTCCCGGTGGTGTGGGTGCTGGAGGCTTTGGGGCTAGCAGGCAGTTCTCTGCAAGCCTGGCTGGTCCTGCGTGACCACTGTTCATAATGCACATATTATGAAGTCCTGCACCCATGTCTCAACTACCAAGACAGGCAGAGATCTTTATGTTCCTGTCCTCCTTCCCTGTCCCCGGCAGGAGCAGTAGTGAGTAGTTGTGGGGCTGGAGGGGCACTTTGGCAGGCTTAGCTGCTCCAGCATGTCCCAGAATCCTGCTCTTGCCAAATGGGCCAGGAAACTGTCTCATCCCCCTGGCACTGCCTTCCAGAGATGGCATCTCAGTGTGCAGACGGACCACTGTGCTCTGGACCAGCAACTACCCAGGGAGTGGTTTGCTTGTATGCCTGTGTGTGCCCCCCTCTCACTGGTCACTCTGCCCCCCCCCCGGCTGTGTAGTGGGCAAGGGGAGTGCCGCAGGCTGCCGGGGCTCCTGCTGCTGGCCGGGGTCCTGTGTGCCGTGCCTCACATGTGGGGCCGCTGTGCAGTTGGAAAACAGCTGATTTTTTCGGCTCAGCCCTGGCTGAACCCAATGCCTGGCTAGAAACACTACTGGTCCTCTCCCAGCACAAACACAGACGCAGTCGAGCTGCCTGACCTCAAATGCATTCTGTGCAGATGCTGCTTGATGAAGCCCTGTGGAAAATGGAGAGGGACTTGCTGGAGGCTGCCTTAGTCTTGTGAACCAGAGCAGGATGTTGGAGGCTCACAGCCAGAAAAGTGCCTGCAGTAGGTGAGGTTCTGTCAGAGGACAGGCAAGGAGCAGTGGGGTGGACAGGAGTTGTGCTGTGCATTAGGGCTGCATCTGGAAATCAAACAACTCTCCCTTGCACTTGAGTGACTCAACTACATGGGGGCTTGGGTCCTGGGGAAGATCTTGTCTCTCCAGTCAGCTGAAAGCAGGAGCCCCTGCCTGGGATATTCCTTGTTCCCCTTGGGCTGTACTCTGTGGTGAGGCTGTACTGAGCTGGCTTTGTTGTGCACTTGGAGGGAGCCCAGCAAGAGAGTGGCTGGGGCTGGAGGACTGCCTTGCCTTGCCTTGCCTTGCTTTGCCTTGCTGCAGGGAAGCTAAATATATATGTCTTGGCCACAAAATCACGGTGCGGTGTAACCGTCAGCACCAGCTGTGGGATGGGGGAGAGAAGCTGCCTGGCCATGCCTGAGAAGGGCAGGGGTGGGGACGGGGTGAGGGACATGGGAAGGCAGTGCAGACCCTTGGCAGGGCAGCATGGCTGGGATATGGCCCGGCATGGCATGGCAGGAAATCCTTAAGCTGTCCCTCCGCCTTTTTCATCTCCTGGCCACTTTGTGAGGAACTGGGGAGGGGATGAGGCTGCCGGCTGCCCGGGTTCTCGGTTTTGTTTTCATTTACCCAGCTCCTTTCCCTGCACTTTTCTCTCTTATTCATTCCTTTGTGTTCCCAAGCAACTTGCTCGTGTTCCCAAGCAACTGCTTTGAAGTGCATTTGCTGTCGGTCTGACAGCATCCCGCTCCTCCAGGGATGCCCGTCGCTGGATCCCTGTGAGGATTTATCATCCTTATTGTCAGACTGGGCTTTGTCAGCCCTTCCCTCTGCCCTTCCAGGGCTGTGGTGGGTTGGATGGGGCACAGCCCAGCCCTTTGCAGAGACGCAGCTGCAGCTATGGTTGCTTTTGCTGAATAAGCCTCCGGCTGGGAGCAGCGCTGACGTCAGGCTGTGGAAATACCTGTGCGAGAGCTTGGAGCTGGCTCGGTGGAGCCGGCGGCACAGAAACTGGGAGGAGGGATGCTCCCTTCTCGTCCCGAGAAGATGCTCTCACCTCTGGCCTGCGCCAGCTGCCTTGTCTGGGCACGGCAGATAATTACGGGATGAGCTGCGTTGTCTCTGGGGTGGGGCTGCCGCGGAGCTATGGGAACAGTCTGCCTTGACAGTCCCCTCGGCTGCTTTCCCGTTCCTGGCCTCTGATTCTACCCAGCTCTGGTGCTGTCCCTTGTCAGCGTGGGCTACACCCCCCGCGGAGCAAATCTGCCTCACTGCTACATCCTGCAGCCGGACACGTACCCGGCCCTGCATTTCCCTCGGGGAGAGGTTTATTATGGATGGGCACCCAGTGCCCACCCACGGTGAAGTGGGTAACCCAGGGCTGGCAAACCCCGAGTCACACAGGTGCGGCAGAGGCCAAATTCCTGCAGCCAAGTACCCTTAACTCTGCCCTTCTGGAGGGTGCTGCACAGCTGGTTTAAATTCAGCCGGCTTGAGTGCAGCATCTTGCCATGGGCTGAGTGTGCAAAGTGCGGGATCCAGGAGCAGAGCAGGATGAGCGTGCACTCTGTGTGTTGCTGGGAGGACGGGGGCATGGCATTCAGTGGCAGAGGCTGGGTGTGGTGCGACATCTGCACCGGAGCCCGGTGCCATCCCACGCTCCCTGCGCGGAGCTGGATGCAGCCCGGGCACAGCTTTGCCTCTGGCTGCTTTTGCAGTGCCGATGGTGGGGTGCGGAGCGGGGCTCGCCCCAGCAGTTCCCCAGCAGCAGGAGGACGTGGCCAGAGACTTTTCCTCTGGAGCTGATGCAATGGTGGAGCAGATGTGGCAGGGTGACAGGAAATCTGGGCGCTGGTTCTTTCCCTCCGCAGTGATTTATGGGATGGCGTGGCCGCGGGCGTGACGCCGCTGCCCTGGAAATGGGCTGGGGTTGGCTCCAAGCTGCTTCCTCTGCTCGGCTCGAACAATGCCTCCTGGAAAGCCATCCCGGCTGTCCCGGTCCCGCACGCGTCCCCCGGGAGTCCTTGTCTGCAGCCAGAGGATGCCTGACCAACCTCTGCGTGGCGTTTCCATCCGGAGGCAAGGGGCAGCCCCCGTGGTTCACGGGCTGTCCTTGTGCCCCGGGAGCGGGATGGTGCACTGGGCACCTCCTCCCTCCTGCCCCGTCTCCTGCCAGGGTTTGTGGGTGCCAGTGACATCCCTCTTACTCTGCGAGGCCCGGGGATGCCTTGGAGGGGGGTGCATCCGTTAGGGAGGAGCAGGGATTTACAGCTGCTGAAATATTACGGAGGGGGGACGTTGGAGGAGCATCTCCTATGGCGGGAGCAGGAAGGAGCTGGCGTGGGCTGTGGCAGGCTGTAATTGCAATGACCTCTGGAAAACATCCGTCGGGAGCTTCCTCCTTGCTTTGTACCCAGGCCCATGAAGGCGCTGGGTCGCGGTGGCGGGGGGAGCTGGGGGTGACGCAGCCGCAGCGCAGCCTGGCCTGGCTGTGCATCCACTTTGACAAAGCCGAGTGGTTCTTTGGCCCTGAGCCCCTGGCTCAGCTTTCAGCCCATCACGCTCTGTTTCCCCTCCCCGGTCACCCTTGGGAGGGACCTGATCCTGCCAGGGAGGGCTGGGAGGATGCAGGGCTCCTGCAGTGGCCCCACGGCAGCTGCACACTGGGACCTCTGTGTCCCCCTTGCTTTTGGGAAATACTTGTAGCCTGGGGGTGGTCCTCTGCTCCCAGAGACAGATAAGAGCTACAGAGGAAAGGAAAGGAAGCCCCTCGTGTGCTGCCTGCTGTGAAGGGCTGGGAGATATGAGCCCTTCTGAGTCCCTGGGCTTGGAGGCAGCAGGAATTGCCCTGGCAGCTTTTGGCAGGCAGGCACAGGCCCTGGCTGTGGTGGGGCATCCCTTCGCGCTGCTGTGTGCTCCCACCTGATCCAAAAGCCTGGACCCATGTGTGGCATCACCGTGAGGTGGGTTTGAAGCTTCTCCCAGCTGATGCCAGTCCCCCAAGTCCATCTTCGATGTGCTTGCTTGGGGACACTCTCAGGGGTCTCCCTGTCACCGTGGTGCATTGACTCTGGCTCTGCCCCCTAGTGCTGCCCTCCCCTGCTACTTGCCACCCTGCTGTTCACTGGAATTGAATTTTTGGGTGGTGATGGCATTGTTTCGGCTTATCTTGCCCCTGTGGCATGCCCTGGACACAGCTGTTTGCCTTGGGAGGAGGGTGGCTCTGGAAGCAAGGACCTGCCCTCGAGTAGCTCTTGACCCCCATCTTGACCTGTTCCAAACAGGTGACATTTGCTGAGGTCCTCAGGGAGGAAATTCGACATCCCAGAGAAGTCTTCTTGTAGAGTGGGGCTGGCTCTGATCGCACTTTTATTTGCTTGTTAAGTATTTTATTTGGCCCTCCTGATTTAGTTTTATGGTGGCTTTAACGGGCTCACACTGTTTTCCAGCTGCCTCTGCACATGTGCAAGAGAGGGGGAGGGCAAACAGGAATTGGTGGGGGGCACAAGGCAGCCCTCGGCCCCCCGGGGGCTGAGCGGGAGAAGGGATGGTGCATCCCCAGCCTTGCAAGGAGCGCTGGCAGCCTGTGCTGCCTCCCAGGGTGCTTCAGAAGACATACGGTTTGGGGCCAGCCAGAGGAATTGTATTCGTTGTAACCAGTCTCAAAGCATTTGCCCTCCCTGAATTTGACCAGTGATACTTTGAAACTGTTTTCAGTGCCAGCAGAGGGTTGCTCTGCAGGTTCCTGGCCATGCATGGATGGTGTCTGTGCACCCATCTGCACGTTGTGCCTATTCCCGGCTGGGAAGTCAGGGAGGAGCACACGCTTGCACAAGGGACAGGTGTTTTCCAGGGCCAAACATCCATCCTGAGTGACAGTGGAGGCTGTCTATCATCTTGTCCTCCTGGGAGCAGCTCTGGCTGAAGGCTGGAACTGTGACTGAGGCTCCCTGGGGAGCCCGAGCAGCTGGGAGTGTGTGGGGGAGGCATGACTAAAACGGGTGGGGTGGGCATGGAAACGCTAAATATTTGAATGGGAGCAGAGTCATTCTGGGTAACGTGGCGGGTAAAAATAGACACAGGGAGTAGGAAGGAAAACGCTACCGTTGCTGGACTGGCTCGTGGGAAAGGGTGTCTGTGGGATGGCAGCTGGGTGGGTGTCCTGGTTTCAGCAGGGGTAGAGTTAATTTTCTTCCTAGTAGCTGGTGCAGTGCTTAGAGGGGGTCAGAGGCTGTGGAGGCTGTGTCCATGTCCCTCATGCCTGCAGGGACCCTGTGGGCTGCAGCAGAGCGGTGCCTGGTCCCTGCAGTGTGGCTGATGTGTGCAGCGTGCTGGTCATCAGCCCCTGTTAAGCGCAGCACCCTTCACGTGCAGCCTCCTGAGGCGCCTGGAGCCTGACTTCCCCAGGGGCTTTAGCAGGTGCTGGACGGCAGCTTACCTCTTGCTCGTGTTCCCTGCAGCTGAGAAGGTGTCCTCCCTGGGCAAGGACTGGCACAAGTTCTGCCTGAAGTGCGAGCGCTGCAACAAGACCCTGACCCCGGGCGGGCACGCTGAGGTAAGAGCTGCTGGGGCAGACAGAGTGGGAGCTGTGCTGGCATGCATAGGGAGTCTGGTAGGCTCTCCAGCATCCCGGTGATGGGGACTCCCAGGAATAGGGCTGGGGCAGGTATTTGATGCCATGTGGCATGCAAGCCCAGGAGTGCATGCTGTGGCTTCGAACACTGCTGCTGCTGCAACTCATGGTGCTCTGGAGCTCTTGTGCACAGCGCTGGAGAAGCCACAGAGTGGTACTGGTGCCACATGTAGTGTCCCAACTGTGCCACTTGGGTGTGGGCTCCCAGCAGCTGTGGCAGGGCTGGGCATACACTGGTAAGCACTGGAAACAGCTCTGTGAACTGGGCAGGCTTGTTTGAGCATTGCACAGGCTTTGAAGGCGTGTGGGGGCTGAGAGCCTGCACTGACCTGTGGTTAAAAACACCAAGCATGGGATTGCCTGGGTTGTCATGGTGATGCGAGCTTGGCAGTTGTGCTCTCTGTGCCCTGGGGCTTGTGCTGGAGTGTGCTGCCACTGCCACTACCCAGCACTTGGGAGCGTGAGGGTGCCATGCCGTGGCAGGTGCTCGGGCTTGGGAGCAACTGTGTTTTTCCTGTGTGATGTCCCGGCATGACACCCAGTGCCCTGAGTTTGAGCAGCACCTGTCATGCCACAGTGTCACCAGCTCTTTAGCATGGTTTTAGCAGGCAGCACAGCTGGGGAGCAGGCGGTGGTAGCGACAGCTAGTGGGGGAAGTGGGGGGGACGTCTTGCCACGGAGAATGGGGCTGCATGGGTGGATCTGTGCTTCAGGCCAGGTTAAGCCCAGATTTGCTGCTTCTCCATATAAGGTTGGATTCTGCTTCTGTGGGGGATGGCCTCCACCGACTGTGCCGACAGCAGATTTGGCCCTTCCCGGCTTTTTCTTCATCCTTTTGGAGGCTAGGTTGGAAAGGTGTCACAGGGAGACCAGCTAAATGTTTACCCTCTCCTCTGGCATGGTAACGCTGCAAATATACTGATATTTATGCCTTGCAATATTTTATAGCTGCCTTTGGCCAGCCCACAGCCTGCTCACTCCTCCAGCCTTACCTCCACCCATCTCAGCCCTCGCCTTTGGCACAGCACTGCACAGGGAGGCGAGGGAAGGGACAGCATCTCTACTCACCTACCACCCTGCCTGTTTTGGGCAAGGAGTCCTCTTTGCCTTGCAGCAGAGCGGATGGAGGGCAGGAGCACAGGGCAGAAGCAGGGTTGAGATGCTGAGTGGAGCCTAGCAGGCGGTGGGGTAGGTTCCTGCCTGAGAACAGGCTTCTAGTGGGTTTCCTAGGCAGGGCAGTGTGTATGGCAGCTCTGCTGGCCCCCTGCTCCAGCCACAAACACTCTTTCTTTTCTCTTGGACTCTGTTCCAGCTGGCCCATGAGGAATGGCTGTGGGGAGCTCCAGGGCTTATCGCCTGCTTCATGCTTTCCTGTGATAATTGCCCCAGACGATAGTGGGGCCGATAGCAGCTGGGCTGGGACCAGCGCCCACGCAGGGCCTCTGATCACAGGCCAAGGCGAGGGGGAGGTGAAGCTCAGTGCTCTCATGGAGCTTTGTGCCCCCAATAATGGCCTGACTGTGCAGAGGATGCTGAGAGGGTGAAGTGATACCTTGTTGGGTCCCGGTGGCACACCACTGGGTCGGGGCTTAGAGGTGCCTCTTGGCTGAGCTGCTGCAAGGTGCTGGCGCTCCAGCCCCATGGCATGGCACACACAGAACAGCCTGAGTGTTTATACTGGTGGAATCTCTGAGTGGTCAGGTTAGGCTGTCACTTCAGACCTGCAGCTGAGTGTGTTTTGGGGTGTTGGCAGGGCTGTGGTGGTCTCTGAACAGTAGTGGGGCATGAAAGCAATCCTGTGCGAACTGTGGTCACTGCTCAGCATCGTAACACTAACCCTCTCTCCCCAGCACGATGGGAAGCCTTTCTGCCATAAGCCCTGTTATGCTACGCTCTTTGGCCCCAAAGGTATGTCCATGCCCCCCCAGGCCTGTACAGCTGTGCTCAGGGCTACAGGAGGAGCCAGATCCCCTCAATCCCCACTGGTGGCCCCAAAAACATCCCAGGAGCCAGGCTAGCATGGGCTGAGCATCAAGCCAGCAAATTGCAGTCCCAGCCCTGCTGTTCCCTTGTGCAGAGGGAGAAGATTGCTGCTGAAGGGAGGGAGGGAGGGATCCATCCTGACAGCTGCCTTTTTTTTTTTTTTCCTAATATGTAGAAAACAAATTCCCA
>VZRE01000627.1:1107652-1131143 GCA_013396775.1 Cephalopterus ornatus
AGCAGTGACTGAACTGGCCCTTTGCTCAGTGGGGCTGGGGGAGGAGGGACAGGGGGCTGGGGGGAGGATGGCGATCCCGAGTGCTCCCAGGTCAGCGCAGTCTCTCTCTGCCCCTGTGCAGGGGTGAACATTGGCGGCGCCGGGTCGTACATCTATGACAAGCCGCAGATCGAGGGGCAGACTGCACCGGGACCCATCGAGCACCCGGTGAAGGTGGAGGAGAGGAAGGTGAATGCTGCACCTCCCAAGGGACCCAGCAAAGGTGAGGGGCAGGACAGGACAGGCAGCCTGGCCCTTCGCCATGTGGGCAGCCAGTCCAAAGCCACCTCATTTGGCAATGGTGTGGGGTGGTTTGTGTGGGGGGGTCTTCCACTCCTGTGGATCCTGGCTGAGATGTCCCACCACTTCCCATGCCCATGACCTCTTTTTTTTCAGCTTCCAGTGTCACCACCTTCACTGGGGAGCCCAACATGTGCCCTCGCTGTGGCAAGAGAGTCTACTTTGGTAAGGTGGTGAACAGGTGATGCCTCGGAGTGGCATGGCCCGTGGTGCTGGGGCTCTGTGCAGGACCCCTGGGGCATGCAGAGTGGCTGGGATGGGGGCTTGGGGTTGGGAATGCAGAGGGATGTGCCTGAAGAGCCTTCAGGGTTGGGTCCTCTTGGATGTACTCCTGGATGGGGGGCTTTATCTGCATCGTATCCCCTGCTGTGACCTTCCACGTGGTAATAGCTGTCCTTGCCCACCATCTGTTACGTGCGAGGCAGCAGAGGGGTAGGAGAGATGTGGGAGACTGGGTTGCACAGGACTCTCTTGGGATTTTGAATGTGGAGGTGACATCCCCATGGGGAGTGCTCCCCCTGAACATGCTGCGGGGAGCTGGCGTGACCCTCCCTCCTTGTCCCACTGCAGCCGAGAAGGTGACCTCACTGGGGAAGGACTGGCACCGTCCCTGCCTACGCTGTGAGCGCTGCAGCAAGACACTGACCCCGGGGGGCCATGCCGAGGTAAGGGTGTCCCAGCCCCAGGATCCCTGGGCAGCGCATGCAGGGATGCCAGCAGGGTATGGCTGAGCTGAGCTGTGCCCGGCTGTCCCAGTTGGCAGCCCCTGCCTTTGCAGGAGGGCAGGGCTAGGAGGAGTAGCTCCTCAGCTCCTGGGGGACTGCTGGGGGTGCTGGGCTGTCTGCAGGGACGAGCAGAGCAGGAGAGATGCCCAGTCAGGGGGATGTGTCCTGGGGACTGGATTTTCCCTGGCCCTGGGTGACACGCTTCGCTCTCTGCCCCACACAGCACGATGGACAGCCGTACTGCCACAAGCCCTGCTACGGAATCCTCTTTGGGCCAAAGGGTGAGTGCCTGGGGGCATGTGGGATGGGGAGCCAGTCCAGGGGCACATGCCCTGCCTGGGCTGCCACTCTCAATGCTTGTGTCACCACCCACAGGGGGACATCTTCCACCCAAGTCCTTACCTTCTTGCATCTTCCCTTGTGCAGGTGTCAACACTGGAGCTGTGGGAAGCTACATCTACGACAAAGACCCTGAGGCAAAGAACCAGCCCTAGATGGCATCCCCCCTCCTGCCTTCCTGCACGCTCTGTGCCCCTGTACTAACCTCCTGCTCACAGCCAGAGCAGACCCTCACCAGGCTGGCCACGGAGCTGTGCCCTCTCTGCTGTCTCCACAGCCCTGCCCTGGGTTATATATCATAGTCTTTAATATAAGCTTCAGTGTTTAAAGGCAAAGATAGAAGGTATCTCTGGTGGTTCCCAATGCGCTCTGCCCTCCCCAGCCCTCCCACCATCCCTCCCAAGCATGGGAGGCAGCAGGGCAGGTGTGGGGATGTCACCGTTCACAGGGGACAGCAGGTGGCACCCAAGGGACTCGGGATGGGGGGAGGGTGGTGGCAGGAGGGTGCTCCATGCAGTCTTGCAGCACTCTCAGGAATGGGGGCTGGGGATCAGGGTGCCCAGCCCTGTTCCTCACCAGTTGCTGGGGTTGTGTGCCATCTGCACTTCTGCCCTTCTGGCCATCCCAGGTTCCATGCCCTGGCTTCCACTCTCGCCAGGGTCCACAGCTGACCCTGTCTGCTGTTGTGTCTGGCACCTCCCTACATCCCCATCCTTGAATCCCCGTAGGTGCACCCAGGAAAGTGCCCGACTGCGCTGCTGGCTGGTTTAGGTTGGTGCCCTCCCTAGCCTGACCCCTCTTGGAGGTAGAGCCTGTGCCAGGGGGCACCTGGCAGCTGCAGCCCTGGTGGAGTGGGCTCTCCCCACCTTTGGAGGACAGAGCGCATTGGGTTGGAGGCTTGGCAGCGGGATGCCCGCCTGCTTCCCAGAGCCGGAGGTTTCTCGTTGTTTATTTATAACCAGTTGTAAATGTGCCCCTTGCTTTGGAGAATGACACGTGCCCCCATCTCACCCGTCCACCCCTGTGCACACCCCCCCTGCTGCTGCCTAGGAGGCCGGGGAGGGGCTGGTGTGGGAGACCCACAGAGGCAGTGAGCCCTGGGTGCCAACACCCTGCTCTCTCCAGGCTCCCTGTGCTGCTGCAGGGCTGACTTTTGTTATTTGCTGACAATAAAGGTTTTGAGAGATGCGTTGTGCAGCTCAGCTCTGGGCAGAGGCGGGGGAAGCTGTGCACACCACAGAGCATCCCTCTGGTCCTAGGACAGTGTGGAACCCTGCCACTATGATCCTATCCCAGGTGGCTCCTCCTGGGGCCACATCAAGCAGCCTTAGCTCCAGCTGAGCCTTAGCTGCCCAGGCCAGAGCTCCTCTGGGTGCAGCCCAAGCCACGGCTGCTCCTTGGGCTGTGAGCACAATAGGCTTGTAGGAGACTGTGCTGCCCTGGCAGATGGGATGAGATGGCGTGGGATCTCTGGCTTTGGAGGGTGGAAGACTACTGGGAGAGAAGTTACAGAGCAGATGACACTGTTCTCCCTAGCTTGGGCTTACTCAGCAGGCGCAGTACCTGAGCAGGGCTGACAGTGGGAAAGCTCAGCCTGGCAGCAGCAGGGCAGGAATGCAGGATGGGCCATTCTGCATCTCGACCCCTGGGAGCTGCCAGGTCCCCAGCCAGATACCAGCACTGCTGCCAGGTCTGGTTTTAGATATCTAGCTATTCCCCCTAGGAGCTCAGTGTCTGGAGTGCAAGGCACAGAGACTGGGGCTGCCAAGGCAAACACCACTGCTCCGGCTCCTCCCTTCCATCACAATTCTTGCAAGAGCCCCGTTATGCTGCCTGCTTGCTGTGCCCCCCTGGGGACCTAGGCATCCTTCTGGCCCCGTCTGCTGTGGAAAACAGGGAGCTGGTGGTCTCTGCAATGTCTTCCACCCTTGGAGTAGCCCCAGCCCTGGAGCTGCTCCACTGCCATGAAGGAGAAGGGGAAGTGGTTGCCAGCCACAGTCCCTGGCCTTGCTCCTCACCTGGGCACAGCTGGGAAATGCAGTGGACACTGCAGAACAGGGACAGCAGGGAGCCTGAGCCCGCAGCGACATTCCTGGGCTTGGGCAGAGCAGTGGGGGCGAGAGCCGCCAGTGTTCCCTGCCCAGCAGCAATCCCAGCAGCATGAAGCCTTTTCCCAGGCACAGAGGGCTCAACAGTGCAGTTCCTGCGCCAGGGAATGGGGCTGTGTGTGTTCGTGTTTTGGTGGTGTTTCCATAGAGACTTGACCCCTCTGATGCTTTAGGGACAAGGCTGCTGTGTAAATCAGAGCAGTGTCGCTCGGCCGGCTCCTCCCCTGACCCTCAGCACAGACCTGGGCCCTGACAGCCCAAATTTGCCAAGTTTGCCCCGTGGACCAGCAGCAGTGCTGAGATGGGGGGGATTCCCATCACTCATCTGCAATCCAAACCAGCTGCCAGCGAAACCCTTGGCATGAATCCATCTCTCCTTACAGCTCTTTATTTCCCATCATTAATTAACAAGCTTAATACGGCAGCCTCTTTTCTAGCCTGTGGCAATCCCCTGCAGCAGGGAGCTTCCCTGATGGACTGCACAGGCTGATTTTCCTCCCCAGCACCCATCTGGCTCCATGCTGTGCACCCAGCCAGGTCCAGCAGCCCGAACAGCATTGCCACTGTGGGCACTGGCCCTGGCCCCTTGATGGGGGGCCAAGCAGCAGAACCCCTCCCTAGTGCCTCCAGTCACCATCAAACACAGGATTATTTTTTAATTATTTTTTTTCCTTACATTTTCTTTTCCCCATGAGAGTTTTACTGTAGGAATGCAATGAAATTAAAAATAAACAAAATTCAGCTCTGCTGCACAAGGGGGTGCTGGGAAGCCTGCATCTGTCACAGCATCCTGCTACCCCAAAGGGGACAATCTGGCTGCTCAAGCTCCAGGTGGGAAATGTTTCCCCTCCCTGAGGTGGGGGGGCAGGGCTGGGCACCCCTTGTGACAGAAAGCGGTCCCCAGGTTAAAACTGTTAAAACCAGGAACCTGGAGGCTGTAGCAGGGCTTTGGGATCCCGTGTGGGATTATCTCTGTGTGTGTCAAGGGGTTGGGGCAGTGCCTGTGCTACCAGGTCAGTGTGGGGACCGGGGCACAGAGTGGCACTTGGCTCAAGCAGAGAAGGCAGCTCTGGCCTCTAATCCTTGGTGCATTTTTGTATTTATTTTTGGGAGGCCTACGTGAGCTGAAAATGCTCCTTTACTTGAGGCTTGGAAAACATCCTTCCCCTCAGGGATGTCAAATACTTTATTTTTTTTTTCAGCTTGGACTTGCTAGTGGGATAAAAAAGTTAAAGGCTCTGATGATTACAGACATGCTCTCTAGGGTACAGAGGAAAATAGAGAATAAAGTGGACACAGCTTTGCTTGGAAATCCCCCAAGCCCTGTGAACTTGCAATTCCTGGGAGCCAGTGGAGCTCAGCAGGGAGCTGGCCTTGGAGCTACCTGCTGGGCACAGGGCAGGGATACCACCAGCTGGTCAAACTATTTTGAGGGCAGCCCAGGTGAGGGGTGTCAGTCTGAATGATGGGTGTCAGCCTGGTGAAGCGTCAGCCCGGAATATGGGTGCCAGCCTGGGTGATGGGTGCCAGTCTAGGCACCCCTGAGCTGCTGGAAGAGCAGGATTGTCACCTAGTGGTGCTTCTCAACAGGAGGCTGAGGGTGCCAATGCCACCAGAAATGGGGCTGCACTGCTTGTGCTGTCCCTAGTGACCCAGAAAAGGGGTGGTGAGTGTACAAAGGCTGGTCCCAGAGAGGCACAGCAGATTGTACACACATGGAAAACACCAGGAAAGAAGTTGGCGGGGGTAGGAATGATGAGGGCAGCCCTGTGCTACAACATCTGAGCCAGTCCATGCAGGGGTGGGAGATGCAACCACCACAGTGTGGAGGGGTCCCGAAATACAGGGAGATGGCAGGACAGCACGGCACTGATGTGCTGTGGGTCAGAGCAGCACAGCTGGACAGCGAAGCAAGACAGATTTAAAACATTTGCTGGGAAGTCAATAAACAGGAGCCAAAAGGGATGAAGTGCTGGAAGATGTGATTTAAGATGGGATATTAAAAGCGATCGAGTAAGCACAGCTTGTTTCCACAAGGGCTGAGAACCAGCTCAGATACTCCCTGAAGTCAATGGTGTGGCTCTCCCTGGCTTGGATGAGCTTTGGCTCGGTCCCAGTAGGAGGTTGAATTATTGGGTGTAAATACTGGAGAAGGTGTAGGAGAGCAGACAGGGATGAAGGAGAAGGAAAGGCACAAAAGCAAGCAGAGGAGAATTTGGGCTCTAAATCCGCCTGCCAGTGCAGTGCACTGGGCTTTCATGCAGGCAGAACTGCTAGTGCAGGCTCTGGCTGTGGCACAGGCAAGGATGGTGCTGGCTGCCTGGGGGCATCCACGAGGGAACCCCTCTGTGATGTAGGCTGATCTCTGCATCACCCATGTGGGGTGAGTAGCTGGGGACCATCCTGGGGGGCTTAAGGATCTCCTGGAGTGCCCTGGGAGGCTTGCTGGGGGAGGAATATGTGTGCCGGTGGGATGGTGTGCAGGCTGCTAATGGGTGTGCAAACCTGCAGCTCCTCCTCTCCCTCTCCTCTCTCTTCCTCTGTCCTGGCCTTCTGTCCTGTGTGTCAGAGCACAGTAGCCATATCCTTCTCCCCTTCCTGCTCCGCTGCCACGGTGTGACCATGCTGAACAGTGTGCTGACAGAGAGAGCAAACACCTCTGCACCCCTTTGCCTCACCTCCAGTGAATTTTTAACCAGGAATAAAAGGTGTGGCATCAACAGCCTGGACCCAGTCCAGGACAAATGGCACTGCTGGGTGAGTGGCCCAGGGCAGGGAGGGCTGAGGAGGTGATCCCTGGCACAGGTCCCCCGTGAGCAGTCCCCGAGTGGTGCCCACGCTCCCTGCCAACCCCCAGCACCCATGTGCATCTTCCAGGTAAGCAGACGCAATGCCCTGCAGGCACTGGGCAGCTTTCCAAAGCTTTCCAATCCTGGCTCCGTTTGATAGCCACAATAGAAACAGCCTGGCTGTGCCAGGAAAATGCACCAAATCTTCCCTCAGCAGGATCTAGCCAGGAGGTTTCCCTGGGCTGCCGCTAATGGAAAGCTTGCAGAAAAGAGCAGATGGTAATGGAGACTTTGGCCAGACTGTACTTAGGGAGACTGGGAGAGAGGTGCCTGGATGAAATTGGAGATTTTCCATGGAGCTGTGTCTTGGAGGCGTTGGAGAGACGGATAAGGGCTGCCACACCCTTTTATCCTACTGATGGAAATCCCAGACACGTCCCAGTTGCAGCCCACCATGGGCAGCCCTGCTCTTTCCATCCCCACCAAGCCCAGGAGCTGGCCCACAGCTCTGTGTTTGTTATTGCTCATGCCGTGTAATATTAACCGCATGACGATAATTCACGCCTTGGCTCTGAGGGTGAGAGCTGACCTGACAAGGGACTGTGTGGGCAGCCAGCTGCCTGAACATGCCTGGGAGCGTTTTTACAGTTTCAGCTGGAAGCAGCCAAGTGACTGCTCATGCCCACGGCAGGATGGACTCTGCACTGCGTCCCCAAGGGCAGTGAGCACCAAGTTTTGGTGTGGCAGTGAGCGTATTTTTCAGGCTCAAACCATTTGGGGGATCTACAGCAGCAGTTGGCACAGCATGCTGGTGGGTGTGCCAGAAACCCTCAGAACACCCCTTTCCACGACCCTTCCCCAAGCCCTCCACTCCCAGAAGGCCTTTCCTGCTGCCGTACTGTTCCCAATTACTCCCAGCCGTCAGCCGCCTGTCAACTTTATGAAGATGTATCCCAGAGGTTTTCCTTAAGGTATAATTTGCCCTGACAGCCGCTTTCATGCTGTTGTTTTCCTGGCTGTCTGGTAATGGGATTAGCTGCGTGCATATCCGGAGGTGATGGAAGGCAACTGTTGGGGGGGTGCACACCAGCCCCTGTTGAAGGGTACACAGGGCACACTGTGCTGCTCCACAGTTCTGTGTCACCGGCATCTCGTGGACCTTCTGATGGGATCATGTGCCTGGCAGCTCTCCCCAGCTTCTGCTGGGCTTGTTTTAAGCCACCCTATAATTTTCTTGTCAAATTAGAGTCCCATGCTGGGCTGTGTAGTGCATATTTTACAACAAATAGTTCTTCGCTGAGAGGGCCTTTGACTTGTACAAGTGTTGGTTGAAATATGGCCAGGGAGGGAGATTTCACAGACTTACAGTTGTGCAAGTGCTGGGAAAATGCTGGACTGGGGTGCTGCTGGCCCCCGGGTCATGCCTTCAATGGTGCATCAACTCCCCACTGTGCAAGTGTGCTGGGGGGCTGGGAGAACTGTGGGACCCCCTGCCCCAGTCAGGAGCCATGCAAGGGGGGGATGAAGGGAGCTGGGAGCTGCTGCCTGGGCAGATGGGCTGGTCTGCCACATGGAAATAGCTGTTTTTTCTTGCTATGTTAGCAAAACAAACCCAAATTGGCTTATGTCACCGCCCTGCCTGCTAAAATGCCAGTGGTTTTTCCAGTTCTTACTCCAGTAGTCACCAGGGGCCAAGATGCTCGAGGGAGATATTTGGGCAGGCAGCGTGTGCCCACAGCTCCAGCAACACCCAGGAGCTCTCAACTTGCAACTCTGCCCCAGGAGCTCAGGAAAGTCTTGTGGGCTGCGAGGACCTTGCACAAAATATGACACAGATGGAGCTGGGGAGCTGGTGCTGGCTCTTGCCAAGGGACCAGGAGGGGAAAACCCTTGGCCATAACAATGCCACCCAAACAAACAAATGGGACAGCCCAGGTTTTTACAAAGGCTGCTGCCATACCACCAAGGAGTGCTGGCGCCTGATGCTCCAGGATAGAGCCTCACCCACAGATTCTTATCAGAGGGCATAGACAGCTGAGGCATGCTCAGTCTAATGGTTAAATTAGCTGGAACAAGGTCTCCAGATAAGATAAAGCTGTGGTTTGCTGAAGAGGCTGCTCTCCATTGGGGCTGGCTGGGTTGTTTCCCTGACAGGCTATGAACCTTGATTTGAAGTGATGCTTTGGGTGGGACCTGGGTTTGCTGAAAACATCACTCTTGCCTGTCTCCTGCTGCTCCCTGGAGCTGTCTCTGCCCAGCATCAGAGCTGCCCACTGCCTGACCTTGCCTGTGTGCATGGGCACGGCACCACAGGCAGTATTCCAATGCAGAGGGATGAGCTTGCTGCTGCCCACTGCCACTCCAAGAAGCCTCACACACAGTTGCAGCTGGGTTTTGGGTCCTGGGGGGACCCTGGATGGCAGAAGAAGCAGTGACACCAATTATCAGCCTGTCATAGTGTTTCCAGCCAGCTCCCTCCAGCGCAGGCCGGCAGGGCCTCAATTTATTGCCCTGCCACAGAGTGCTGATGAGTTTTGCACATCAGCATTTGTAGTGTTTATGGACTCCCTCCCTGTAAAATGAGCAAGAGGCTGTATCCCGTGGGCTCCTGAGGTGCTGCTGTGCTCCATGAATGCTTGTAGCTCTTCCTCCTTTCCTGCTGGGGCTCTCTGCCAGAGGGCTTTGCTGTGCTGCCCTGCTGCTTTGCATGCCTGCTGATCAAGGGGTCACAGCCATGAGCAGAGGGCAGGCACAGCTTCCATGAGGTGTAGGACAAAAGGCTGTGTCCCAAAGCAGCCTTCCCTCTGACACTTGCTCACAGAGATACGTTTAAGTTTGCAGGGCACACCAACACCATGCTTTGGCTCACCCCTTGGTGAAGCAGTTATTGGCGTAGCCCAAGGTCCATGGATTTCGGTAGCCTGGCAGGGCAAGCTGGGATAATCAAGGAACAATGAGGAGCCAGCAGTCACACAGCCCCATGCAGGTAGGGCTGGCAGAGAGCAGCATGTGGCTCAGTGGTGCCTACTTTGTGAGAGCTACTCTGGTTCTGTGTCTGCTCTGTTGAGTGAACAGAACAGTCTCCAGAAACTCCATGGGGACACTGAGAGGAGGGGGCAGCCGGGCTCTGCTTCAGCCAGCTCACTCGGTGTGCGGTGCCATGTAGGGGCACCTGCTGCCCTGGCTGGGGCAGGAGCATTCCTGCCACAGGGGGAGCGGGGCTGAGTGGTCCATGGGGAATGGCCACAGGGCTGGCCAGCTGGAGGAGACTTTCAAGTGGGCAGTTTTCAGCTGCCTGCTAGCACAAAACCTACCTTAAAAGGGAGTGCAGCTGAAGGCGTCTGTCCTAGCCAGGCAGTGGTCCCAAAGCAGCCTGGCACCACGTGGAAGGGGAAGCAGGGCCACCAGAGAGGGGAGAGGACATGTCTTGCCCCTTATATTTCATCAGGGTGCCAGATGTACACCACGTGGTGTGAGGAAGGGGTCCTGACCGGGGTAGCACACTCTCTGGGTGCTGTGTCCCGGTGCAGGGGGACATGACGTGGCTTAAATACAGTGCCTGCTTGTAGGTAGTGCCTAGGGCGGGAAGGACGGGGAGGAGGTAGGGTGGAGGCCTTTGTCGGACACCTCTTTCCTCCCATGCTGACTGTCTCAGCGTGACTCACACCTTAGCCGTGAGCAGGCTTTCTGGTGATGTCCCACCAACACGGGTGCTGCCCACCCTGCTGGGGTGGGCACCCAAACGGTGCCCTTGCAGCAGGATGTCAGGGGTGCTCCCCAGCCTGCGCTGAGGCTGCCAGCAGGTGGGGTGAGCCTGGCACCACCAGCAGCTGCAGTGAGCATCTGCGGGACAAGGGGTCCTGCAGGGAAGAAAGGCTGGAGCCAGGCTGGGTCATAAAGCGGTCCCAGCTGAATGTGAACTTTGCCTTTGGGCACAGCTTGCCGCCTCTCCTCCTGCACCCACGGGTGGGATCCGATGTCAGTAGGGCCCTGTTTGTGGAGGCGAGGGATGCCTCGCATTTCGGGAGTCAGTCACTAGGCGTCCTGGCGCTGGGTTTCACAAGCCCTCATGACCTTTCCAGCACAGCAACATGCCCTGGGGAGAATTGTTTCATACAAAACAGACCTTTGGATAGGCTTTTCATTTCCTTCACAGCCAAGCACAAAGGAACAGCAAGTCCTCCCCCCTAATAAAATGACAACAGCCAGTGATACAGATGGGCTGTCTCTCCACAGTGAGCGGAGCCACGTCCCGCACCCACGCCATTCCCAGCGTCCTGCAAGAGGGAGGTTACAGCCCTGCAGCTCCCTCCTGCTTCATCTTGCACCCCAAATTTCCCCACGGGCAGGAGACCTGTTTGAGGGTTGACTTTTACACTCCTTTGGGGAAAAAAAAAAAGCATCTGTACTCCAAGGGAATGAGGCCAGGTGTTTAGCGTCCCATGAATCTTTATCTTTTCAGGTGGTTAATTGACCGATGCCAATCACGCCTCCAAGCTCCGCTCAGAGCGGGGCTCTCGGCTACCCGCAGGGCACAAGCGTGGGCAGGGAGCTGGGGTGCAGAGGGGAGAGGGGTGAAGAGTGTGGGCTGTGCAGGCGGCGCGGGGAGCACTGGATGTAGCGGTGCACGGGGTGTGGAGCTGCAGACCGCAAAGAGTGCACGAGGTGCAGGTGAAGGGATTGCATAGGGCAAGGGGCGCAGGGGGTATAGGGCTGGGAAGGGTGCAGTACCCCATCCTGAGAGCCCCTCCAGGGCTGTGCCCCGGGCGGGCGCTTCCAACTGCGGGCGGGGCCGCACATCGGGGCGGGGCGGGNGGCCGGCGCGGAGCATCCCACAACCGGTGCGAGCAGCGCCCCGAGCCCAGCCGAGCCGAGACCATGCCTAAGTGTCCCCGCTGCCAGAAGGAGGTCTACTTCGGTAAGGGCTTCCTGCCCCTTTCCCAGCCGCCCCCCACCCCGCGGGGACGGCAGGGCTGTCGGGCACCGATGCTACACCCCGCCCAGCTGCGGGTCCCCCGGACACCGCAGCACTGCGGGTTCTGGGTGCCCCGATGCTGCATGCCTCGTCTCTGCAAATTCTTGGGATGCCCCAAAGTTTCTCACCCTACGCTGTGGGTCTCCGGGGTGCCCCGGATGGGTGACGCTATAGATCCACCCGAGGAGGTGCCTGGCTGCAGAGCGCAGGCTGTGCTGGGTACTCCCAGCAGAACATGGGAGCTCAGCCCCATTTCCTTCCCAACACGGCCCGCAGTCCCGTGCCAGTCTGGAGCCCAAAGGCCCAGCTGGTGCAGCTTGCTGCTCTGAAAGCCAGGGCAGGTAAGTAAATTCTGCCCTCTGGCAAGTTCCTGGCTCAGTGGGTTGCCCACGCATTGTTCTGTGAGGTTTAGCACAGCGGGATGACACCTCTGGGGTGTTATTTTTAAGCCGTGGTTGCAGGCTAGTTGTGAGACTTGTTGGGCTGCTGTCTGCTGCTAGGCTTTCTGCAGATGTTCTCCCTCCCAACTGGGGCCCAGAAGCTTCTTCCCCTTCTGGTGTCATGGTCCTGCTGTCCTGACTGAGGGTATTTGGGGGGTTCAAGCCTCTCACCCTGCCAGCAGCCACTGGAACGGGCAGGTTCTGGCTGACAAACTTCGTGATGTAGCTGAACTTGAGGGGGGTTTGTTGGGAGCAGCTTATATGCACTCCCTGCTTTTTAATTTACTAGAGATGAGGGATCTGGAACCTAAGTGCTGTCACTGACTTCTCTCTCTTCTTTATTTGTGGCCTGCTTGTGGGTGTGCCCCAACTACTTGTGTTCTTCCAAGAAGTTTGAGGCTCAAACACAGGGGCTGCTCTCTCGCGCAGTCAAACAGCAGTGCCCATTGGCACACCCTGCGGGTGTGCACTGGGTCTGTCCTGGGTGCAGCCTGGAGGGCTGCTGGGGATGTGGTCCCTGCTGTTGGGGAACATCGCTTTGCCTAAACTTGAACTCGCTTTGAGATGAGGTTTTGGCACAATATAGTTTGTGTCTCCCTCTCGCGACTGAGGGTCCTGGGGCACCTCATTTACCCATGTGGTTTGATATCAGGAGCTACCAAGGTGGTGGTGTCAGTATCTGCCTTTCCCTGTGGATCTGCGTCAATCCCAGTCGGGCGGTCTGGGTTTGCCGTGCCCACAGGTGCGGCTGTGGAGGTGCCGGGATAAGACCGTTTGACCAAGGAGGGGTTTGAACTTGAGTTTATCAGGCTGCTCTTACGAAATGTCTCTGTTGATGCAGAGGCCGAGAAGGGTTCAAAAGCTGCTGGAGGACCAAGATTGACGCCTGATTTCTGTGCCTGCAGATAATCCGGAGCACTGGTAGAGGAGGCAGAACAAGCCTCGCTTCAGGGCACCCTGGGACTCTCAGAGCCTGGCAGTCCTGCTCAGCTGTGCCTCAGGCTGCTTTGGGTCAAAATCTGTCTGTAGAGTGCAGGGATGAAGAGGAGGTGATGCTGAGAAGACTGCGCATAGGGTTTGCAGGAATCTCACCTGCATGTCTGAGTGCCAGGGGGCCCTGCTGCAGTGAGCCTTGACAGAGCTCCTGCCCAAGTGTTGGTGCAGATGGGAAGGCTGAGCTCCTTCCAGAAACCCTGTAATGAGAGGGCCCTGCCACTGGCCAGGCTTGGGCTCCTGGGGATGCCCAGATGTGGAGGACACTGTGGCCCTGCCAGGCTACGGGCACAGGAGGCTCTTTGTGCCGCTGGGGAATGGCAGCAGGGCTGCCTTGTGACATTTGGGCACTGCCCCCGCTCCCACCTCTGCAGCCGCCAGCTTGGTCCCTGTACAAGCTGTTGTGGGCATATTTGGACTCCAAAGAAGAGATGTGTCAGGCTGCTGAGGGCCCCTCAGGGCACGCACTACCCACAGTGGCTTGGTCCCATTGCTCGACCTCCTTTTGCAGGCATGGGGAGAGTGCTTAGACCTGGCTCTGACAGGCTTCCTGTGGACAGCTCTGTTTAATCACTTAATAAATTCCCAGGAGCGCAGCTGCCAATATGAGGAGCACACGTCTGCAGAAAATACCCTCCTCCCCTGCTGTGCTACAATTAAAAGCCACCCTGTGTTCCCCCCTCTCTCCGTAAACATGTCTTGGCTCCAGGATGTTGTCCCTCCCACGGCAGCCTGAACCCCAGCCAAGCTGGAGCCCCGCTCTGGTTTGCCATGGTCCCTGCAGAATTAGAGCTGTGGCTGGAAGGGACTGGTTCATATTGGCAGGGCATGGCAGTGTCTGCTTTGCCTCCCCAGTCCTCACCAGCATTCCCCTTCTCCCCTGCCAACTCTAGCATTCACTTGGGCTCCGATCTGCTGGGGAGAAATTAATCCCCTTCCAGGCTGATGTTGGAAGGAGGGAGGTCCTCAGATCTTTGGAAGACAGATAGAAGTCAGCCCTCCTCATGGATGCTGTAGTGTTCACCCTGGGTGTGGCACTGCTGTTTCAGATCTATGTGCTTGTATGTGTATGGCGTTGTGTGCACAGAGAACACTTGTATTTGAAACGCAGTGCCCTATGTCCTGGACGGATAGACTTGAGAAAATGCCCAAAAATGTCTTCCCTAGGGTTGATGACAGGGAGACCAATTTGCCAAAACGGACTTGTGCCTGTTCAGTGCCTCAACTAACCCATCTCCCTTCTGTGGCAGCCGAGAAGGTGACTTCTCTGGGGAAGGACTGGCACCGGCCCTGCTTGAGATGTGAGAAGTGTAACAAAACCCTGACATCTGGAGGCCATGCAGAGGTGAGGTTTGCTGCCCAGGAGGTCCTGGTCCTCTGCAGCCAAGGGTTGGGATGGGCAGAGGTTGAGCTTGGGTGGTTGAGGCTGATGCTCTTTCTCTCTCCCGGCAGCATGATGGCAAGCCGTACTGCAACCACCCCTGCTATGCTGCCTTGTTCGGGCCCAAAGGTAGGGTGGCTGTGGCTGATGTTGTGGGAGGGAGGGCAGGGGGCTCAGACATCCTGTCTCTTGGCCAGTTGCAGCCCTCAGTGTGCTCCCCATCCCACAGCAATGCTGACCCTGCTCTGCTCTCTTCCAGGGTTCGGCCGGGGAGGAGCTGAGAGCCACACGTTCAAATAAACCTCAGGTTGGTCCCTCCCTCGGAGCTCCCCTCCTGTCTCCGGCTCCATGGGCTGGCTGGGGCTGTCCTCCCTCAGGCAAGCAGGGAAGGCAGGCCATGCCACGGCATCTCTCCAGGCTGGCTGTAACTCCCAGCCCATGCACTGGTGTTTGGGAGCAACCTGCTGGGTGCCAGCTGCTGCTCTCCACCAGCCCCAACTGACTGTCAGCACCCGCTTAGCTCCAGCAGTGGATGACAAAGGCTTTTTGCTCTGTGGCTTGTTGGCAAAGACAGGGTCTGTCCTGGAGCACTGTTGTCCCTGGAATATCTCTGCTCCCAGCCCAGCCTGACTTCATCCACTCCTCTTTTCCATCCCTCTCCAGGTCTGACGGCCAGGGTTCCCAGCACAGTCTGAAGAAAGCACAAACACACCGCAACAGACATGCATTTTTGTTTTTAATTCACTCTGTACTAGACTAGCACATTCAAAGCAATAAGTAACCAAGGCTGGGGCTGGTGTGGAGAGGGGCGTCTGCTCCAGATAGAGTACTGCTGGGGTGGGGCTGTTGGATTGCCCTGCCGGATAGGAAATTTTGCTGGTATTGCTGAAGGCGGCCTGGAGAGGAGACCACGCCCTTCCAGCCAAAACCTGGCTCTGCTTCTGGCACCCAGCTCTTGTGGCTGGGCTCATAGTTGTATTTTCAGTCTTTAATAAACCAAAAGATGCTTCTCCCATGTAGCAGCTGGGCTCTCTGTGACGGGGGTCCTGCAGGACTCGCTTGTGAAGTGCTTGCCACTTGCTTGAAGACCCCTGTGGCCTTTGGATTGAGACTTTGTGTGATGGCTCCGCGTGCTTCTGCTCCTGGTGTGTGCGGAGTCCTGTCCTTGGCTGCCCACCCCAGGGGCTTCCTGAGCCCTGGGGCAGTGAAAGCAGTCCCAGGTGCTTGGGTGAGCACATCCCAAGGGAAGGGGTGATGGGTGTTGTACTGGTTCTTGTCCAGGGTTGGAGTCTCCCTGCTTTTGGGAGCAAGGTCCTACTCCACCCACAGCCTCACTGGGTCTATATGCAGACATTTGCAGAAGTCTGGAGTGTGGTTGCTCCCACCATAAGCCAGCTCTTGTTGCCTGTGGCTGTCATGGGGTTAAAGTGGAGGCATGCAGTGCTGCTGAATGAGGGGCTGAGACTGTTGACCTGAGGTCTCTGTGGCACTCTACAGCCTCCTGGCCATGTCCTGGCCTCAGGCACTGCCTGCTGGAAAGCCATGCCCATGGGCAGCCCCCAGATCTGCTCCTGGATATGAGATGCCTCTGTGCAGCTGTTGTTTGGGGCAGAGAAGTGTCTTGCTGGGAGGGGGTTACCTGTCACATCAGGATAACCTGGTATTTGCTGCTTTTGCTCTGAACAGGCATACAAAAAGACCAAGTGAGCTGGAAGGTTACTGTTGAGGCAGAGCCAGCCTCCCTTGGTAGGGAAAGCAGAGATGTGGTGTTACAAAGCAAGTGCTGGCTCATATGAGCTTTGCTCTTTTGTGTTTTAACGTCTTCACCCCACTGGAAGAACAGCACTCACAGATGTCGAAGATATCAACTTGAGGGATGTTTCTAAAATGGCTTCTTAACCATGTCTTTCCCTAATCTGAGCCACCCGTTTACATATTCAGAGATACCTCGTCACCCACTAGGATATTTTTGTCTACAGTTTGTGCATGCATTTCCTTAGAGACTGCTTTGCATCTTAAGGTTGTGCCAGCCCTCCTGGGACTTGGTCAAAACCCTCAGGGGTCAGAGGTACATGTCCAGTGTCAAAAGCAGCCTGATCTGATAAGCATCTTAAAACTTCCAATTAAAACTTGCTTGATGCTACAAGGCTCAGCACCCACTAGGAATGCTTCAGTGGGATGAACTTGAACAGCCGGCGCTGCCTCACCCGCCTCCCACCCAGTTAGCACAACAAACACAGGCGTCTGTGTCAAAGGCAAACCCCAGCTATTGCTGTTTAGCTGTCACCAGACTTCCCAGACAGCCAGGATTTGTAGGGTCCCCTGCCCTCCTGCTCCCACCACTGCCCGAGGGTGCCAACACCCATGGACACATGGCTCCTGGCCACTGCAGCTGGCACCCAGCCACCCCTGGGGCACTGGGACGTGGCTTTCTTCTGCCAAATGAGCTTCAAAGCAAACTAGTGATAGAATCTCAGCAGCCTTGAGATAGTGTTTTCCCTCAACCATTAAAAATAATGGCAAACAGAAGCCTTGTCATCCTCTTGATTTGCGTGTGTCCAGCTGGGAAAGGGACCTATGATCTGGGTTCCTGGTCTTTCCCAGCAGGGCCTTGCACTAAAACTTCAGGAGCAGCTAATTCCAAGTGAAAGGCACCAGGCCATCAGGGATGACAAGGGAATCAATGAGAGGTATGGAAAAGCGAGTGCTGCTGGGGTGATCCAGCCCTTCATCTGCCAGCCCTTTCTGTGGGCAGTGGCTGCAGCTGGGGCTGGAGGCAGTGTGCTGCTGTTTGCAGTGCATTGCTGTTCGTAGGTTGTTGCTGTTTGCAATGTGCTGCCTGGGGCTGCTTTTGTCCCTGCCATGGATTTGAGGTGGAGTTGTGGTGGCTGGGGACATCCCTCCCTGCCCTGGCTGTGTGGAGGGATGTAGGAACTGAGCTGTGCCAGGTCTGTGCAGCTGCAGCTAAACTTGACCCTGCAGCTGCCTCACTCTGTGCTGCACAGGGGAATGTGGGTTAACAAACAGAGGTCTCTCAAGCAAGGTCTGTGGACAAGCCCTTGGGTATTGATTCCCAAAATCTCCTTATTAGTGTCCTGTTTTTCTGCCTACCCTGCAGTAGGAGCTCTTTGAGATGGCTTTTAGCCCCAGGACTCACTGTTAGCGTACTCCCCTCCAAGAGCTGTGCCTGTACAAGCCAGTCTCTGCCTGCTCCAGCCTTGAGGCTGTGAGGTTGGGCACAGGTCACATCTGCAAGGAGCCTTGGTCAAAGCAAATATACAATAAATTGATTTTTTTAAAACTTGCTTTGGTCTATGGCGAGGAAGCAGAAACAGCTGTATCACATTTGGATAGGAAATCCACACCCGAGCTGGGCCTCCCCTCGGTGCGCAGGCTGGATCAGCAGCGGCCAGTGCGCCAGGGAGGTGGGGTGTCACCACACACAATCTTTTCTCCACTGAACAGTATATCTCTGTCGCCTGCAGTGTGAGCTGCACAGACACGCAGCAGTGTGGTTTCCAGTGCATTCTGTCTGTGATGCTCTCGGCTCTGAGCTTAGGACAGGCAGGGATGGTCCCTTCCCTCTCAGTGCAGTGATGTCCGGGCTGTGCTGCTCCTGCAACAGGGAGAACAGGATGCTCAGGGAAAACCCCAGCTTCCTGGGGGGAGTAGCCAAAGGATGACACCTTGCTGTGCCCTGCCAGCTGCTCCCAATGCTCAAGGCAGAGAGCAGACCCTGGGGAGGTGGCTGGCAGCCCCCGTGTCCTGCCTGGTCACCAGGGAGCCATCATGGGGATATCGCTGCCATCGCAGGTAGAGGCAGGGCATGGCCCCAGCCCTAGGTGCCTGTTTGGGACAGCAAAAGGTGTAGGGTAATTTACAGTGTGGTGATGCCCAGCCCAAAGGTCCCCTGCTTTGGTGACCTGAAACAGCATCGTTACTGACCCTGGAGAACGGGGCTGTGCTTTCTCTGCCATTATTTCAGAAGCTTGGGCTGAGATCAGTGACGTCTTTGGATTGTGGAGTGATAGTTGCTATAAACACTTCATCACTGTGACAAAGAAAACAAACAACATCACCAGTTTCTCTGGCAGCTGGGTGTGGGCGAGCCTCGATGCTCTGGGTAGGGAAGCAGAAGAGGTTTTGGCAAAGGACAGGAAACAGGATGGGCTCAGAAAACTGCCATTGCTCCCCACCCTGGCTTTGTGGCTTTCTCTACAGAAGAAAAAAGGAGAGGCAGACAGAAAGGGGCTTGAGGGTCCTTCAGCTGATCTATAAAAGGAATGGATGCTATTTCAGCCCCAGTGGGGGGCACAGTGCAGGGAGGAGAGGCTGGTGTAAGTCACCTGGCCCTGCATCCTTCTCTCAGCACAGATTGACAGACCTTAATCCAAAGCAAGGGACCCACAAGGATCATCGAGTCCAACCTTTAGCCCTGCACAGGGCCATCCCCAAGAGTCACACCATGTGCCTGAGTGTATCAAGGACACGGGAGCCCTGGAAGCACAGATGAGGCTGGGCACCTGCTGTGGGGCAGCAGCAGTTTGTTTCCCTGCAGTGTTTTTTCAGCTAAAGCCGTGTCCCTTCAGGAACAGGCAGGGTGCAGGCAGGGCTGGAGGAAAATGGGGCAGGGGCTGTGGCTGCAGGGAGTTCCTGCTCTTTCCTGTGCAGGGATTGTGGGGACGAAGCCAGTCTGTAACTGTGTGGTATCCAGCTCACCACTGCTTTGAGTATTTTTAAAGCTGATTTGTGTTAAGCTCAAAGATCTTTGATATCTTTTAGGTCAAGAATGTGTCTGCCCATCTCCTAACACCTCAGAAATCTGTCTTCTTATCTAGACAGTGTGGTAAGAAGTACTGTGCAGTTGATGTCAGGCAGCAGGAGCTCTGCAAGCTCTTGTGGTGAGCTGGGACTTCCCATCCCCGCTCTGCAAAGCAGTGGGTTGGGGAAGCCCCATCGCACCAGCGGAAACAGCTTTGCAGAGGTGGCAAAGAGGGGCTCAAACCTTGTTCCTGATGGGGAGCAACATCCCCAGCAAATATTGAAGCAGCTGAAGATACTGAAGGCAGAAGGAGTCTGGGTAAGTGGGATGACCAGGGGCATAATTAGAGGTGAATGAGCCCATGAACTAGACCTCAGTACTGGAGACTGAGGTCTAGTCAGGGAGCAAGGAGAGGAGGGGACAGGCTGTTCCACCCTCACCCCATTCCCATTGCTGGTGGTCCAGGGTTGGAGAGGAGCTGGGTGGGGAAATGTGGGATGAGTGGGATGTTTCTCAGGTCCTAGGTGGCTTTTCCAAGGAAGGAGCCCAAGCATAAAAGTTGACATCAGGCACTTAGAGCTGAGTTTTTCTTTCATCCCTCTTATGTTATTTTCAAGGAATCAGGGAGATTTTCCAAGGGTGAGGGGTGCAAGAGCTTCCTGCCAAAGCGTCTTGTCTTTCTTTGGTGAGTCTTTTGTTAAAGGCCTGGGGGGAAGAGGTCAGAGGGAGTTTCCCTCTGTGCAGAGGAACGTCAGCTTGTCTGTTAAAGTAAAAAGGGTGAAACCCTGAGAACACAGAGTTGCTGAGATCTCAGATCTCTTTTCTAATCCTTCCCAATTCACTTATCATACTGAAAGTTCAGACCTCTGTATCAGAGGGCCTGAAACACCAACGCCCATCTTAAACATCCAACTGCTGGGAGCTGACCTTGAATTCTGGTGTTACAGCCCACACACAGGCCTGCTGCAGACTAACTGACTGTGTCTAGGAAAACCTGCACTAGAGCATTTGTGGAGCTGTTACGGTCCCTTTCAGGGATCTCAGTCATGTATAATTGTGACACGAAGCGACTCAGCATGCTAAATGTGTGCTGGCCATGCCAGCAGTAGCAGCACCTCTTGCATCCACTGGTGAGGGCAGTGCCAGGAGGCAGCTCACTGCTCTCTGGCAGGGAGATGCCAGGCAGATTGTATTCACAGCCCCTGTGCTGCTCAGCTCCTTCCTACCAGCATCATGTTGGCCCTGCTGCCATCCCGTGCCTTTTCCCACTCTGGTTAACCAGATGTCCCAGCGAGGGGAGAGAGAGAGCAAGTGTAAAAAGAGTCAGGAGGGCGTAGGGAAGGAACTGGAAATGTTTGCAACAGAAAGTGGTGCAGCCTGCCTGACCTGCTCAGGGTGTGAAATGCTCTGGCCACCCAAGGCCTCCCTTGAGCAGGCAAGAAAAGAAGCTGTACTCTGCTAACATGGCTGCAGAGCAGGAGAGGGGAAAGCAGAGGAGTAAGGAGCTCTGGCTGCCCGAGCTGGCGGTGGAGCGTGGGAAGCACTGATGCCTGGCCTGGGGGCCTGGCCTGGAGACAGGCTGGCTCCCACCTGTGTCTTCACAGGGATAAAAGCATTAAAAAAAAAACAAAAAAAAAAACAAAAAAAAGCCACCGAAAGAGCAAAGGAGTTGTTTTCCCAGAAGGAGAGCTCACACCTTCCCCTTGGCAGGGCTGGGCTGAGGTGACATGAGGAAGCTGTGCTGCTGCTGGAGCGGGCAGAGATGGCCGTTATCACGTACAATCGGCATGAGGCAATGGGACGGGCGGCTGTCGTCTCTGGAAACCGTACACAGAGTCTGTGGTGGCGGGTTGCCATGGCACGGGTGCAAACAGGCGCCCTTGGCCCCGCTGAGTCACTCAGGGCGGAAATGACCCCAGCTGACACATCGTGCCAAAAATGTGCTGCTGCGTGGCTGTGCAGCATCACAGGAGCCCAGGAACCCAGAGAGGGTGAAGTCCAGTGGCCTCTCCCCAGGAGGAGCAGCCCTGGCCCCTCAGTATGTGGCCAGACCTTCCCTTCCCATTGTGGTCCCCACTGCCATGCTCGCTGCTGGGGCAAACTGCAGCTCGGTTTGTCCCGAATCTGCCCCAGTGCTGGGGGGCCCAGGGGTGCCCAGGGGCCAGGCAAGTTGAACCAATGAGCCAGCTCTGTCCTGCTTCCCCCTACCATACAGAGGGTCCTGGAGGCTTCCAGTGCTCTCTTGCGACCTCGCATGCCCATGGTGACATCAGGGTGGTGTGCTGATGTTAGCCAGCCATTGCTTCTTTCCATCTGCCAGTCCCCATGGGACTGGTGCCTGAGACAGGGGAGGGGAAGGAGGCCTGGATGCAGCAGGGCAGGGGCTCTGCTGCCAGTGGGGTGCCATCACCATCCCTGCTGGGACAGCACACCATGGGCTGTCATGCCATCACCTCCTTCATCTGTCCACAGCACAAGGTCCATCTCTGCAGAAGGAAACCATTGCCTTCCCATCGGCTTCTCCCACCCTGGGAAAACCACCCAGGGAGCCAGCAGAGGAGATAAGTGGGGCCTCACACGCTGGGACTGAGCCCCGGCCACACTGTGCCGCGCCAGAGAGGCTGGGATTTGCTGCCTGGCGTCCGACTTGCCCATGGCCAAGCGCCAGCTCTCTGCAGCGCCAGGCGTGTTGTGTCAGCTGCACCCTCAGAGCTGTGTGCCGGGGGAGCCATGGGGCCAGGGACAAGGGGACGCTGGCCAGGAGGACAGCCAGCCTGGCTCTGGGGCACTGTGGGGTTGGTCCAGCCAGTGGGATGGAGAGGTGTCACAGGGGCTCTGGGAGTGCTGGGATGGTGTGGATCCCAGCTGCCACTCCCATCCTGGATGGTGATGCTCACTGGCCTGGGAGTTAGTGTGTGTTGGCTGGGGGACAGGAGCCCAGAGGAGGGGTGACGGTGACGGGCAGAATCACTCACCCGTGCATGCACTAGGTGATGCAGGAGAGCCCTTGTCTCGGCAGCTGCCCTGGGGAGGAAAGGCCTAGACAGAGGATTTTGTGTGGGGACAGGGATAGCTTTGGGCAGGGTTTATGGAGTGGTCAAGAAAACACAGGAAATTGGATCCAGCTGAAGGTCCTCCTGCTTGGAGACTACAGCAGGGACAGGAAAATAGACAAGCGATGTGTCATGGAAGGAATAGATAGCACCCAATAGCAGCAAGGTATGGAAAGCCAAGAAGGATGCCAAAGACAGCAGAAGACTGTCCGGGTTCGATAAGGCTCTGGGCAACAAAAAAGGACTTTATGGGCTGTTGGGAAACAAGGCAAAGAACTGTGTGGAGGTGCCAAACCTGTTAGGAAGGAGAGCAAAGAAGTGGATAGAGACTGCTGAGCTAGAACTGGATGAGGGATAAGAAAAATGCTTTCCAGGCCATTAGGAAGGGAGGATGTGAGACAACAGCTGCTAGAGAAGATATTTTAAAAATCCTTAAGCCTGGATAACTCACACTCAGAGGTCCTTTGAGGGCTGGCTGAAGTAGCAGCCAGGATCCACAGGACTGCAAGAGCTCTAATACAGCAGTCAGCGTTTGAAAGGGCTGCGTTCCCCAGCACAGGGGTGGGAGGCAGGAGAGGAGCAAGTAGAGGGAAAGAGTGCAAACACAGTTCATGTTGGTTGGAGGTCTCGTTGGACCACTGCGATTTCTCTCCTCACTGCAAGCAGTCACTTGGCTGCAAGAGGCTGTTCTGTAGCGGGAAGGAATTTCACATATTGTTTCATGCTGTTCAGATATTGGGGGAAAAAAAAGGAAAAGCATCACACTAGATCCACAGCGAGCATGTTAAATGGGCTATGAACTGGGTAGCTGGCCAAGAAACCACCAGTGGGAGTTTCCAGCAGGTCTCATGTCTAGGCACAGGCAGGATCCCTGCAGTGCTGGTGGAGCAGAGCGGTGCCCCTGGCTGTGCTCCCTCTGTAAACCCTCAGCGGGAATCCATCTCTGGGCCAGGTTTTGGCTGTGTAAACTCTGGCCAAGGGTGGACTTTCCCTCTCAGGAACTCATGCTGTCTCCCAAATGGCAGATCTGTTTCTCCCCTGCAGCCATCCGAGGATTAATCCCTGGGATTGCTTCAGTTAAGGAATTCTATGCCTGGGTACCCAAATTCGCTGCATCACACCCCACTGAGCCAGAGTCAGGCGGGAATATCCGCAGACCTTCTGCTGCTGCCAAACCCTATGCTCTCCCATCACCCGAGAAGCGGCTCCCTGGTGTGCCGGCAGCAGAGCCGCATCTTTGGAAGAACCGAGGCAGGGTTTTGCAACAGCTCTTCCGCCCAGGAAGGGATGCGGTGGGGGACACGCGGCCGTGGCTCGGGGCACGTGCGGGCAGTGGGAGGTGACATGTGTGGGTCACTGAACTGCCCAGGGATGACCAGGAGCGTTCTGTGCCCCAGGCCCCGCCGGCCGGCGGAATGGGCGCGGGCACGGCCCGTGACGCAGGACGCCCAGGGAGACGGGCGGGGAGCCCGCAGTGCTCCCTCCCGGCGGGCAGGGGGCGCCGCAGCGGGCGGGGCGGGCGGAAAGGCAGCGCGGAGAGGGCGGGAAGAAGCAGCGGCGGCGGCGGCGGGATGCGGGGACGGCAGC
>VZRE01000627.1:1131415-1211252 GCA_013396775.1 Cephalopterus ornatus
GGCTGGGTGGCGAGGCTTCGGAGTGGTGCCCAGCTGACACGTGTTAGGTGACTCTCAGCTCGCTGCTCTGGTAAGGGTTTTAGCGTACTGTGGTTTTAATTTAGAGCTTGGTGTTTCACCGCGGTCTGCTGCACCTTTCCAGTGTCACCTGAGGTTTGCTGCCCTTTACTGTACCCCAGCTTGGGTCTTCCTGCAGCCTGCAGCTCGCACACAGGATGGTCCCCTTGCTCAGTTAGCTGTCTAAAGGATTTTACGAGTGTTGACTGAAATTCCAGCTGTAAGAATCACTGTTTTAGTTTACCAGCGTGCTGTCCTTGTGTGGCCAAGAAATGATTCCCAGTTCCAACTCATTCTGTGCTGCCTCTTGTTTGTGAGTTTTTGACACTGTCGTGCTCAGATCTTTTCAGTGTCTTCAAGTGCTTGTTTGACCACGGGCGAGTTGTGCCCTATGTGGCTGTATCATAGCAGATTTTGGAAGCTGTGCTCCTGTATGTTTGTGCCTCATAGTAGAAGTGCTGGGTGTTGCTGTATAGTCAGCATTAGCCCTTCTCTTTCTGAGGGCACCTTAACTGTAGGTAGAGTTCATAAGACAGGTAATACATGAACCTGTGTGATTCAATGGTGTTGACAGGATGCAGGTGTGCCCTTCCATGTATATGATGCTCACATATGGGTTTAATTGTCTAATTAAGGCTAAATACGTGGCAGATATTTTGCCTGCTGATCTTCTCCGCCTGTGTCTTTCTTTTGCAGAGCCTGGAGTTCTGGAGGCTGCTCTATGCACTTCTGAAACAAATCCATGGAGGCAAATGGACAGAGTCTGATGCCATAGGTAACCTGGTCAGTCTGGCTGACTGTGTGATTTCCATCTGTCCCAGGATGTACTGAGACTGGTTTTGTAGCATCTTTTCTTTGGGTCCTTGCCACCTGTTCACAGTGCTCCATTTTTAATATCTGTACCAGCAAGGTACTGTGCATCACAGCTGTGCAGGCAGGTTCACTCCTCTTTGACTTGCTTTGTCCAGGAAACTGGGATGTTCTTGTACCTTCCAGAAGCTCTTGCTCCCATTTGACGTTTTGTTTCAGGTAAATCTCTGCAATGATCTTATGCATTCTCAGCATCTACAGGGGGATTTACAGAAATAGGTTTGTATTTCCTTTGATTCCTTCTTTCCCCATTCCACATATGACACATGATTTGGTGGTTACTTCTCTATCAAGTCCTGTGTCAGAGCCGTGAATTATAACATGTGAACCATAAAGGCAGTGTTTTGTATTGAAGTTTTAGACAAAACAAGAAGTAGAGTGTGTGTGATTATTTTAGGGAGACCATGAATATCTTTGTGGACAGGACCACTACTCCAGAGAGGAGCTGAATGTAGGTTGGCTTCTCACAATAACAGAACACTGTTTATTTCTTAAATGCATGTTATTCCAAGTACGACACTGCTTTCCAAAATTCTCTCTTGAAACATGTCTGTCTAGAGCCTTTTCATTGCCAGAGGAAGTTTTGAGAATGGGATTGTGATGAATCAAGAAACCACTCCTCAGACCGAAACCATTTGAAATCCACTTTTGCCCTGAAAGCAGAAAACCCTGAACAACACTGTTTAAGCCCCTGAATAGCTGGGAGTCTGGTGGCCCTGTAAATGGAGTTAAAAAAGGTTAAGCATTGTGGAGTGTGGAGCAAAATCAGCACAGTTTTGCTGGTAGTTCAGTGGGAAACCAGCATGGTTCTGTTACAGGACTGCTCTTTTTCATTTAGCCATTTGTATTTTTCCACTCATCCACAATCTGCTGTGTATGGTAAGTCTGTTTATCGACTGTCTCCTACAGCTTTGTGGATGTGGTACTGCACAAGTGCAACCTCACTGGATCTTGGCTGCTTCCATACTAATTCCCTGTAGCATTTGGAGACAAGATTTCCATGTGCACGTGGTAGGTTGCTGGCTCTAGAGAGAGCAAATGCAGCCTCTGCTGGTACCTTGTGAGGTAGGAATGTGTGGTTCTGCTCAGCACTGCTGAGCTGATTTTTAAGAAACTTGTTTAGTCACAGCTCGATGATTAAAGCTGAAGTTCCAGCTGGAGAGCCATACTCTTTTTCAAAAGACATTAATTACCTTTGTTTGGCAAGTGAATGAGTTGTCTGCCATGAACATGATCAATATTTTACTGCTTTTCTTCTCTGCCCCTACTCCAGTCTCTTGTGTATTTAATGCAAATGAAATGAGCCTTGGGCATAGGGACTAAATAACTTTCTCAGGTTTGTACAGGATCTTGTTGTACAACAGAGAACTGAAAGAGATTCCTCTAATCCAAGTCTAGTGCATTAGTCCACGGATCAGGCTTTCTTTTTCTTTGCTGTTTTTGTACAACCTACTTATTACCTTAGTTAAAACGAGGAGAGCAGTAGTTGCCAGATCCCAGAGAAAGGCTGTGAAGACTCTTTTGGTATACGGGTTACCATGTGCATAGGAACAGCTTTCTGGAAAAGAGAAGCCATTCTCCAATGGTCTTATTTTTCCAAAGGAAACACTGAACTTTGGTCGGTAGTTTGCAAGTGTTGTGTAGGGTCACAGTGATTCTTCTCACTTTCAATGTGTGTATTTCTGTTTTGAATTAGCAGTTTTCATTAGTTTTTCATCTGATCTTGTCATATAGTTGAATTTTAGAGGAGATAGAAACTTGCTTTGAACAGAACATCTCTTAGTCATTTTCTTATTATGGTTGTGATGTGATATTTAGCAAAAACTTTCTGCATTATATTTTTAATGGGTTGGTGCATTTTGTTGCCTAGGTAGCAGAGAATAAAATAGTTGTAAAATCATATCTAAAAAAGCCCACGCAGTCTGATTTAAAATGTAGGAACTATTGTGTTCTTGCAAAAAGAAACCAGCAATCCCAGTGAAGCCTGCCAGTCAGTGGTTATAAAATTCTGCAAATGGCTCTTGGTTTCTCCTTTTGAAAGAATTTTTTCTTCACACAGTGAAAAGCACTTACTATAAACTTTGGTGGGAAGCCATTAGTACACTCCAGCCCCTTAAACATGTTGTAATAGTTGGTCTCTTGTCAGTGGAGTACGAGTCAGAGTAAACTGTGAAAATATTCTGGGCATAACCTTACTGATGAAGTCATGATTAATGGTTTCATGCTGCTTGTTCTTCACAGAGGCTGAGAGCCAATGAACTTGGTTAACAACCTGACAGCCACACCAAGTAGCAGTGCAGTATGCATGTAGATAGTTGGAGGAAACATTTCTTTTATGGAATGGCTGTTCAGTTTTTATTGTATGGGAAAGAGGTCTGGAGCTGCAGTATATTTTTGTTTGTTTGACAAACAAAGCAGAAAATGTTGTTCTGAAGCAGTATTTTCCCATAATATCATTAGCTATGCAGGTGTTTCTTGCCTGAGTGAATGAGGTAATGTATCTGTGTCTGTTCTTATACTTGGTTTATAGTTCTTTTCCGTTTTAGCCTGCCAGGCATGTCTCTTATTTGAATATCATCATGGCAATATTCGTCAGGATTCGTAAAGCGCAAGAGCACATCTTGAGTATAGTTTTAAGAGAGCTGAACCCTGAGGACCATCCCCTGCTTGGTTTTACTTGCTGAAAATACTTTTATAAATAATATGTGTGAAGAAGCGGATTAGTTGGAAGGCCCGTGTTGGGTCTTTCTCTATAAATTGCCTAATGCTAATGAAATGCCATCAGATGTTGTCAGACAGGAGATGTTTGAGTGATTCGTGTTATCTGCTGTCTGAGTGATAGTTTCTGCTCTCAGCTGCGTGTTGTGGAGGAATCCGCCTTGGTCCTGGGTGCTTGTATAACCTTTACTGCCATTTGTCTCAGCGCTGTTGCTTTTTATTTAGAGCACTGTGGAGATGAGAAAAACTAAGTGACTTCTCTAAGGTCATGGCAAGGCTCTTTGAGCCCTGGTTTCACATCCATGCTTTGACCACTCACTCGCAATTCCTGCCTGATTACTGCGACCGATCTGTACCCTCTCCTGTGAGGGCAACATGTTGAAGGGAGAGAGATGAAATAGAGGCAGATAAAGGATGAGAGCAACACAGAAATTCAGGTGGTGAGTTGCCTTGATGGATCTGTCCCGAGTTGTATATCAGAGCAGGGAGATAATGATAAGGGAAAGAACCACCTGGCTTGCTCTCCTTTCCTCCACTTTGATATGTGATTTTTTTTTTTTGAGGAGCTCCTTGAACTGCAGATGGCAGCATGTGATGCTTGTTTGCTCTGAAAAGGGAGGAAAGCATGTATTGATCTTCCTTCCTTTTGGAGTATTTCTACTTTTACCTGTTATGGCAGTTCCTTCCTTGACAGATGCACAAAGAAAAGGAAAGGACAGCCTGAAAACCCTGCTCGTGTGAGAATGTTCAAGAGTGATCAAAGTAAAATCTGTAATATCAGTCTTCCTCTTGTGTATGAGGTATTGGAGTGCTTCTCCACAGCAAGACGTTTAGCAAGCACAGACATTTCTGCCACCCTAACATTGTGAAGAGAAGCTGCTTTTTTCATTCACAGATTCTGCAGAAAGAGCAGTGATTTAGGTGTTTGGGTTTCCTTTTTTTGTCTGTAATACAGAAACAAGCTAGGTTTAAAACTGCCATCTGTCTCTGCAGGAGCTGTGCTATGCAAAACATTAGTCCTGCAAAAAATTAGTACCTCTGTGCTGTTGTATATCACCTGCTTAATCATGCTCCTGATCTTGTTTTGTTTCTTCAGTCGTGGTTAATTTCTTTGTCAGGAATTAATTTGTAGCTTTCATGTGGTCAATAACACATTGCTGCTGCTGAATACGTGTGGTAATCTGGTAACATTTTCAGCTGTGTGTTTGGACTGAGGAGCACTCTGGAAGGAGGCATCTCCTTAGGGATCTGCATTTTTCTTTCCCTTAATACTAAAAGTTGGTCAAACAGTCAAACGATGTATCTTCCTCTGGGTTTTCAAGGCACAAAGGGCTTGTTGGCTCATTATGCCTCCGGCTCCTCCTCCCAGTCTCAGCAGAGCTGTAACAATGCGCTGCTCCTTTAGGGTTACTGGCATAGGTCTGCTTATAGATCCTCCCTGTGTTTTGGCTGTGTATTACTCCTGGTGGGTTAAGACTCCTTCAGCATTTTGCAAGTCAAGTTAAATCAGCCTCTCTTCACTGTGGGAGTCTTTTCTAATTAAGGAAATTCCTTTTGAGCACAACATGATTTTTTTCTTGTTTTGTGTTTTGAAGTTGGTCATTATGTTGTTTTTGAGCTTCAGCAGTTGATGCCTGACACAAACAGTATGTGTCAGTGCTAAGGGATGCTTTTAACACAAGTGTCAAGGACCAGGCAAATGAGTATGTAATGTGATGAACTGGTGTGTTAATTAAGGACAGCAGTGACAATCCTTGATTGTGCACGGTTTGTACTTCCTGTTGTTTTTGTGTGTGTACGTTTTATATGAAATGCTGTGGAGATACTGAAGCATTACCCTGGAAAAGGGAAGCAGCCTTCTTCCTTGCTATGTAAGAATGCCTAAACTGCATCAAACTCTAGATTCCTCTAGCTCCACTCAGCTGTGACAGCTGTCAAAAGTGAATGCCCTGGGGAAAGGAGAGAGCAAGTATAAAAGGATACTTTCAGAGTAGGGGTATTTTTTCAGCCTCTAGTCACTTACATCTTAGACTTCCCAATCCAGAGAGGATATATTTGTGTTTCATAAGCTTCCATGAACTCCTGTTCTATAAATCCAGTTTCTCCTTGAGCTTATGTGACTCCTAAGAGTCCGTAGTGTTTCATGGCCAAAAATTTCAGAGCTTTGGTGTATGTGTGAAGAGCTTCTCTTTAACTTGCTTTGACTCACATGCTTGCTAACTTTGGTGGCTTGCAGTTCTTGTATTGCATCTTATGCGAGCAAATTATCCCCTCTTCACCCATTCCACAGCACTCATCGTTTTGAAGAGTTTTGTCATATCCAGCCTCAGTAATCATCTTGGTCTACTTCATCAGTTCTTACAGTGCAGCTGTACTTGTGATTGTACCTGTCCTTTCTCATTGTTTCTTTCTAAATCTTCTGTAGCCTTTATGGGACTGAAGAAATAAGGGTCACGATGAGAATAGACAGCAATGATATGTTGTTCCTTGTGTTCTGTTAAGTGTCCTTTCTAGGTTTCTCACATTGAGTTTGCTTTTGGATGCATATAAGAAGCGATCGTGATATTGTCATTAAAAATCTTGGATGATAAGATTGTGTTTCTGAGTCTAGTGATCAGCTCCAAGCCCATTCTTATGTCAGTACAGTTAGGAATGTTTCTTTCCTTGTGCACATCGTTTTTAATTTTTTCTAAAAATAATTTTATCTGTCATTTTAGAGCTTGGCCTCATTAGGTTCTGCAGCTCTTCATGATCTGCCTGCATTCTTGACTGCTAATGTCACATCAGCACCAAGTTTTCTGTCACTGTCACGTTGTCTGAGTGTCATTTTGAGTTGTTTGAACAGCAGCTGTTTAGCACAGAGTATGTGAAACCACTATTTGTTCCTGCCCTCTGGTTCTTGTCTGCTGGGCACTTGTCATTGATTTAAGGGCTTTTCCTCTCCTTCCACCACAGTTGCTTTAGTTTCTTTGTGCTAGTTGAGTCCCACTAGGACATCTAAATGTCCTGCATTGATTGAATCTTCCTTAATCCCTTCTTGCTGTCTTTGGAGAAATGTTTTTAGCAAAACTTCCTTTTACAACTATTGGTTCCTAGCCCGTATGTGTTATTTGTCATTGTGCCCCTTAATTATGTTCTTAATTCCAGCCTTGCATTATCACAGAACTGAGGCTTACTGGGCAGAACCTATTTTAATAGTAACTTTCTCTCTTTTTTTGCTCAGTATTTTACAGTTCTGTAGTGCCTGTCTTGTAGCTGTCAGCTGACATTTGCTGGTGTGAAGGAATATGGATCAGAGCACTCCTAAGAATTTAATAGCCCATGTGGTGTGCTGCTCAGTGGTGCTCAGGGATTTGCATCAGGCTGTGAAACCCCTATCTGTAAACTCCAGTTTCATTCAGGAGCAAAGTGATTCAGAGTGTTTACTAATTCATAGTGTGCTTGGCAACTCATAAAAAATGAATAGGTGAATTGGAGTCCTGTTGTAGTGGGGATGGCTAGTTACCTTTTTTGCCTTTGTTAATCTCCAAGAGGCCATTACTGGCCTTGATCTCAACTTTGAATTTTTTCTATTCCCTTGGCAGTAGTTCCTGTAGATCAGAATGGGGCAGCATAAAGAGGGCTTTACCCTTTACCTCTTGTCCTTTACCAGTTGTTGATAAAGACTGTAGTCCCCACAGACTTCCAGTAATCTGAGGCTTGATTAAAAATCTTGCTGTCAGAGGAGGCAGCAGTTTCTGGAACTGAATGGATAAATGCAGTGAGCAGCGCAGTGTCTTATTCTCAGTTGTTTTCTTCTTTTCAGATAACCAAATCGGGTTTGTAAAGTCAGCGTTGTGGTACCATGGCTATGACAGGCCGGAGCTCTATGAGCTCCCTGCCGACGGCTCAGCGGGCAGTCGGGAGCTCCTGCTGGCGTTTTCCTGGCTGCTGCACAGACTTGGCCTCCTGGAGCGGCTTTTGGCTCGGAACAGAGTGAAGACCGGGGATGAAACCTCCGTGTGCACGGTGAGCGTATTTGTGTCCTTTCACCTTATCCTGTCCATAATTAACAAACTGTCACAACAGCTGTGTTATCACTAGTGTGTAATGGGTGGTATCTTGCTACTTTGGCAAATAAATGACTTAATCCAGCTTTAAAAAATAAAAAACTTACAGGGGCCAGCATCTGGAAACTGTTTTCTTTCCCTTCTCTAAGCTTTCTGTGTTCTGCGGGTCATCTGGATTTCTTCTCTTTCTCAAACTCCCATCCCTGCCTGAATTCCCTGATTTCTATTTCCAGCATAGGTTAGACCACTGTGGAGGAGTGCAAGTAAGTGAATGTCTTCAATCTCTGCTTCTGAGTTCTGAGCTTCCAGCCTGTACCTTGAGTGTTTCTGCAGTGCAGGCAGACAGGTTAGCAGTGAATGCTGCGTATGTTGCCATTGGGTAGAGCAAGTAAGGGTAAGGCAAACAATACTTGAAAAAGAACCATCGGTCTCAAATGGCAGCTGCTGCTCTCGGGGTAACTTAAGACCTTGTAACCTCTTTGAGAACACAGCAGGGTGTGTTGTTGTTTTCATCAATAAAAAGATGCTAGTACATAGAGAGTCTGCTCTGAAGTAAGGTAAGGATAGCTGTGTGTCTGCTTTAGCTGCAGTATATGTATGTACCTGATAAAAAAAGGCAAAAACCTGCACAAAACCATAGCCTGATAGTGTTTGGCAATATTGCTTATAAAATCTAGTGCTTGCATTTAAGACCACACGCACATGTTACTGTATAGACGATTGCTCACAGTGTGAGGAGCTCAGGAGAGAAGAGGTTATTTTTTTCACATGTGTGTCTTACTTGTTGCAAATAAACTCTCCCTGCTCTTGACATAACAGATAACATAGGCTGAATTTAAACTGATCAGTGAACATGTTCGTGTGGCCTCTCTAGATGGTTAAGATTTTGTTCTAAGTCATCCTCATCTAGTCAGACGTTAACTGCTGGTCAGCCTGGTTCAAAATGACAGGCTCACAGACTTTTTTAGTTTCTTGTCAAAGGGCATTGTAGGTCAGAAACCCTTCCCTGCTGATAATCTTGTGATGTCTAAGACCTTATGGTCTTTCATGAATACATATGTTTTTCCCTAGACTGTAGGGCTGCCTGGTTTTCTAGAATCTTTTTAGGGGACAGCAAAGCAGGAAAGCAAGAGTTTGGAAAGCTGTGATATAAACACAGTGTCTTCAGAAGGAAAACACCTGTACAAGTAGAAAGCAGTTCAGAGGGAAGGATCACCTTTGTAACAACATTATGGACAGTGTTTAGAGGAAAGGGACCACTCTTGCTACACTACAATTGTTGGCTGCAGAGAAGAAGGAGCAGAAGAGGCCAGGCTGCGAGTGGTGGTGCTCTCTGCTCATGTGAAGAGACTTCAGAAAAAAACCCCTACTTCTGGAGTTTTTACTTTAATCTTCTCTTTTTCTTGTTTTTTTTTTTTCGTGTGTTGTAGCAGTCTATTTTTCTGTGTCCTTAATTTCTATTACAAAAGAGTGACGAGTGAGGTGTGACGTGAGTTCAGGAGATTGGGCAGCACCCATGTCATTTTCTCTGAAGGTCTGAAGTTTCGCATTTCCCAAAAAAGGATGGAAGAACAATGGTAATACAATGTCATCTCTTATGGCCACACTGAAATTTATTGGTGTGTCTTTCACTGCAGTTCTGACCTGCTGTACCTGTATTTCTCAAAAAGTATGGAATGCATATTTCATGTTTTTAGTCAGTAACTCTCCGAAACAGTGTTTGGAAAGGTTCAAGAGTCTGGAATTATTTTATTTTTCAATAGACTAGACAAAAATTTTATAGACTGGAAGTTGGAGTTAGTTTGTGTATGTAAAGTTCACTGTATTCATGGAAACATTTCTTGTATGGTGTTCATCCAGCAGTTTTCATGCTCCAATAAAATAGATGTTCATGTGGAAAAAAATGATGGAATGTAGTTACAGTGCAACTGCTGGGTTTAGTGATTATTCATCACAAGGAAGTTAAAACAAATGGAATTTTAAGGCAGAGGTCTTATCTTTTATTTGATTAATTAGACATTGTAAAACCAATAAATTCAACCTGTAAGAGCCAGCCAAGTGAAAATGTAGAAATGCACTGTCAAGGATATAAGGAGGTAGGTGGGTCACACACCTCATTTTGGCTGCTTGCAAACCACTCGTGAAAGCCTGCTGTATGTTGCATGGAAGTGTTATAGTTTTGTTATTGTTAAATATTGTTATTTGATGGTTATGGTTCTTTTGTGAGATAACCACGTGGCAAAGCCACTCATCAGTCAGACAGCATTCAACAATATAGCCCCAAAATCTTAGCAAGAAGGTGAGGTTCTCACTTTGTTACCTGGCATCTTGTAAGTTAAAGTACAACTTGAACGATTGAGGTACTGGAGTTTTAGCTCTGGGAATGTTAAATACCAGGCATTTACGATGCTTCAGCTGAACTGTTGGAAGATGTATAGCAAATGGTGGGGGCATTGATAAACATGCCAGAGATGTAGTCTCTGCAGTCCTAATGTCTTCTATGTAAGTAAATTGAAGGAAGATGGTAAAAAAGCTTTATTGGAGAAAGATTTGTGTAAAAAAAAAAAAAAAAAAGGAAAAAGAGAGAAAGAAAAGGAAATGCTCTTCAGAAAATGTAAAATTAAATTCTCAGCTGCGCAACAGCCTGAAAAATCTCCCACTGCATGGGGTCTCTTTAGTGATTATAAAAAATGGAAAATATTTTCCTGAAATGAAAATGTTAGAAAACAAAAATCCATTAAATAGTATTTGATTCTGTGCATTGCTAAGATCTCTGCCAAAATGAGCAAAGCATGAAAGCCAGTACTTGCTGGCAAAGTACATCTGTTGGTCTGCTAGTTAGAATAAATTTGAATAAAATCCTTATCCTCACCTAAAAAAATGGAGTCTCAATAACTGTGGGCATGCTGTACTTCAAACTGATATTCATGTGGTTTGCTTTTAAAATTTTGTCTGAAATCCACAAAAGTGAGCAGGGTCTGTTGTATGGGAAGAGAGAATGCAACTAATCCCTAAATTAAGGGTGCAGTCATGTTCTGAGTATTCTTTCAGCCTAAGTTTGAAACAAAGCCTGCAGCCTGCTAAATTGCTGATAATATGCCAAATACCCAACATATCAAGGGCCATTGAAATTAATTCATTTCATTTCAGATTACCACTTTCTGGCCTTTTTTTTTTTTCCCCTTTACAGTTCCTTAGCAACACTGTTTTCTTTCCCTGCAAGTTGAACAGTTCCATCAGCTCTAAAAGATTTCAGGCCAGTTATTCACAGAGGGACAAGGGTGTTCATGACACATGATGGACAAGGAGCTCAGCCACTGCATGGAACTCATAATCTTTAGATCCTGAGCGGGGGGAGGCTTCCAAAGGCTTACTTTTACGTGCCCTTACATCTTCAGAATCAAAAGCCAAGTGATTCTTGAAATTATAAACTCAACATTGGTGAAAGCATGATGAAAGGTGGTAAGAGGTAGTGCTTTGTGTGGCTAATGTAATAAAAAATGGTCTTGAGGTAGTTGTTGTTAAGGACAGGTATGGTTAGTAGCCTAGGATGATTATGAGTTGGCTGCTTTTGAAGTTAGGTAAGAAAGTCCTTCAGGGCACCTTGGCTCATGGCCTCCAGCTTCTGTTTTTTGGAAGGGCAGTGCTGCAGTTTCTCCTGAGCCAGGATGCTGGTGCCTGCAGCAGGATGCCTTAATGAGCAGGACTGAAGAAGCCTTCTCTAGCCTTCCACCCAGTGTCTCTCTTCCAGAATGTGAAGTTCATAAACTGGGGGAGACAGTTAAAAGAACAAACTGGAACCTGTGCTGCTGTGCAAGAGGAACGAGAGAGGGAGGAAGAAATTAGTGCATCTCAAACACTAGTTCCTGGCTGCTGTAGTGCAGGTCTGTTCTCTGAATTTACTGTGCTGATCTGTCAGCAGCTTGGTGACTCCACAGGCAGTAAGTGAAAGTTCAAACCTTGCGTTGGCCAACTTGTTAAAAGAAGTAATCACTAACTCTATAAGATCTATAAAGACTTAAGTACAATATGAATTGGAGGTTCACGTTGATTTACTGAGGTGTCTGCTTGGGAATTCTTGGTTGTTATTTCCTTAAAGCACTGGGCAATTAAGTGATGGGCATGGTTTTCGAAAGGTTTTTACACCCCTTGTGGATTTCCCTCTCAGATATGCACTGTTCTGGTGTCAGTTTTAATGTCTTTTTTGCTTTGGTGATCATGTACAGGCAGATTACTGTCAAGTGCCATTCATTGAATCCTGTTTACACATATAAAATCCTAGTATACAAGACATATGAAAACCTGGATGTGAAACACTCCACTGAACTTGTAAGGCACACCTGGGGAGTTCTCATTCTCCCTCTTTGAGAAGCAGATAATTGATATGAACTTGCCTTTTTAGCACATTCGGTATTGGACTAAATTTTTTTTTAACTTGCTTTTTAAATTTTAGTAATATCATCCCAGCTTTCTCCAAATCTGTGATGGTTTGTGCAGGTAATAGCAGTACTCCATGAGCATGTATTCTTTCTGTTTCCAGGGAGAAATACTGCCTGTGCTGATATTGTTTACAGAAATCTTGACAGTCACTGCTGTTCCATAATCCAGGTTATTAGAGGAAAGTGTTAATGTAGCAGCCAAGCTTGATGTTCCCCTCAGCAGGAAACCAGGAAACCGTTGGCACTAGTTTCAGAAGAAAATAAACTTTCTGGGTTTTTTCCACCTCTTCACCTATTCCAGTGAGGATGGAGGAGGGAATTTTATTAACCTTATTGATTCTGACTCAGAAGCGTAATTACTTTCCAGATCTTTATGGGCTATATTAGTCTGTCAGCTTTCATTTTTTGATTTCCCTCCCTCATTCTCTGTGCTTCAGTTCTCTTTGTCCTTCTGTCTTCTTAATAACTCACCATTTATGCTTTGCCCTTTTTTTGGTATTACTGTTGCTGGATTCCGTAACTTCTAAGGAACACTTTTTTTAAAAGCCGTCTATAAACCTGAACAAAGGGCACAGTACCCGTAAAGTTTCTCCTGCAGCATTTCCCTCACCTCAGTGTGGCTGACAGGTCTGTTCTAGCACTCTGATTTGCACTGCTACCCATCCTGTAGAGGCTTCTACCAGAAACTAAGGGAGAAAAATGCTCGAGCTTTGATTTTCTGCCTTTTTTACTTTTTAAAGTCACTTACTGTGTAGGTAAAAAAAAACCTCTGAAGTGTTAATTTTTGTCTTTAGTTACTGACATTGCCTGAAGGCTTAAAAATATTTTGTGGAAGAGGTGATTAAGTTAGGGATATATTTTTTGCCATACAAGAACTGGAGCGCATTTCAACTTGGACTCTTGAAATACGTTTTTTTTTGTGTGTGTGTTAAAGCACAAATTACAAGTGATAGCTGAAGTTTCTCCCTGTCATTTTGAATGTGCATATGAACATGCTATTCCATCTTGTCTTTTTTTTTTTTTTTTCCCTTTAATTTCATGCTTTGAACTAGTCATGGAACCTTCTTCCTAATGAAAAACAATTTCCTGTGCTGTGCTGGGAAAGGTGTAGTTACCGACATTTCGCTTGACAGAGTGAATACACAATTAAGAGGTGGATTTTTTTTTTCCCCAGACAGAATGTCAAAGTAAAATGCTCTAGCAGATGAGTCTGAAATGATCAGAAAAGCTTATAATTTATTGACTCTGCTGCCTCTTTGAGAAAGTCTGAATTTCAAATTAATGCAAAGTGTCTTGAACCTGACATTATTACAGCTGATACATTCTGGATGGGGTTCACCGACAGGCACTGGAGTCACTTGAGCTGTGGGAGGAGAAGAAGAGGACTGGTGTGCCAATGGTAGGATTTAGTGTGGACACACTGGTACTCTGCTGAAATCCAGTGTAGGGAGTTCCTTCCTTGGCTGTTGGGGAAGCAGAGGGATTATAAGACGTTTCAGTGCCTCTCCTGCCCTCCAGTGACGGGGAGCAGCCAGTACCTTTGATACCGTCTGATTATCCTTGCAGCCTTTTAATTTAAATGCAAACATCCTCTGCGTTTGGTGTCACACTGTAAGTGATCAGGGTTTAACTCACATTGGAGGATCCTTTGAAATAAAGCACATTTTCCTCAGGAGAACAGAAGGAGTGTGCAAAGAGGGGCATGGCAGGGCTCCTACCCATGGCAGAGCTCTGCCTCTCTCCTTTTGGAGGGCAGGTGCTGTTTCTTCTGTTGGACTCTGGATCCAGGTGTGCTGCTGATGTAGAGTGCTGCATCTGCCTCTCTCTGTGGGCTACCCGTGCCCTGCAGCTTCCTACAGTGGAGCAAATGGACATAGGCAAGCAGGGCTGCAGCTTTAGGCAAAGGAAATGCAGTGCGAGCTGTTATCTGTGTGGCATTTCTTGAGCCCTTTAGTGCTCTCCGAGTTAAGGTCTGCCCTGTCATGTGTTTGTCTTAGTATATTTAGTTTCCGTGTTTTGTCTGAATACTTAATGCAGTGAGCATTGGGATTTTCATGTTCTTTTAAAACCTTGCAGCTCCAGAGATTAGGCAGTGCTGCCATGCTCTTTTGAAGGCACAGTGCTTTTGCTGTATTGCAGAGCTCTTAAATAACCTCCCAAATGAGCGAGGAGGGATGGGATAAAGGACTGACTTGCTCTAGTGCCTGGGGCCTGTGGCTACTGCCAGACAGTCTTGTTTGAACAAGGCAGGCATTGGTAAGAGCTGTGTTCACATTTTCTGTCTTCGCTCAGCACCTTATCTTTTTCACTTTTTGCCAAGAGTAAGCTCTTGGGAGTGCTGTTGTGAGTAGTAATTTTTACAAAAGACCAGGAAATTTGAAAGCTAAAAGGCCTTGCGGAAACACAGGATTTCGCTTTTTTTGCTAATTGCTGAGTACGCTATAAGCATAACTTCTAGAGCACTTATGTTTGTGGAAAACTTACTCTTCTGTGCAAATATGTGGAGATTTAATTGGTATGTGCATCATGTGGGAGTGGATTTTTACACCGTCTATCTTTCCATGCATAAATTTAATCTGGATCCTACCTCGTCTAGGAGGAAATCCAATTAGTGTTGTTTATGGTGCTATTAATGAAAACAGTGCTGTCCCTTTGCATTCATTTGTTCAGATTGCTCCTTTTCGCATTTTCCCCTCCTGCAGATAGATATATGACTGTATTAATTAAGAAAGCATGTCTGATACTGTTATTTCTGGCTATGGTGTTTAATTTAAAAAAAAAATTATGCTCCGTTTAAAGATGTGTAATTACAGAACTTAACATATGTTATGTCACATCAAAACCATTGTCTGAATTATGAGCGGTTCAGAACGAGCGCTCAGTGAAAGCTGCAGAAGGACTTTATTGGCTTGATTTATGTGGTTGCTTTGCCTTTCCTGAGCCCTGCAGTGAGGATCTAAATGTGCTCCTTCCTACCTTTGTGATACCAGGCTGTGTGCTTAGTGTAGTTAAGATTTGAGTGGTAACTGAGTGAATATTTTCTGTCTAGACCCAGAGTAACTCTGCTGCAGGTGAGGAGTGGGCTGGGATTGTACATTGGAGGTTTCAGCTGGCAGTTGCTTTGTTTCGCTCTGCTCAAGGATTAATGTCAGGGAGTTAGTGAGCACAGGACCTAGTGCAGATCTCCGTGGGTTGGATGTCTTTATCTGTGTTTCTATAGGCTTGTTTCTCTGTGGGTAAAGTAAGCAGCAGGTGTTTTGCTGGCTGTTCAAATGTGGAAGCAGAGAGCTGATTCTTGGAGGGATTTAGAGGATGTCTGGGGAAAAGCCACAAGTCTCTGGGGATGAGCTGGAGGCAGCTGGGGCCTGTCCTATACCGACAGGTGGCAGCTTGTAGTTAGAAAAGAGCATCTCTGGGGGAACCAGCCCTGCCATAGCCTTGTTTCACAGCAGTGCAGGCAGCACCGGCCCTTTCTTTTCCACTGCATGTACAGGACGTAGTAAATTTGTTAAGGTAAGAATTTAAAAGTGTTAAAGATTCCTGTATCAGTAGTAATAGTACAGAAAGTGTCAAAGCGTGATGAGTTGCACAACAGAGGTTACCTCTATAGCATTTCTTGTGATATATTATAAGATTGCCACTGACTCTGCAAGGAATTTTACATTAAAACTTTTGGAGTTTAATTCAAAGTGTATGAACCGAGCAACTCCATACCAGGTCACTAAAATCCTCAAATGGAGTAAGCAGTGCAAAAAATGCTCCCTTCTCACATGTCTGCAAACACACTGATGCTTGCATTGTTCTTTTATAAACTGTTTACATGATGAAGTATTTGTTTAATTTATCTCCATCCACTGTTGGTAGACCAGCTCTCTGATTTCTGGTAACATGGCATTGCTTTGTATTTCAAGCTGGAAAGAAAAGCTTCATTTCTGCTATAAAAGTTGGAACTTCTTAATCTTTAATTTCACTCAAAGCACGTTGCATGCAAATTGTTTGCTCAGATGTATGGAATGTAGATGCAAATTGATATATCACCTTCTCTATTTTCACACCCTCCTTTCTCCTATCCCTTATTCTTTTTCTCTAAGTAATTTTATGTCTGATGGCTTTTTTCAGTTCAGTGTGTTTTGTGAATCTAACTTGTCTGCTCAGAAGCGGACTTTGGCAGTGTTGGCCTTTTTCTGCACTTGCTGCATTGTATAAGCACAAGTCTAACATGTTTTGAGTATTATCTGGCACCTTTTTTCATAACAATTCAACTTGAAATAGCCTGGGGAGGAATGCTTAGGGGAAAACTCATGTGGTGTTGGAGAATGATTTCTAGTCTGCCTTGCAAAAAAATTTTAAATATATGATTTTACGACATAAACCATGTTCAGCTCTGATAAAGCCAGAGATGTGTTTATGAGCTTGGGATAGGTTTTGTAGTTTGTGAGCTACCTTAGTTGGGATGGTGATGGGTGGTGTCTTGGAATGTGTATTTGTTATGGGGCTTCACTGCTTATTTGCCTGGATCTTTTACCACACAAGAGCTGGTTCTGCTGAAGTGTGGGCAGGGTGATAGTTCAGGAATTGGCTTGAAGAGAGTTCATGTAAATATATGCTTGTCACTTCTATCAGGCTTGTGCTTGGTTTTCTGAGCCTTGCCAATAAATGGATATTGAAATTTAACAGCAGTACTTTGAGCTTTTAGGATAGAAAGCTCATTTGGGGTGAGTTACAGTGGAATTGAGGGGGTTCATTCTGGCTTCTGCTTAAGTTACACTAATCACAGGTGCTTTGGCAGGTCCACATTGTCCAGTTTGACAAGACTGGCTCAGATATCACCAATGTGATGGGAATAGACTTGACATCGTGATGAGGGTATATGTTGGTATGGATTTTGTATTGCAAGCCTGTGCACCATTCTGTAGCTGTATGCCTTCTCTGAAATGAAATCAAAGAGAAACATTAATTGCAGCAAACAATTTGCAAGCAAAACAGTTCTGTGGTAAGTGGCTATAAAATGATCTCTTCCAGAGCTGGTGTGGAGCGTTCCAAGTGTGGGAAAGCCATGGAGGTGTCTGGTGAGTTGCCTTGGCTGCTCTCTTCATGAACTGGACTAAAAAAGATGCACTTCTGTATCTCAGAAGTGAATGTAGGTGTGTAGCTGTATGGCTGCATAGATTAGATAAATTCACAGTGATATTTGAAGCAAAGGCTCTAGGTTAGGCTGGTATTTTAGTGATTTTTTTTTCCCACTGGGAGAGCAATAAACAGTTTGTAAAGATGAGATTGGAAATTGAGGTCACAGTATAATATGTAAGACTTTTTTTTTTACCTTGTTTACTTTATGCCAGGCTAAGTATTTCATAGCAAAATTAATTTTTTTGTGCAGTTTGTGGAATAAATAATGGAGAGAACCTGTTAAAAATGCATTGGCTGGCATCCTTATTTTAATATTAATAAGGCAGGTTGGTACAATAAAATTAGCTCTGGATGGTGTTTGTCACTGTACTGCCAAAGCAATCAAGTCTAATGCCATTCCTTTCTGAGATCAATCCCCAGGAGAGCAGTATTTAGGCTGTTCTGAAACCTCTAACAGGGAAGTTGGAGCAGAACTGTAAATTATGGAAAATGCAGATTTTAATCTGGGATTCCCAAGTTTGTCTTTGGCCTTGCAGCTTTCTGGCTGCTTATGTGAGGGTTTTTTAATGTTCTTTACACATGGGTTTTCTCTGCCTTAGTGGCTAATATCCAGTTGCTTGTCTTATGATGTTTATGGGCAACTTGGTAATCATACATCTGTGGTTTCATTGTCTCCTGGTTGGGGCAAGACAGTCTGAACCATGGAGGTACTTGGCTAGGACTGCAGTGCCCAAGGACACAGTGCCTTGGTTCAGGGGCACAGGGCTGAAGGAGCAGAGGAAAAAGAAGGATGTTACAGTTGGCACAAAGGAGATAGTGTCTTTTTTTTGTTGTTGTTGTTAAAGAAAGATGAATCTGTGCCTTTAAAAGGAAAAGCCTTTTACCAACTCGGCACCTCTATGATTTATAGCATGTGTTTGTCTGAGCTACTGAGCAAAGGGAAAAAACATGTAACATTGATACATTTTGTTATGTGACCAGAACAGCATTCTTGTGCTTATAAATAATAGGAGCACTCATTGTATTAGAGGCTCTGTCAGCAGTTGATATTTAGGTTAAAAGAAGTGTTAGGGGGTTATTTGATCATGGTTACAGACACACTTCTGTTGAAATCTGCATTTAAAGCAAGATTAAACTCTCTTAATTTTACAGTTTCCATTGTTAGTTCCAGTTTGGATCCTAAATTACATTCCAGCTTTGCCTGCCAACTGGATCTTTTTAAGGTGTTATTGAATGTGGAAATCTGTGAAGCAGGGAAGCACATATGTTTAAATACCATCAGGGTCTATGGGTCCAAATATGTGCTTAAGTGTTTTCTTGAAAACAGTCATATTTCAAGTAGGCTTTTTAAATTTCCACTTTAAAGAAATGTCTTGAGGGTCCAAGAACTGGGAGGTGGTTCCTCACCTGGCAGACACCCATTCTGGATAACCAGGTCTTTGCAGTTCTGTGCTATTTCTACTTCTTATGATATGTTGTAGTAAAAAAATTTGGAATTACGGGCTGTGTTTATTGTGTGTGATTTCTATAGACTGTATGAAGTTGGCAGCCTTATTTTAAATGGTGTTACTAACATCAGAAGTAAAACTACCCATGTCTTCTTCCCCTTTTAATTTGCAGTCCGCAGGAGTCAGCCAAAAATGGAGAGATCTGTTTGTACATGTGAATGATCTCTTTGTGCAAGAGGCTGGGGGAGGTGGAATTCCCCCCATGTTCCTTGGGAAAGAGATATGGTAGAAATGTGTTGCTTTACGCTGTTGGCCAAGCAGAAATTTCATCCAGAAGATGAAGGTGTTGGTTGTTGTTGGGTTTTTTTATCTGCAGCAGAAGGGAAGCGGGACAAGATGAACAAATGGAAACTCTTTGCTTCTCCCTTTGTTATAGTTTCTCTTCCTGATGGAGAATGGAGATTGACTATGGACTATCGTGGCCTGAATGAAGTCACACCACTGTTGAATGCTTCTGTACCAGAGATGTTGGAGCTCCAGTACGAGCTGGAGTCCAAGGCAGCGAGGCGATATGCCACTACTGACATTGCAAATGCATTCTTCTCCATCCCCTTGGCAGCACAGTGTAGGCTGCAGTTTGCTTTCACCTGGAGGGGTGTGTAGTACACCTGGAACTGATTGCCCCAGGGGTGGAGACACAGTCCTACTGTCTGCCATGGATTGATCCAGGCTGCACTAGAGAAGGGTGAGGCTCTGGAACATCTACAGTATATTGACGACATCATCGTATCAGGGGACACAGCACAGGAAGTTTTTGAGAAAGGAAAGGAAATTACCCAGATCCTTCTGAGAGCTGGTTTTGCCATAAAGAAAAGTAAGGTCAAGGGACTTGCCCGAGAGATCCAGTTCCTGGGGGTGAAGTGGCAAGATGGACGTTGTCAGATCCTGCAGAAGTCATCAACAAGATCACAGCAATGGCCCCACTAACCAGCAAGAAGGAAATGCCAGCCTTCCTGGGTGCCAGTAGGATGCACATCCCCAAGTACAGTCAGATTGTAAGCCCTCTCTACGTGGTAACTCATAAGAAGAATGACTTTCACTGGGGCCCCAGGCAGCAGAAAGCATTTGAACAGATCAAGCAGAATGTTGCCCACGCTGTAGCCCTTGGGCCAGTCAGGACAGGACCAGATGTGAAGAATGTACTGTATTCTGCAGCTGAGGTTAATGGTCCTTCCTGGAGCCTCTGGCAGAAAGAGCCTGGCGAGACCCGAGGTCGCCCACTTGGATTCTGGAGCCGAAGCTACAGAGGATCTGAGGCCAGCTACACCCCAACAGAGAAGGAGATCCTAGAAGCTTATGAAAGAGTGCAAGCTGCCTCAGAGGTGATTGGTACAGAATCACAACTCCTCCTGGTGCCCCGACTACCAGTGTTGAGCTGGATGGTCAAGGGAAAGGTGCCTTCTATACATTGTGCCACTGACGCTACCTGGAGCCAAGTGGATTGCTTTGATCATGCAGCACACCTGAATCGGAAACCTGAATCGCCCTTAGAAATCATCACAAATTGGCCTGAAGGTGAGCACTTTGGTCTAGCAGATGAAGAAGAGCCGGTGGTATGGGCTGAGGAAGCCCCAGCATACAGTCAACTGCCAGAGGGAGAAACACGCCACACCCTTTCCAGTGATGGTTCCTGTTGCATTGTAGGGACGAACTGAAAATGGAGAGCAGCTGTATGGAGCCCCACACGACAAGTTGCAGAAGCTATTGAAGGGGAAGGTGGATTGAGTAAATTTGTAGAGCTCAAAGCCGTCCAGCTGGCCCTGGACATTGCTGAACGAGAAAAGTGGCCAAGGCTTTACCTCTACAGTGACTCGTGGATGGTGGCCAATGCTCTGTGGGGGTGGCTGGACAGATGGAAGAAGGCCAATTGGAAACACAGAGGGAAACCCATCTGGGCTGCTGCTATGTGGCAAGACTGCCACCCAGGTAGAGAAGCTGATTGTGAGACTCCATCATGTAGATGCCCATGTACAGCTGGACAGCTGGAGATGCATCCGGTGCCCCATGCCACTGCCAGAAATACCGTCCTGGGCCTTGAAAAACAAGTCTTGTGGCAACACAGCACCCCAGAGCGAATTGAGTCAGATAATGGGACCCATTTCAAGAACAGTTTAGTTACCACCTGGGCAAAAGAGCATGGCATTGAGTGTGTGTATCACATCTCGCACCATGCAGCAGCCACCAGGAAGGTTGAATGGTATAATGGACTGTTGAAAACCACCCTGAAGGCTTTGGGTGGAGGGACTTTAAAGCACTAGGATCAGCACCTAGCAAAGGCTACGTGGTTAGTCAGCACCAGAGGCTCTGTCAACTGAGCTGGCCCTGCCCAATCAGAGTCCCTTCAGACTGCAGATGAAGTTCCCGTAATACACCTGAGAGCTATGTTAGGTAAAACAGTTTGGATTAACCCTGTCTCAAGCAAAGGCAAACCCATTTGTGGGATTGTTTTTGCTCAAGGACCAGGCTGCACTTGGTGGATAATGCAGGATGATGGAGAAACACGATGTATACCCCAAGGGGACCTTATCTTTGGGTGAACTGCCCATAACACTGTGCCTGTATTTGTATGTAAATATTTGTAATATGTATATAGTTGGGGTAATGTATGTATGTACATGGTCAGAAAGGTTTAATTTGATATAGTGCGTTGGTGTGAAAAAATTTGGGGTGGATATTGTTACAGTTTCTCTTCCTTTTTCATTAGCCTCTGGTAAATTTTTTCACACCAATCGCTTGGCTGGGGTGGAGATGAGTTTTTCAGGTTTTGGTGTTTGATCGGCCTAGACCTTGAGGAGTGTCTTGTTGATGTGCTAAATGACTCCTCTCAGCAAGAAGCAGGATTCTTCTGTTTCCCTCTACCCAAGGCCAGGGTTATGGGTAGGGAGAACTCAGGTTTGGGGTTTTTTTTCTTTCCCTTGAGGTGAGGGACTGGGTTTTGGGGTGGAACTTGGAGTCTGGGAATTTGGGTACAGGATTGTTGTTTTGTTTTTCTTTTGTTGTGTTACCTGTACACATGTATTCTTTAATAAAGGGCTGTTATTTTTTTTTTTCCCTGCATTTCCTCGAGTGGAGCCCTCAATTTTGGATTTACAATTACTTAGAGGGAGGAGCTTGGTCTTCCTCATAGCTCGCCCTCCTTAGCAAGCACTTCTGTCTCGTTAAACTGAGACACCCTTCTGCCTTCCAGATTACCCTAGAGGAAGGCGAGACAAACAAGACAGGCAATAAAACTGTAGCTGGGAGTGCCTCTGTGGCCATTGGCAACTGCATGTTTTTTTCTTTTCCTCTATCCTGCCAGATGGGAAATGCTGGATGGAGAAAAGAAAATAGCTGGGTAAGCACAGGCCCACGGTTTTGTCCTTATGTAAGACATTGATTTACAAAACAGGGTCTCAGGAAGACACTGGAGGAGCTAAATCTGTTCCTTGACATATTAGAATCTAGTCAAAATGTGATTTTTCCCATCTGGGTAAAGAACATGCTTGCTGTCTCAGGAACACTGTGTCTTTCTGGATATGGAAAATGAAAGATGGGAGAGGAGACAGCTCACCAAGTCACAGCTGAAAAGCTGATATTTATTCCACACTTCTCTACTTGTTTAGGCTGTTCCCAGTCCTGTATTCTAAAAGACAACAATTTCTCTGTGCTGCTGAAATTGACTTCATTGTAGGTTTTTTTCCCTCTTTAACATATATATCTTGTATGTTTTTCACCAGCAAATTATTTGAAAGTGTTCAAACTAATTTAAAATGTTTTTGTATTCTTCTTTTAGTGTGAAGATGACCTACCCAACATCCAGAAGGGTACAACTGAAACAACACCTGAATGTGGACTGGAAGACAGAGTGGATGTTCGATACCTTCAGTGGTTAAATGGGAGGCTGAGGTTCCAGTGGCAGAGTTTGCATGCTCAGCACCAAGAGCAGTGCAGACTTTTGCACAAGGTAAATGATTCTTCTAACTGACTATGACGTTGTTTATTATTTAAAAGCCTTGTCAGCTAGAGCTAAATGTACAAATTATTCTTGTTTGCTAGTTCTGCCTTTTCTGTAGATAAGAGTGAATTACTCTAAATATAAATACCTCCACCTTTCCCCAGTGCAGCAGAACTGTGAGAAAATGCAATATATACAGTGTTTGTAAAGTTATAATTGTATAAAAGTCTCCTTTGCAGGTTTGCACATTAGTCACTTCTGCAACCATAGACTGTTTTCGTTTTTCTAGAAAATGCCTGGTAGAAACAAGACAGAGCATTCTGGTCCCACAGACAAGAAGTAGTGATTCAGAACTCTGAGTTCACTGGAAATGTGGATTCAAAATATTGAGCACAAATATGGAAAGTAATAGCAAAATAAAGTACAGTTTCCCATTCCAAAGTACTAGGCTACATCTGAGCAGAACCCAGAATCAACCTGATTTTAAATCAGGGATTAGTAATACTGTCTACATTGCTAAGATTCCAGATCTGTCTCTATTTATGAATGTTTAGATGCCTGTCTGGAAATCACAGGCATCTGGGAACATTATGTCTGTTTAGGATGGAAACAGCCTTCAGTCCCAGAGTTGACAGTGGTGGTGACTGCAGAGACAAATTAAAAATCTGGTTCTGGAGATAATCCTAAAAGTTATTAAGCATTGTTTTCCCTAGGCCACCTTTTTCCATTCTTGTCTCTTTGGATAACTTAAATGAAGCCAGTTATTATTGTACCCAGAATCTTCGCAGAAAACCTTTTTTTTTTTTTTTTTTTTTTTGAAACTAAAGACAGTTTTGGGTAATTTCTTCTGCAAGAAGATTTATCAGAAAATTGTCAGGATCATCTTCATCTTTGAATGAAGATGCCTTCTTGGTTTTTAATCCTGTGTCTGACGGAGCAGTGCTGAAAACTGTAACGAGGTTACATTTTGTTCTTTCCATGAACTCATTGCTAGGGAGGATGTCTGATTGACAGCACCAGGGGAAAGATCAGCTGTTGTGTGTGCAGCATCTAAAATAACCTTTTGCTTCGCGTTGACCACTGCAGCTGTGCTTCCCTGATCTGGGAACAAAAGATAACAGTTCAATGTAAGTGCAGGTGCAGTCCTTGGCTTCTTCATTGTGATTACAGAGTGTGATGTTATTGGGAGAGGTGAAACCCAAGTGAAATGATTGGCATCTTCTCCCCCTGATAAGCTACTTCTATGTAAGGTGTGTTGATTTTTATAGTAGGTGAGGCAAATACCTCCATAACTCATCATCAGCTCTCTGATTTATGTAGTACTTGACAGTAACAAGTCATTAGGCAGCTCCAATGCCTCAGCTTGCAGTTAATGAGCCCAAGGAAGAATTAAGAGCAGGTCAAACCCAAGACCTCAAGTACAGCAGTCCAGATCAAACACTGAAATAATGAAGAGATGTGCTGATTGGCAAGATGCTAAACTTGTTGACAGGAGAGATGAGGAGATGATGGCCCTCCTGGGGGAGGTTGTACTTTGAAATAAACTTGGACTTATTTTTGTATCTCTGAAGGAAAAATTTCTTCCAAAGTTAGGACAGCTACAGCCAGACAAATCTAAGAGACAGGTTAGTTATCGTGCCAGGTCCCTGGACCACGACTTCCAGAATCTGGAAGAACAAGCAGGAAAGAGATTGTCTGTTCATCCAGTTTCCTGAAGCTGCCATTACTGCCTTCTCCAACAGTCATCACTGGGCTAAACTGAAAGCAGTAGTGGTGCTGGTGGTGACTCTCGTGGTCAGGCTGTGTTTTGCAGTGTGTACAGGGGTTGCCACCACAGATGTAAACAAAGGAGGGTAGAACAGAGCCTAACTTCTCCCTGTGTGATCCCACACTGATATTATGTGTGCTCAAATACATGTGCGCAACTGTGGGAGTTCTGTTCAGTGCTGTAATAAAGTGCAGTGCCCTGATTTATATTTTAGTCTGAATTAAAAGCAGGAGAACTGGAAGGTAAAAAGTGACTTTGGAAGGGACTTCACTATAGAGCCACATTAATGTTAACGTTTACAGTAACACAAAATGTAACATACTTGCACAATTTAACAGCTGCATAAACAGTAATTGATATTTCCTGACTCTTTCTGGAGAAATTGCTTCTACTGGTGCGTTAATTTCAAAACTTTTAAACTATTCCACATGTTGGAAGGCTGAGCTGACCCACTATGACCTCCATATGAGCTGCTCCTTTTCTCTAATAAACCACAAACACAGTATGCAAAAGGCTAATGAGTGTTATGTTTTTTAATTATGCTGACAGATTTACAGAGGGCTTTCTCTACAAAATTATAATTATGGCTTTTACTTGCTCTGTTTAATAACTTACCAGTTTATGTATCTCAGCTGTGGAACAATCTTATTTACTGCTGATCATGAGCTATAATTCTTGCCAACTAGTGGCGACACACAGATTTCATTCTGTGACTCACGTGGGCTCTAAAATACCATATTCTCTATTTGGGGCTTTCTGAGAAAAAAAACCACCACTGTTGGAAAATATGTGCTTATTCAGAAGGTAACTGCTCTTCCACTCTGTTTTTCAGTGTGGGTATTGCTGGGGCCTCTATCTACTCCATCCTGCCCTTGCTGCTTAAGGTTGATGGTGTGAAGTCCTGCAGTACCCAGAGCAGGTTGCTGAAGGGGGAAGCCTCCCTGGAGCTGCAGCTGGTTATGTGCTGCGAATTGCTTGTTGGGTGGTCTGGCTGGCTGTTCCTCTCTGCTAGTTCTTCCGATGAGCTGCTTTTCAATGATTTTAGCTCCCAGAAGGCATGTTGAAGCCTACAGACACACACGTCCTGCTGTAGTAGGAAGACTTCCTCAGGGAAATATTGACCTCTGTGCTGCTGAGGAATTTTGCAGCCTGAGGGTATGAGCTGTTGAGTAACATTATAATGGCTTCTCATCACGGACAGGTTGGCTCGCTTTGAAAGTATAATGCAGTAATACCATTATAATTCCCTCGAAATTCTCAGTGGTACATATTTACCTGATACGCCTTCAAATATATGGAAACGTGAAGGATCAATTACCATGTGAAGGCATACCTCTTGGTTCTTCTGTTTCTCCCTCTTTCTGCCAAGTGCCAGAGGAATATCTGTCTGCTCACTTTTTGATCCCTCTTGAATCCACAGGAGAGAGCAACTGATGTTATTTAGTCTTTGAGTTACAGCTTTGCCTTAAAATGTGAATGAGAAGCCTTGCATAGTTTCAGAAAACCGGGTAGGAACTCTGTAGTTTCAAACTGGCTTTTTTTGGATGGTTTGTTAAATGCGCTGTTCCATGACCAGCATGTGAAAAGAAAGAATGTAACAGGAGAGTTTGTGCAAAACTGATGGATTTCCTGAGGGTATTTTTAGCTATCTTCCATCCTGAAATAGTGGAGGGTTAAGTCAGGTTCAGAGACTAATTTCTTTTTAAGTAGGTGAATATCTGATTGTGCATATAGGTTAGTAAAAGTAATGGAATTCTTGATAATAGAAGGGTTGAACATAATTGGAATTATCAGATCATGGTAAAGCAACAATAAGGGTTATAATATGATTGGAAACTGTAAGAGCAAGAGTTCTGTTTTGTCAGTAAGAAAGCAGAGCAGCACTGAGAGCCACCACCTCTGGAGTCATTTCTTATGCCTTCTCTTGAGATAAATAGTAGAAAATAAGATGTAGTGCCATGCATTGGATTGGTCATATCTATATATCTGATGATGTGAAGAGTAAAGGGACAAGGACAAAGTCTTGATCTCTGAATAATAGAGGGAAGAGACTGGTGCTGGGTAAATTACCTCACTGTCAGTAATTCTTGAGTGAGCTAAACTGCAGTTGTTAGACGCATCTGTATCTTGACATGAAGAATCTACCATGTTACTCTGTAAATCACTACAGTGATTATTTATATCTTTCTTGTCTATTTGGTTTGAAAACCTTTGCTTTTTTTCCTAAATTGAATTTGTCATTAGATGTCAAAAGCACATCCTTTGATGCAGTAGAATTTTTTCCTCTCATGCAAATGTGTGTGAACTATGAACAAGCCCCCTTTTCATCTTCTCTTAGGTGGATTTAGACACCCTGCAGAGAGAGCAGCTTGTCTAAGCTCCAGGGCGTTTAGGAAGTGGTACTGGAAACTCCCCAGAAGTGGTGCTAAGTGGGGGGCTGTGCCTGTACTCTCATGCCAAGGTTAGTGCGAGGTTAAATCAGAGTCTGATTCCAGCCTCCACCTTGGTGCATTCCAGTGCCATGAAGCAACAGCTCTACGTGCTCTGTCTCGCACCCTTTCACCTGCTGCTTTTACCTTGCTACAGTTTCCCTCTTCAAACGTTGTTTTATCTTCAGTATGTTGTGGTTATCAGTAACAGCAAAAATACAAATACTGGATTATTCCAGTATCCATCTAGTCTGGTCTCAGGGGAACACCTTATTACTCTGTGGATTTGTTTTGGGCTTTAGCTGGTGATGCTGCTGCCACATACATTTGAAAAGGGGCTGAAATTCATTGCTGGTGCTGGGGGCCCAAAGGTTTGCCAGCCGGTTGCACGAGAATTCAGCAGGGAGAGGAGTGGCAAGAAGAAAGGAAGAACATAGTGTGGGGAGGTGCTCTTTTATTTTTAAACTCGCATAGCTCTGCACATGTGACAGATGGTTGCCACCAGAAGTGAGTTTTGGGAAAGGAACGCTAAAATATTCTAAAGTTTCGGGGAAGGGTTGATAATTACCCAGTGCCTGTCAACTTTAAAATAGTTGTCAATACCCAAGTGTATGATAAAGTTCATATTAGAATAAAGACAGAAAAGCAGGAAACATTCTCTGTCTTCTGGCAGAAATATTAATGAAATATGAGTGATTGTCTGACAAATGTGCACTGCTATCTTGTTTGGCAGCTGCAGTTATTACAGTAACAAAGGGATCAGCTCTGAATAGGAGGAGTTGCTTTTTATTGTTCCCTTGACTAACTTGGGAAGCTTCTTCATCAAGTAATTGATGGTACCAGCATCAGTGCAGCTGGGACAAGGTCTTGGTAAGCAAAAACCAACTATGTAGCAGCAAAAGAGAAACTTACTGTAACTAGGTAGCATTTTCTACTTTAAAGGAAGAAATAAAAAATTATTCTTAGGGTATCCTTTAGCTCTGTTAAGACTCCTGCTATCTGTGTAAATGGTTTCTCCTTTCATGCTATGCACACATGTGTACTGTAAGGAAAAAGACTTTCAGACAGCATGAAAAGAGAAATCTTTCAGTCTTACTGTGGCAGCAGCGGTCGCAATCCCTGCGTGTGGTAACACTACCAGATGGACTGTTTTGTGAGATAATTGTGGGGCATGTTCATCCTTCCCATTCTGGCTCTTTTAAAAAGGTCTGTTGTATCGGTGGTAGTAGTTACGTTTGTACATATCCATTGGGAATGGGCTTGTAACCACTGGTTCACATCATTCCAATCCATGCCAACTGCTAGATGGTAGCTAATGATGTTGCTAATGATCTGGTCCTTGCACTGACAGATATCTTTTAAATCAATCTGTTTCAGATCCATTTATTCACTAGTGGCTCCCATGTGGACCAGGTCCTTGGACATTTTTCTGTCACAGAAACAGATCTTGTTAGACAACCGGAGAACTACAAGCAGGTAATGCTTCTGTAATTCTTGGATGCTTGGTATGCTCTTCACAGACGTTGTTCAGGAGAAGACTGCACTCCTTATAACATTTTTTTATCTTGGTTTCCAACAGAAGTAAGGGCTTACATATTGACTTGGCAGTTTCCTCACTTATAACTTGTATTCACCAAATCTGGTTTAATAGAACATAAATTCAAAGGTTTAAACTCACGTCCAGATGGCTTTTGAATATCTCCAAGGCTGGAGATTCCATAGCTTGCCTGAGTGACGTGTTCCATGCTCAGTCATCCTTACAGTAAGGTGTTTCCTTAATGGGTTCAGACAGAACCTCTTAGGACAACATCATTTTTCTAGTGTACTGTTTTACCCTTAAGTGTAGATTTCTAATCTTCTCAATTACTCAATTATAATAGATGTTTCAGTTTATTGTTTGAAATACTATAATTCACTTTTAATACAGTATAATACATTTGTTTTAAAAATCAGTTTGTAAAAGTTCATTCTGTGTGAAACTGAAGCAAGATGGAAATTTTGAGCTCATCCCTAGCAAAATCAATATTTGGCAAACTTCTGTGGTCTGTCCAGGTCTGTTTGCTCAAAGAAGGTATTCTTTCTGCTGCTAGCATAAGAACAAAAGTGAGCATTGTAAATACTGTGCACAAAGAAGTTCAGAACAGTCGATTTGAAGGTGGGAGGATAGTGTTATGTTCAAAGCCCCTAAAGTGCAGTGCACACTAATCTTTCATTACTGAGCATTTCTTGGATGAACACTTCACATCCAGCCTCTTGATAAAATTCATCTGTTTAGAACATTTTCCAGGAAAATTATTGTTTTTCTAGAGCAAATGGCTCGAAGTCAACTTGAGATTTCTTCTTTGCTTCTGCTTTGCAGTCCCTCTCCTATGGTTTGCTCAGCAGCCTGGAACACACATCAGCACATTGCTCTGAAGTCTATACTTGGTAGTCTTCCAGATCTTAGCAAATGTCTGTAAGGTATGACAGGCTGCTATTAAAAACTTATTGGCTGTGTAGAAGGACTTTGCAACTACCTTTTTCCCAGAACCTTACCTTGATTATGCCAGTGACCTGTTAGAGTGAAGCATAACAATGCTCCCACAAAGCCTCGCTAGTTTTGACTACTCTGTTAATTAATCATTCCAGGAGTTTTTTCTTGCACTTTGCCCCCTTTCCTGGGTGTTTGATCCAGGTGCACTGTTTAGGGTGGGGCTCAGGGTAAAATGGAAAGAATCCTTTTGTATTTTGTGGTTAGATAAAGTGCTGTAAGTCAAGTAGGTTTAGTTGGCAGCTATGTTGTTTGGTTAAAATGAGTGGAGTCTTCAATACACCTTTCCCAGGCTTAAACAGCAAATACATGAAACAAAAGTGGGGTGATGACTAAGAGGCAGGGTGGCAGAAGAAGCTTTCTTTAAATAAACTATGAGTGGCCACAGTCTCTATCTGCAATTTCTGGGCTCTGACAGGTGCAATCCCAAACAGGTTCCAGCTCCAGTGCATGTGTGTTGGAAATTCTTTTCTTATGTCGCTTACTGCTTGAACTGATCCAAAATTGGAATTGCTTGTCAGTCTAATCAGCTGTGAAATTCTTAACCTCTTGAAGCTCTCAAACCTATTCAAGAAAGGAGGTGTCCTCTAAGCTGCTCCCATGTGCCTGATTCTAAAATAAACAGGCGAAATTGCAGGAAATCATTGCAACACTTCAGTATACATGTTTTTGAGAGTCTCATCGTTTTTACGGTCACCATATGAGCAATCTTTGTAGTTTTTGTCTCCCCTTGCCCTCACCTCCCAAAAGCAGCTTCCAGAAGTCATATGTTCAGCATGTATGAAGAGCCTGATATAACAAGGTGGTATGGATGTGAAAAGGCTTCGTTGTTTCAAGTGTCACTTTTCCAGATGGATCTAAAATTCAACATGCAAAGTGATGCTGCTTTGGAAAATGTAAGAAAAAGCCTCTAATTTTCAAATATCTTGTTAAGATTAAGTAAATTATGCATATTTGAATAGCTTGGTATTCAGATATTGGTGCAGATGGCAGCACTCTGCCAAATGTTTTTTCCAAAAACTGTGAAATAGTTTTTTTTCTTTTCAAGTAATGTGATATTTCTCTTAATGTTACTTCAAGTAAGAACCTGCTGCATGGATCGATAAAAAGAGCAAACATGTCAATATGCCTCACTGTAATGCACCTCTCTTGGTGGATGGTGTTCTGAATTCCTTCTCATCTTAGGCATCCTCTAAAGCATAGCAATGCAAAGTGGATCGAAGCGTCAGAAATTAGCTATCACAGAAAGGACTTTGTGCTCTTTCTATTGAAGCCTTGAGTTAATTTTCGTCAAAAATATCCTGTGGGATATGTTGCTCTCGCAGCAAAACATGAGATGTTTGGTCTGACAGGAAAAGTGTCATAGGATATAGAGAGCTGTGAAGTTAAGCTTCAGTTTATGCAATGGAAGACTCATGCCGCTCCTTTTCTATAGGAGTTGCACATTAATTTGTATAAAATGTTCTTCCCTTGGGTTTCTGACTATAAAACTCTTTTAGTGCTTTTACATACAGGGATTTTACTGGACATTATTATTCTTCTATCATCATAAATGTCTTTGTCAGATTCATGGAGCTGGAAGTTTTCCAAACCTAATGGTTTTAATTATCTTTTTCTCCAGTGGGGCATGATCAAAATTCCAACTTCTCCTGTGGTTTGGCTTGGCTGTGGTTATATATGTGTGTGTGTGTGTGGCTGGGAGTTGCAGGTCACTGCTGTGTTTAGTTCCTGTGCTTCCCAGGTGTGTCAGTGTAGGGGAGGTGGTGTTATTTCAGCTGGAGTTCAGTTTCCAGTTGAAGTACATGTGCGGGCTCATGTTAGCTTTTGACCTCTGCACATATGTCCTTTTCTTCCTAAGATGCTGCTGTGTGTTTTTGAGCCCCCCTGGCTTGCAGAGTGTTGCAGAAATACACTGGTGGTCACTCCCTCAGCAGAAGCCCCTCAGTCAGTGGTGGTGGTTGTGGAGCTGTTTGCTTGCCAGGCTGTGTTAGAGCGAGCAAACTGGGGGCACGTACAGGGAGCTTGGGTGGTCACCGTGTATTTTCTTGAAAATCTCTTGCAAGTATCACTTAGAGTGTCCTAGAAAATAGTCCAGAGCCTCTCGAATGTCTTGTGTTTTCATGCGTTTTCTAAGCTGATTGGTTTTTTATTTGGTTCCTCTAAACTGGGGTACAGCTGGGGGGCTGCTGGTACTTGGCAGCTTGAAATATCTTGGGGCAGAAATGGAGTTCTGGTCTGTGGCACTGCAGCTAAAGTAATTTGGAAACATACTTGGGAGAGCATGAAGACGATGTGGCTGAGGCTAAGCAGCATCTGCCCCAAACTTTGCTGGGCAGTAAGGACTGTCTCCAAGGTCGTGGTCTTATTCCTCCTGTGACTGTAAGAACGGTGGCTGTGATGTGTGACCACTTGGGTAGCTGTTAATTTTTGTGAGCCTAATATAGTCCCATTCTTGTCTATCAAGCCTATTTACATTAATTCTTCATTGCAGAGTCACCAGTTCTGAAGTTTACCTTGATCTTGAAAAATGTATGTTGCATTTGAGTCCCTAAATTAACTTTCTCATCAAATTGTTACCATGTAGAGATCAATGAACTTTGAATGAGAACAGCCTAGTCCTTCAGTGTCTTCTGTCTCTTCATATACTCTTTCATATTTGGAATTCAATCTAAGTAGAGATTAAATGTTGAAACTCGGGTCGTTGGTACAATGCTGGCAGCTGAGGTGATCACTGAAATTGTAATGGGTAAAGATGATACCTTTAAATGCCAGTAAATCAATTTACTGAGTGTGACAGCAAATAAATAATGCAACTGCTTGCCAGATGGGCATGCAACGGAATTGACAGAACTTGGATGTTAATAGCTAAGAATTTTGTTTCAGAAATATATGAAAAATATTTATGCTTGTTGATTGTTAACATGTTTTAAGGGTGATTTATTTGGCTTAAGAAACTAAGGTCCTTGGTAGCAAGTAAATAGGAGCAAACAAATAGTCTGCCTGATTTTGTATACATAATGAATCGTCAATCCCATGCCCATAAAAAATTCAGATGAGCTTTAGCTCTCGAAGCAGCAGGGATTGGGTAGGATGGGATAGGATGGTACAGGCATAGTACTGATCCTCTTTCTGGACTGTTCATGTATTATCAGGGAAGGAAGCCAATGTAAAGTATCTGTATTGCTTCCTTCAGTCAGATGGGATGCATAATTTCTTAAGGGGTCATTCAGGGGGTACATTATCAAGGTGTAGGATCAGTTGACTGTGAACCCTAAATCTTGTGGCAGTTTCCATTTAAAACATCTGTCTCAGATGGCTGTTACAGGTGGGTGACACAACAGGTTTATTCTCTGTGAGTAACAGCCAACGGTTTGAAGTAATGCACGGCACTAAAGAGCTTCTGTGCCTTTCAGAACAAGTGCATTCAGATTGGGGTCATTGGGAACTGATAAAGTTGGAATTTTTAAAAGTGTTGAATGTGCATTTACTCGTTACTTTGCATGAAATTTGAGTCTTCAGCTGTTGTCATGTGCATGCACACGTGGGCTTGTGCACTTGCATAAAATTCCCCTGATCTAGTGAAGTCTTTTATCTGCATAAACATGTTACACAGAAAGAGCAACCAGTGTATTCAGGGCATCCGAGGGACAGCACCACCTCCTGGCGTGTGTGTGAGGGCAGAGCTGCAAAAGGGAGGTCTGTTAGCTAATATAAGTTATTCGGTTGGCTACTGAATAATTACTGTGGTATTCCATTATCTCCAGAAATGGATCCTAAGTTGCTGACCCTCTTGGATGAAATTGGAGTAAGTATGGCAGGATAGTTGCAGCTGCTGTGTCCCAGGATATATTTGGTGTCCTTGTGCTGATGGTTTGGGACTTCATGGAATGTTCCTGGTGGTGACACATGCTGCAGGCAGGCGCTAAATGAAAATAAACAGTTAAACTCCTCTGATAAGCTTGACACCGTGTCACATTATTGATTTGACACAGACCTGTAGTAGTATTTCTGTAATCAACCCTGTTGTGATCTTATATGGTGGGGTGAATAATGTAACCTTATTTGAATTTCAAAGTGCCTGTTAGGGAGCCGTCTGACACTTTATGATGTCCTTCCATCTGTTGTACAAGAAGCAGTTAAAGAACATATTTCTCAGAGCGTAGATACCAATGGAAAAAAATTACATTCATCCTATAGTCAGTGATGCTGCTGTGTAGAAGGTTAATTCAGGAAGTGAAGGCTTGTACTGCATGTAAATTCCAGAAAAAATATTTGTTCTTTAATGAGAAAATGTCCTTGAGCTTCAAGGACAAACTGCCTTCCTTAGTATAAATCGTCATAGATTCAAAATCTTCTGTGATGCTCTGGCAACTAATTCTGTTTGATCTAGCCCTTACCTTTTTGTATGTTTATTTCTTCATTCCCTTAGTAAAAGCCATGGTTCTGTCATTTTTATCATGCAACAGCATCAGTATTTTGTGTTGTAACTACTGTTCTAATTAAGGGCAGCTTTGCCTATTTGTCATTGTGTTTCAGGTTTTTTTGAAAGAAAAAAAAATACTTGAATTTTTTCAAGTGGATCCTGCATAAAAAAATAACACAGCATAAGAGTGACTGCATTGAGGCTTGTGAATGTTTGTGAAAACACGGGGTTTTCCAGTTTTGGTTTAACTTTTGTGCATTTTCTGTACAAAATCCCTCCTTGGCCAGTCCTGATGCCACAGAAGTCTTCACGGAGATTCATTTTACTAGGTGTTATGCCGGTGTCTGTGTGAGCTCTTCACAGAAAGATTGTAGCGTTGAACTAGTTCTCAAGGTGAGGAGAGACTGTGTTGCTGCGATTGAGATTGTGAAGGTGGAGAACAATCTCCCCCAAGGGAGCACAAAGGTCTGTGACACAATTCTTGGAGCAATAGCGCAGAAGAAACAGCCAAGCTCTGAAGAATTTAAACGCAATGAGATTTTAGACTTACTCTAGACACTGCCAGAATTAACTTAGTTTGAATTAGTAGTGACTCCTCATCATTTATCACATATGCTTCTGAGGCTTCAAAATCCGAAATCTTTGGATTTTGGCCTAGTTGAATTTTCAGAACACCAAGTAGGCTGATAGTTTATGTAGCAAGAACAGGTTTTTTCTTTTCCTTTTACAGAACTTTTTAAAGGTACAGCTTTTTCTAGCCCAATGCATCTAAATTTTTACCTGTTTTAAAGCGAGTTTGTTTTTCATTGATGACTGCTGATGGCTGCATGTTAAATAAGCTTTTTAATGATGCAATGAGATGAAGTTTCTAGAACTTCTGACCTTTAATAAATTTCAGGGTTCACCAATGAATTGTGTGTTAGGCCCATGGACACACATGTTTTGAAAAGGTCAATTATGACAAGTTTTTTGAATTTGCATAATTACGCTCACCACAGCACTTTGAATAAAGATAGAAAATGCTTTGCCCTTTTAAAGTATTCAGGTCTTCCTCTCCTGTTTTCAACTTGCTTTTACTAAACCATTCCAACACAATTGAAGAACACAGGGAACATGGACTGTGTTAGGAGCTGTAGACTGGGAGCTGAAGTAGGACTCTGAAGAGGCAGAGGAAAGGGATAGGATGGGCAGTAAGGAACCTTTTTGCTCTGGCTCTTGTTTGGTGAAGTCAGGAGCTGGGAGAGACCCTTGGACTAGAGGCTGCAGGAGGAATTTTCAAAAGTATCTAAAAACATCAAAGTTATCAATAAGTCTAAATGGGAGCACAGTGTTGCACTGTAAGGTACATTTATTAGGAACCATTGTATCATTCAGAGAGCAGACTGCCTTATTTGTGAGTCAGAGCTGTGGTGAAGAAAAGTGGTTGATGAAGGTGAAGAAATAGGAGTGAGAGTGGGAGAATCACTTGGAAGAGGAGGGAAGCAGTAATAGCTGAGGCAGCAGGGCTTTGTCCTAGAGAGCTGCCATGCTTCTTTGTCGTAGGATTCTCAAATTCCCCAGGGTAAGTTACTTAAACTTGACTTTCCATGGCAGGAAAACTTCCTAAAGCATCTGCAAGTTGTGGAGTTGTTCTGGGTAGACGTATCCATGAAGTGCTTTATAGTAATTTTTAAATTTCCTGAAAATCGTGTCTTGGAAATAGTTGAGGCATCAAAAAAGGAATGGAAGCATTTTGCTTACGTCTCCTTGTTTTCATTTTCCAGCTGCAAAATGACAATAATGCTATCATCTTGTCTTACATGGGTCATTAGAAAAGATAACTTGTTTATCTGAAAGATAAAAATTCTGCCTTCAGAATGGGATTTGAATGATGTGTGACAAGTAAGTCTGTGGCTTCTCTGTGAAGAACAAACAATAATATGCCGTTTAAAAGGAAAAGGAATAGCATGTGGAGTGAGCATCAGCCAATCTGTGCCCTTGGTGAGACAGATTATGAAGGGAAATATTTCGGTTGCATAATTCTAGATCTTATACACATGAGATGGGCAACTTAGTGTTGTTTAGGCAGCTTGAATTCTGGCACTTTTGAAGTTTGAATGCTTCAGTTTCCAATTTTAGCATTTTTCCTTGTGTTGTGCATTAGAGGTGCAAAACATGCTTACTGCCATGTGCTCTGAACCACATTGCCAGTCAAAGGCAATGCTTTTTCCCCTCTTGTTAATGCTTTGTGTTGTTCTTCCAGCCACAGTTACTTTAGACATTCTACATGCATGGTAGTCAGGTTGGTGAGAAATAGCGTGGGCGCTGACATTAATATTGCAGGGGAAAGCAGATCTAATAACGCATTGCATTATATATGGGGCTCCAGCACCTAAATGCAGCAGGCCTGGGGGCTCACATAAGAAAGGTTGAGGGAGCTGAATGATTCAGAGCATTCGATTTTTGATGGTGGTGGTTCAAATAAGAAGGGGAGGTTGTAAGGATGGGTTTAATATGAAAGTCACCTGCAGGCTAAAATGAAATATAGCCTCTGTCCTGTTTATGATGACCAGGGTCAGGAGTGTGTTGGTGATCCTTGGCTGATCTGAGCTGACTTTCTTACCATGTGAGACTCCTGCCCTGTCCTGGCCTACTGCTTTCCCCTTGGTGCCCTGGTATCTGTAATCTGAATGATGGAACAAGAACTAACTTTAAACCTCCATGAGTTGTGTTGGTTGAAAGGTTTATTCTTTCTCTGTTTGGTGGTTTGGTGGTGTAACATCAGGAGTAGAGTGGCTGCTGTCGTACTGTGCACAGTGAAATTGCTGCCCTGGGATGGGTAGAGTTTCAGAGCCACCAGGGAGGATGAGCTGTGCTAGGAAACGCACATTTTCATGGGAACGTTCAACACAATAAAAGTGTTTTGGTTCTCGTAGTGGCACTGCCTAGATTACCTTTAAAATCCAGAATACTCGTTACTTATTGTTGTTTTTCTGGTAGAGGGCTCTGTTGGTTTGGTTTGAAGCTTGGGAAAAGCTGTTGTATTTTGTTTCTTCTGGCTGTGTACATGGGAACCCCTCCTTACACTGACTGGAGCAACAGTGGATGCTGTCTTACAAATGAGGTGATTTGGTAGTTGTTATGCATTTCCTGTAGAGGAGGAGAGGGGCTACTGAGAAGACAATTTAAAATGTTAATCAAAAAGCTCTGGGCGATTCAGATATAATTTTTCTTTCCCATGTGTCATCGCAAGGCAATAAGCGCTAAGAAAGCAAAGAAGCTGTCAGTGATAGCATGTGCTGCCCACCCTGTGCCGCGTGGAAGGAACAAAGAACGTTATTCCTGCCTTTTTTAATGAGTCACTCTACAAGAAGGAGTAGGTAGGCTGCCATGTCATTTTCGTTCTGAAATACTGTAGGCAATTGGTTTTCAGTTCATTTGCTGACATTTGTCACATAAAACATGGTTTGCTGTAGTAGTTATTAAAACCTGTTGGAATCAGTGGATCCAGGTACTCATTTGCAAAAATGAGGCAGAACAGATTCAACCCTTGTCATCTGTATAAAATCAGGAAGAATTACAGAGGTCGAATGGCTTCAAAGCTGCTTTTAGACAGTGTCTATTTGTAGCTGAGTTCCTGATCCTTGTTAAGAAAGTGAAAGGCTCTGATCAGCTGTGCACTGTAGAAGCAAGAGCAGTCAAAGTGTGCAAGGTAATGTATATTTGCAAGGTAATGTATATTGGAGTTTCTAAGGCAGATTCAAGTCAATTTCAGATGGAAAAACTTTGAAAAAAAGTTAAAATACGAATGACTTGCCTTTGAATGCTTTGTGTGGTCTCCTCTTGGGGCAAGCAGTGGACCAGTTGTCTTGGGTGAGGAATTCCTTTCCTAACTTCCCTGGTCATTCCTGTTGTGGTTGTGCTGGAGGTTTTAATATCCCTCCGGAAGCAGCGGGGCTTGGCTTCCAGATCCTGTCTGAAAGACAGACAAGCACTATCTGGGGCTAAGAAACAGATGCTGGTCGGGGTGGAAGTTTGGGCTTGATGACATGAGAAAAGATACCCGTGGGAGAGTTAATTTAGGGAGGTTCAAGAGGTCAGAAATGTATGGAGTGACTCTCCCTCATGTTGCAGAAAGAAAGAAAAAAAGAAGCCTTTGCAGGAGCTAAACTGCTTTAAATTTCAAAAGATGAATGTGATCAAAACAATTCTCCGTCCCCACAACTGTCTGTGGCATCAGATGGTTTCCGTTCTTCTGATGCTGGTTGTTACCAGCTGGTTCAGTTCCACCTGCTCTGGGACAGGCACTTCCCACCTCTGCAGTCCCCTCGGATCCTGCTGCTGGTTCTCTTTCAAAGCAGTGTGGAGTACCCCATCCCAGAAGGAGACTGAGACAGGTAATTAAATAGCTTTGAAAAGCAGGTAAGGACAGAGAATGTGCCTGTGTTTATGTGTCACTGAAGGAAAATCCTTATATCCTTTTAGCCAGCTTTGTTAGAGATGGACTGGATTAGTGAGTGGGAGCATGAGTGGAAAACTGCTTGGGACACTGAGCTCAAATTGGTGCCTCGTTGTTAGTGGTGTCCCTCTAGGATCAGCTCTTGGTCCAGGACTGTTTAACATCATGGTTTGAATGATGGGATGGAGCACACCACCAGCAAGTGTGTTGGCAATACCAGATTGGGCACAGCAGTGAATATTCGCTCAGGGGGTCCGAGATGGGCTGGAGAAATGAGTGAGAGGAGTCTCGGGAAGCTGATTTAAGGCTGATGCAGAGGCACCAGCTATTCCATCTGGGGTGGAATAAAGTTCTTGCTGGGAGCTATCTGCTTAATAAGCAGCTTTGAAAAACACCCCACACAGGGGAAAGGGAGGGATCCTGTCCCTCTTCCCAGTGCTCATGAGACTGATTGTGAGGTGTTTGGTTTGGGCTCCCCAGCACAAGGATGGTGGCACACAGGAGCAAGTCCAGGAAGGCCACTGAGGTGGTTGGAACTGGAGCATAGGCCAGGCCCTTCTCAGAGGTGCACTTGGACAGGAGAAGGGGCAAACAGACACAAGTTGGAACACAAGAAATTCTGGCCAGATAGAACAGGAAAAAATTACCGTGAAGGTGTTCAAACTCTGGAACCAGATCCTGGAGAAAGGGTGACACCTGCATTGTTGATGTTCAGGACTTGCTGGGCAGAGCCCTGAGCACCTTGCTTTCAGCGGAGGATTGGATTAGAGACCTCCAGAGGTCCCTTCCCACCAGCATGGTTCTGCTCAGCAGCTGGCAGTGAGACCCTTAGCATGAGACCAGCTTCTTCACTGACAGGCACTAGCTTGTCACCAGCCATGAATCATTTAGCTGTTGAACTTGCTGCCCAATTTCATTTTCCCAGTGCCTCTTCTGAAGGAAGGGTGCTCTATTTTTTTTTTTATTACTCCAGACATGTTTAGTGCTAAAATATTTCTTTAGGTATTTTTTAAGCAAGGTGGCCTGTGGCTGCAATTAGTGTCCAGTTGGAAGAACTGGAAGCATTATATAGCAACGCTAAAGCAAATCATTCTACCTCATAGCATTATTACCTTGATCTGAAAATTTCCCCAGGCTGCAATTTGTCACTAATATTGCTTTCAGCTAAACTTATCCATACCAAAAAAAAAAAAAAGGATTTAATAGAGCTGCAGTTCTGTAGTTGCCGTCACCATTTTTTTGGTGATGAGTTATTACTTAGCACATTTTACTGACCAAGCTTATAGAGTTCTTGGACCTTGAAAAATGATGCAGTGGTTTATCACAGACTCCATAAATTCTTGGACTACATAGCAGCAATATCTTAGTCTCCTACACCATAAGAAAGAAGGGTATCTCTGATACACAGTAGATACATACTGCACTGATACAAACACTTGGTTGTGATTGCTAGTGGCAGAACTGATAGAATGATACTGAGCTTCACTGCTACTTTTGTGCTTTTGCTTGTTTTATGCTGTACTTAACATAATTTGAATGCTGTGGCAGTGACAATGACAGTGACATACTGTAATATAATTCCATCTGAGACAATGCAGCTTGAATTAATAAGCTGGAGAGACAAGGCTGAGGTGCTTTGTCATCAGTTGGCATTAGATTTTTAATGTTTTTTTTTTTTTTGGTGGAAGTGCCAGCAAATCCAGTGGTGGGAGCAAGCTGCCCTGGCTCAGGTGATGCTTTAGGCCAGCACAGGGAGGGCAGGCAGACTCTGAGGTCCCATAGAGTGCTACAGAAAAGCTTCTACCAGCGTCACATCTGGTGTCTGTAAAATGGATGATAAAATTCCCATGTACCAGCTGAGGTGAGGTGTGAGAGGTGTGTCTAGTATCCACATTTATATCAAAATACCTTGGTCACACTGCCACTTAACTTTCCGTGGTGGGACACTTTGGAGTGAGAGTGGCTAATGTGCTGACAGTCTTTTGCTAATGGAGTCTGAAAAGGTCTCAGTGGTCCAGCCAAGCTGATTTTATCTGGGGTATTGGACCCTGAAGGAACTAATTAAATACCAGGAAAAAACGTTTAGGTAAGGAGCTTTAGAACTCATAACTCATCTCTTGAATTGTGCTTTGAAGCTCACAGTAGCCACTAGAGAGTGCAGAGCATCTTTGCTTGTGGAGTCTACTGCTGTTGTTTTCATCCAAAAGAGAAATCAGTTATCAGCTTCTAACAGAAAAGGGACCTCAGGCTTGTCACTCTTCTCTTGTGCCAAAATACAGCTATGGATGAAGTCTGATCCTGAAGTGCCCCAGAGCTGTGATGACCTTGTGATCCCTCACTGCGGCCTCGTGTTGTCCTCCATCCACTTCTGCATCACTTAATCCATCCAGAAAGTCAAGAAAGAAAAGACCACTGCATTCTCCAGCCTCGTGCTGGTTAAAGGAGACTACAGTTAAATTCATATATTGCAATGGCTTTGGCCACAACTGAACTGTTGCTGGAAAGCTAAAGTGAACTGAAACCTTTTTTGGAGGCAAGAATACAGCTCAGATTGGGAGGAGAGTGGTAGAGCTTTTTTTATAGCCTTGTAAAATTAAACTTTGTGTGCAATTGGCCCATAATGTTAACTCGGCTCTACTGGCAGGTATTTTTGGTTTTTTAAATAGCCAAGGAAATAGAGTTATAAAATCAGCTGTTACTCATGCTTTGCAAGAGGTTTTGGATTTGTGGTTCTTTTTAAATGTTTGTTGTTTAATTTAAAGGACTGTGAAAGAGACTAGCAAGAGAAATGAATTGACATGAGAGACTGTAGCAGATTTTAAATTAGTACTTTCTTTAGTCAATAGTGCATATTTTAAAATGTGTGAAAATACCTGCATACACGACAGTCTATGATGGCTTGTCAAAGGAGAGCTAGGCTGGGAGACACTGTATTCATATCAAGTTGGCAAGCTTAGACTAATCCACATATTGAATAAATTTCTAAATTAATTAACTAACATGAATATCTGTGATAATTCTGTGTGCTGTTGGGTCTCCTAGGGTGGAAGCCATTCTTCTTTGTTTCTTTTTCTGTCTTTGGGTGAGAGCTAAATTTTATTTAACACTTACATATGAGATAGCTGTCAGGTACTTGGTGTCAGGGCACACATGGAACACATGCACGGAAAACATACGGCACATGTACGTATGGAAACGCTCCTCCTATAACTGGCGCTTCTTCTTGGTGTAGTAACATTCCATGTGGAAACACACAGAATCCAGGTTATCGGAACTGTTTGAGAGTGTAGCACCAATGCTGAATTCGGAACAGTTTAAGAAGCAAATTAGAAATTGCTTGTTCTTGTTGATTTCTGTGTGTATTTCTGTAGTCTGCTAAAAATATAGGGAAATGTGCAAGTATATGGGGGTGGGGGAAAAATAAGTATGGATAATGCTTTATTCTGTGTAGAGGAACAGTCTGAATAAAAGCAGAAGAATAATGGTCTTTCTGACATCAGCTACATAGGGTTTCTGGTTGGCAGTAGAATAATAACGGCTGTCGGGCAGTACTGTGATGCAATTTGATGCTTTTCTTTGAAATCCTTTGGCTGAGATTTCTCTAAAGTAAATGGTGATTTTTGGTATCTACTGGATGTGCTTTAACTGAGCTAAAGGTACTTCATACTGCTTGAAAATTTGGCTCTTCAGGAATGCCAGGTTAGGCACCCAAAATCCGTTGTACCTTAAGGGGAGAAAATGTGTATGTTCTCCTATATCTTCATCTTGGCTGTTGAAGTAAAAACTCACACTTCAATCTTCTTTTTCCTAATATTTTTCCTCCATTTTAGTGTTCCATTTCCATAGGGAAAATGCCAAGCGGTCCACTCATTGACCTGTTCCTTCGCAAATGAATGTCATGAGTACGTCCCAGCTCATTGCCTGTCAATGTGAAAGCTGTAGTACAACTTTTATCTGCCAAATGCCTCATTTTGTTTGTTTTAAATTCCATTTTCTTTCAGTTGCATTTTAAACAGCTGTTTTCTGAATCCCTGCACAAATAGCAATTATGTTTTATAATGATGATCTTTGTCACTTAAGTCTTTAACTAGTGGTTTGATTTCCTGCTCTCAGCAATGAAAGACTGAGATGGCTCAATTGAAGTTTGAGCTGCAGTGATATAAAGCTGGTGTTGGTGAGTGCAAAAGTCACATAATTTGGTTTAGGCGTTGGAGTTTTTGCATGTATCCTGGCATCTGGAATTACACTCCTCCACCCAAAGCTCCTGTGGTTTGTATTTTACCTATTGCAAAAGATCCACGTCCTGCTTTCCCTTACAGTCTTGCACCACAAAAAAAAATACTGTTGCGATTCCAAAAGAGGTGATGCTCAGTGCACATAGAAATACCTGCTTCTGGAGCCACGGAGGGCTTTTCCCAGTCCCTGCTAGGGTGTCAGTCAAGGTCCCTGTGGGGTCTGTAGCTGGTGCTGGGAGAAGTTCTCATCCACTTCTGTCTTCCAGGAGCCTTTCAGATCCACCTGCCTCATGATGGTTGGGCTGCAGTGCTTCTGCTCTGTCTTGGCCCTCCGCTTTCACAGGCACAGGGATGACTTGAGTAGATCTTTATTTGCCTTGTGGCTAGAGGCTGCTTGTTGTTTGGTTGGTTTTTGCTCTTCAGCTGCTAGTATTTCACACTACTCCAGCGTGACTTTCTCGTTTTCAGGCCTATTTATTTTTGCTTTAGCCTTCAAGGGATATGTGGCAATGTCTTAAACCAGCTTTGCTTCTGGAAAACTCACAATGTGGAACTGAATCTTGGAGCACTAGAGTGTGTCCACCTACAGTGTTGTTTTTTTGTCCCAGCCTGAGATTTCTGTGATACTGAGATCTTCTCTGGGTTTTTTTGGTGAAGGGGATCTCAAAACTTTGCCCTACTGAAGAGCAATTTGGGCAGTGTGTGACATTTTAAACTAAATGTAATACACCTAACAGCCTGCCTGTGGAGAGGCTCTTGTTTGTCAAGGTTTAAGTGGGTTTTTTTGGTAAGGGAGTTTTGTACTGATGGAGGTGAAGCTGTGTTGAATTTGTTTGTTTCATCTGATGCTTAGTTAGGTCTCTAAATCCTTAATCCTAGTTATGGTTTACTTCTGATAAAGTAAATTGTGTAGCTCCCATGAACGTTTACCCCTTTCTTTGCATTTTTTGGAGTGAACTTCTCCACTTATCTTCTGTAGTTGTTAGATAGTCAGAACTAGAATTCAGATTACCAAAATTCACATTTAATAAAGCCATTTCCTATTAAACGAATAAAGTTATTAAATAGTCTTGATGGTTTCCCTCTATAAGCCTTCATACTAAACCAACCCTGTCTCAAGCCTTGAGTAATATTCCAGAGTTGTTGGCCTTTGGAGTGAGGTTTGCAGTGCTTAGGAATCCAGTGCAAATTTTCTATCTACAGACGTATGTGAATAGGTGATGAATCAGCAGTAGTTTGTCTCTGAGCCAAGAAACATAATTTATTGCTGTAAGATCATTTTTTTCTGTCTAACAATAAAATGATTTTCTGAACGTCTAGGCAGAGCAATTTTTGATTAAAAATACTTTTGCCAGTGATATGGTAGTTGAATTATGATCTGTGGGCATTGTAGATTAAGTGCTTGTTGTGGGGAGCTCTCTGGAACTAAGCCTGTGAATAGGGTGCATTATGCTGCAAATTATGAAATATTGATTTCTGTAACAGTCTACAGGCATCAATGAATTTTGTAATATGCTAGTAAATAATATGAAAGAGATTAATATCTCAACAGCAAAAGTAATTACAAATATGTTTAAATGGCATATGCGTTAGATTTGTGGATACCTAAGAAGTTTCAACTTTGACCTCCTGTTGAGTACCACAGAATGGGTAGGGTTGGAGGGGACCACTGGAGGCCATCTAGTCCAACCTCCTGCTCAAGGAGGGTCCCCTGGAGCACATCAGGTTTGTGTCCAGATGGCTTTTGACCATCTCCAGAGAAGTATCCAAAACCACCTAGAAGATGTTGTCACCTCGAGCTTTTGCAGCTGAAGCTTCCTGAGGGCCTGTGATCTGTGCTGGATGCTGGATGTTTGGCTTTGGAGATCTCAGCCACATGCCAGAGGAAAGCGAGGCATGTTCTTTACAAAGCTGGCATTCTTCTGCATCACTCTGAGGTTTTCTGGCAGCCTGCTTTGAAGCAGCTCAGTTAAGCACAGTTTACCCTCTATAGCAAAGTTGTTGCTTGCACCAGGGATAGTTTCTTTACAATGGTTTAAAGAAGTCGTTACTGCAAAGTGTTTGCTCTCGGCGTTCATTATGAAATTGCTTCTCCGCAGAGATTAGCAATTTGAATTTGTCGTTACTTTCTCTCTCAGTGTAAATATTTTAGAGCAATAACTTCCTCCAGAAGAATGAAGGAAATGGATTTTGTTGTCTTAATTTTGTGTAGAGGGAAAGACAATTTTCAAATGTTATCCTTAAGCATCACTTAGATATCCATGTGATGCACGTTTTTGATTTGCACTTTGTTCATGAGACAAAATTAATGCTTTTCTACAGACTTCAGTCTTTAAATTTCATTAGGAGCCATGATAACATCTCGGTCCTTAGGTCACTGAAAATGAGCAGCCAGCTTTAGTTATAGCTTATGAATTTTTTTTTTTTTTACATTTTGAGGGGTTCATGTAGTAGCAGAAGTGGAACTGCTTATTGCATATGTGTGAACTGTTGTTGGTACTAAATGAACAAGAAAAGGTACTGTATTGGGGGAAAATGCGGAGGTACAGTTTGGGCCTTGGTTTCCACAATTGCAGATGCAGCTGGTGTGACTTTCAGCGAGTGACCTACGACAGTGTACACCATTGACCTCAAAGTCACAAAAAGCATAACTTAGTTAAAGAACAAGAAATGCTTTTGAGAAGCTTGAGTAAAGGATGGGGGTGGGGGAAGGAAGCTGCCTGATAGAGATGTTCATTCCTCAGTGCAGGTAAGTCTGAGTGAAAGTCTGTCACACCTGGGTCATGTGGAGACTGTCCTTGTGACCAAATTCAAGGCATACGTCCCTTCCCAGCCTTGAATATTTATTTGTTCTTATGATTTTTGCTAAGGTATCTCAAGGGTATTTGTAGCACATTAGTTTTTATTGTGTTCTGCTTTATTCTCTGTGTTGCAATAACATCAAAGTCTTGCAAGGCCCGCATAAAGGATGGCAGAGGATATTGTCATTCAGGAACAGTGCCTGAAGTCCCTCAGGGTAGAAACTCAAATACTGGCTATTGCAGGCTTGCCTGAGGCTGCCAGGGTGTGTTCCATCTAGGTTGGAAACTGTCCTAGGATGAGCACTGTAGTCATCCCATTACTGATTTGTGGCTGAAACAATCTAGGACACAGTTACTGGCCTGATATTTCTGAGGGTGGTAATACCTTAGTGAAAGGAGCTGTTCAAGTTTTCTGTAGCTAATGGAGCAGTTAAAAAAAAATGAAGGCAACAAAACCCTCCCAAATGCAAAAGATCCTGAAGGGTTTGAGATTAGGAGACTGCTCAGTAAGCTTTGATTATTGTTAAAGTCATTTAACTCCAACAGAGCCTTTACAGGTTTGGTGAAGTTTCAGAACCACATCCTTTCAGTTGTGGTGTGAAAGCAAGTGGCAGTGGCATATGGCACTTCCAACATTCAGGAGCTCCTCTAGTGAGAATAAAGATGATGACTATCTTTTTACTAAGATTATTTTTTTTGAAGGCTCATAATGAAAGACTCCCCATTCCAACTTCAGCCCTCTTTAGCTGTAATAAGACACGTTCGTACTGTAATCACACACAGCTTGTGACCACATTACAAAGCTACTTTAAAATCAAGTAACTTAGCCGTTGCAACTTTTTGTCTGGGTTTTTATTGCCAGCATCAGATCCCATAATGGTAAGCCATTTGTGCTGGAGATATACCTATGAAAAAAAAGTAGAAAAGAAAAAAAGGAGATAGAAACCCATTCTTCCACCTCTCATATCCCAGGTGAGCTTGAGACTAACAGTCATTAAGTGTAATGCCAAGTCTCAGTTGTGCAAAGAAATGTGTAGTAATCCTATTTTGGATGCAACAGTGTTTCAGAGCAAACTGCTTATAATTTCCAGCAGTTACTCCTGCAGAGTGCATTCCTTTCTTTCGTTCCTTTATCTTAAAGTTACATCTGCAGAACAAAATTGCGAGTCAACTCAGGCTTGGCAGTTACTTAAATTAGGTGATGTAGTAAACTCAACAAAGCTAGCAGAAGATAGTTATCTGTGTAAGGTGGATTTAACTAGTACGGATCTGATCCTTATAATTCTTTTTGAGGCCTTAATTTTGTGTGTGTCATCTTAAAAAGTTGTCTTTGGTGTCAGATTGGTGCTAAAATTGTTCATTTCAAATATACATCCAGTACCAGAACTGTTAAATCAGATAAGCTTAGATTTATACCTAATTTGTTCACCTTACCATTCTTTCCAAGAACTTTTGTTTTACTGATATATAAATATTTAGTTTTGGAATGTCTCCTCCATATATGTGTGTGCATACATATGTGTTACGTATATATTTGTGAAAAAATGATAATTCATGTACCTAGAATGTAGGCAACGTCTCTCAAGTGCTCTCAGGTAAAGGGAGGGATTCCTCATGCAGCAGATCAAACAGTTTATCACATTTTTAGTGCTGTTTCAGAGTGAAGGGATAGATGGGGTAAAAGTACTTTGGATAAACACAGCTTATTTTGGTAGTCAAGAAACATAGAAGTTTTGAAGACGGGTCATGCACCTAATTATATATCAGAACTATGTCTCTTTGATCCCTCAAAACAACATGGAAGGTCACAATTACGCTGATGAAGTTTGTACATTTGGGCTGAGGGATAAATCAGTGATGCTGAGAGAAGTGTTTCATGTCATGTTACCTCAGCTGGTTTTACAATGTCCTTGTAAAGCAACCCAGTGCTGTCCCATGTACCACTCTTTTTGTACTTCAGACCAAACATACATTTCATTTAGTTCTCAAGTGACCAGTGTTACCTTATTTCCTTTCCTTTGTCTCCTTTCCTCTAGCTGTTACAGCTTCTGGAGTCTGAAACCATGCAACTAGAAGCCTTTCTGGAGTGGAAGCAACTGGAAGCAGTTTATTGGCAGTGGATGGTAATGAATCAAACTGATTTTGTTCTTGACTCTAACATAGCTAACTACATCTAAAGGCCCTTTCCCACAAAATAAATGTTGCAAACCAACTGTTCCACAGCACTTGAGAAAAAGTCAAAAAGCCTTTGGTAATGTTTTCTTAGTTTTCTTTTGTTCCTGTTTTCTTCAGTAGGACTCACCCAGCTAAGATGAGGAATTGCAGAACAGAGTGGCAGAATTTCATACAGTTAACACAAATGAAAAGGTCTGATCTTCATCTTGTTAATAGTTTTCGAACATAGCAATCACACATTTTCTTAAAATTAAATGGCTTTCCAGAAGAGGGCCTCTAAGCTTTATTGCAGTCTTGAGAACAACTAAATTTGCAAGCAGCTGATATTGAAAACAGCTTCATTTTTCCCAGCCAAATAGTGTGTTGACATTGCTGATTTCCCCTTGAACTGTGTTGAATGATCATTAGAAAATCAATAAGCCTCTCTTTGTGCATCCTATGATTTCTCAAGTAAGTGCAAATGATGCCATCCATCTCACTTCTCTCTACGACTTTTGCCCATTCACTGTTGCTGAAATAATTCTTTAGAGCACCATATTAACTGTATGAGTTTACAAAATTTTGATAATCAGTGAGCTGACTGGTAGTTGCCCATATGCCTCCTTCTACACTAAAATCAAGGCACAGGGCAGCCTAAAATTACCTCACTTGAAGGATGTTTCCAACTGCCGTTAGTTCTCTAATGGCTTTTGCTTTACATGTTTACCTTACCATCTTACGTTTTTTTGGAAAGTATCAACACTAGCATAGGCCTGGCTCCCAGTATGCAAAATATAACTGCAAGTGTTATGGCCAAAATATTTGCCTTTGGTATGTTGCTCAGTGTGGGGAGTGCTAGGGAGTTTCCTGGAGTTAAGTCCTAAATAAATATTTGAAAAAAAAAAAAAATCAACTGACCAGCACATCTTTTAAAATTATTCAATATGTTGGATGGTGAATTTGCCTTTTGTTTCCCTGGTGGTTGTTCCCAGATGCAGTAGGATGTATGGGAATGAGATGTGCTTTGAAAATACAGTAGTTTTCACTTTCCACTTAAACTGTGTTTTGCATTGCTGATCTGATGGAGGGGATGGGTCTTGCAGAGCTACTGCCAGGTCTTCCTGATGGTTGTGGGCAGGAGCATGACAGAGCATGATATCACTGCAGCAAGTGGAATGACTGCAGTAATTATAGAACATCCTGAGTTGGAAGGGACCCACAAGGATCATTGAGTCCAACTCCTGGCCCTGCATAGGACAACGCCAAGAACCACACTGTGTGCCTGAAAGCATTTTCCGAATGTTAATGTTACTTCAAAATTTTGCCACTTAATGAATTTAAAATATGAACAGAAACCCCCTCCAAAACCCAACAAAACCAAAAAAGCTTTGTTTTACTCCCTGTCAGTGTCCCCCCATGTCTGTGTTCTCATGAGCTGGACTTTGGTCAGCATGAGCTGCTGGCCTCAGTGATGCTTTGTGCCAGTTGATGCTTGCTGAGAAAGGAGGTTTTTTAGGGTGTCTTATGTCATTCTTAGCTGTCTTATGAAGTTTTTTTCCTGTATGAGCCTAAAAATCTCTTGCTGTGAATTAAGCCAGAGTTTTTAACCTACCTTCAGAGAAAAGAGAGAAAGAGGCGAAAAAATAAAAATTCCCATCCTCTTTATAGCAATCTTTTATATAAGTGAAGGCTGTTAGCATGTCACTGCCTTCCCAGTCCCTGTTTCTAGGCCAAGCAGAAGTTCTGATGTCTTTATGTCTCTTGGTAGGCCATTCTTTCAAACTTGTGATGGTTGTTGCTGCTCTCATATAGGACTTTACCTCCCCTTTGTCTGTGTTTAACTTGACCTGTGTGTCAGTGTTACAGTCATTGCTCTTTTATCACAGAGACGTGTGTTTACACTTGCGAACATGGTACTTGACTTTAACAGTGTGATATTGGTGACTTCTGGCTTTCTGATCTCATCCAACAGCGTTGCTGCTGAGCCAGTAATTATGCACTTGGTTTTTCCTCACCTGCTTGTAGACCATGCTGTTCAACTGCTGAATCTCCTCTCAGTGTTTTTAAATTACTTCTTCTTCAATTACTAAAGATAATTCTGAATGCAAATTATGTCCTAAAAAGTGATTATGACTTCTCCTATTTAATGTCTTCTTGATAATGGTATGGAAATAAATATTTAATACTCTGTGAGTGAGGCCTGGCTCCTTTACTTATGCTGTGCTACCCTGGCTTGAAAACTGTGTTTCTACACAGTCTGTGCACCAGAGTGAATATATGCATTTCAGGGACTCTGAAGGTTTTGTTTATTTGGGTTTGTTTGGTTGGTTTTTTGAGTATTTGAAATATCAGTTGCTATCTTGGAAGGCCCTTGCAGAATTAATTATCAAGTCAACTAGATGGTCCTGATCAGCTAGAGCTGACAGCTCCTGACCAGCCTGGAGCAGGGATCTCTTGCAGTTCATCAACTTGTGGAGTTTTCCATGGGCACAAGTGATCCCGTGGGTGATCAGGTGAGGCTCTCCTGTGCAGTGTAAGCACTTACCTCCTTCCTGATCATCACTTTGTTACAAAAAGCCATAGAAGTGCATCCAACCTCAGAGTTTGAGAGGAAAGGGCATATCTAGAGCTGCTGCAGTACTAATCACCTCCATCTCATGAGTGTTACTTCATGCTTTAAAGCAGTGGAGAGTAGCTGACTGTGCAGTGCTTTTTAAAATAAGCTAGGTTAGCAACATAAGTTTTCTGTTAACTTGGAAATGTGTTACAGTGAACCGAGGGAGTTTTCTCTTAAAATAACTCTGAAATTGTGGAGCAACTGTATATTGAGATGGCAGCAGTGAATTCCTAGTTATGAATTACCAGGAAGATGGGAGGGAACCATTTTAGCTCCTGCTGAAAAGTAACTTTTATTGTTTTGCCTTTAGGAAACTGTGTTGGATAATATGGCTGAAGAGGGGAATATATGCAAGTCCCAGGACACTCATGTAGAGAAAAGAAAGCTGCCAAAGCTGACGTCCTGCTGCCCCTGGGCTGACAATCTGACTGGGCAAATTGACAGATTATCCAGAGATCTAATGACTCTCCAAGACCAACTGCATAAGCTTGTATCCCAGCGAAAGGCTGCGTGGTGTGAGAAGGTGAGGCTTCAGGTGGTGTTCATGATCATTAGTGATTCCTAAGAGCCTGTATTTTTCAGCTCTCTCGCTTTGGCCCGTTCTGGGGCAGCCTCCCTGTTGCTGCTCTGTGTCAACCTTGCTGCAGTCACGATGTCAGATCTGCAGTTACTTGTCTGTTTATGCCCACAGCGTGCCAAGTGCTCTTTCAAACACAAAGTAGGCATCTGTCCCGGAGAGGCAGCATGCTGAAACAAAACAAGTGTTCTTTTGGAAAGGAAGGCTTCAAAGGAGAGGGGAGGGAAGGGGAGGGGAGGAGAGGAGGAGAGAGGAAGAAGGAAAATCATGGCAGCCCCCAGAGGGGATAGATGCAGTAGGCTGAAAGCAGTAATGATTATAGTGAGAAAATAAAGAAAGGTATTCACAGGGAAAGAAGGGTGGGAGAGGCCAGAGCTTGTCATCTTTCACTGAATTAGGAGTCTTTCAAATGTCTGATGGGGGAAGGAATAGAAGGGATTTGAAACCTGTGAAGTGAGAGAAGACACTAGGCACAAGATTTGATGGAAGAACAGACTGGCTGTGGGAGGCTGGCTGTGGAGGAAAGCAGGTGATATGAAGGAAATGTACGTGGTATTTGCTGTCATAAGGATGGGGAGATACTGGGAAGCACCCGGAGGGGGTGGTGGGGCATAAATAAAGGATATATTAATGTAGATGTAAAAGGTAAATCTGAATAAGTTGGCAGAAGGAGAAAATACAGTGAGAATGCAGGCATAAAAAAACTAATGATTCTTCTCAGGCGTCAAGAGGAGAGAATCACAGAATCACAGAGTCAACCGGGTTGGAAAAGACCTCCGAGATCAAGTCCAACCGTTGATCCAACCCTGCCGTGGTTACCAGACCATGGTACTGATGCCACATCCAGTCTCATCTTAAAAACCTGCAGGGATGGAGAATCCAGCACCTCCCTGGGCAGCCCATTCCAGTGCCTGATTACTCTCTCCATAAAAAATTTCTCACCACACTCTCACCGCCACACCTGTTCACTGCGCTCCCTGCAGCAGTTTAAATCTCCCGAAAATGACCTCGGCTCCACCCCCTGATCAGCTTATTAGGCCTCTCAGGGCAGCTGGGCTGAGAGGAGGATGCCAGAGAATTTATATGTTTGGATGGAGAAAAAGTGAAAGAAACAGTTTGGGCAGATAGAGCAGTAGCAGAATTGCTGTTTCACTGTTTTGTGTCTGTCTTAACTCAAGAGAGGGTTTTTTTTGCTTGAGGTGTTAGACTTTTTTTCTTCTCAGGAGAGAGGGGAATATGTGCTTTTAGATTGAAGTGTTGGTAGACAGGATTGTAGATCAGCTGACAAAATGAAGGTGGCAGGTTGTCAAATCAAGAAGTATTTGCCCAAGAGTTCAAAACAGGTCTGGCATGGAAAAAGTGTGTGGAGAACTAATCACTCTCTTCCACTGTAAGGATAAGGAACTAATTAGGATCAGTTGGATAGGGACAGGCACAAGGAACTGCTGCTTCACACAGAGTACAAAACCTCTTCCCACAGGGCACTGTGGATATAAGCAGTGTACATGGATTCAAAAATGTTGTACACATTCTTGGAAGTTGAAATCCATCAAAGACTATAAAATATGCAGATAAAAATTACAACCTTACAAGTTAGCGGGAGAACAAATCATTGCAGGCTGTGGGAATATTCTGAGGAAGTATCTCCATGTATTTGCCTTTTCCTTACAGTGTTCTCTAGGCACTTCTGTTGATCACTGTCAGTGATGGGGTACTGGACTAGGCAGATCTCAAGTATCATCAGATTTTGTTGCTTCTGTGGCAAAATGGACATGACTGTTGTGGGACAACTCAGACCTAGAATTCTAAAAATAAAATTTGCAGTGTGTGATTTCTAAAGCAAAATATGCTCGGACTTCTCTTATATATAACACTATATATGCTGTTAAATATGATGTTAGATATTATGTAATATCACACTGAAATTTTTTTATGCCTAAAAAATTTAAGTCCAGAAAGATTTAACTGATGATTTCTTCTTTGAAGTAGATGCACTGATTGGATTTGAATAACGGTTGGTCATGTTCCAATGTTTCTGAGATTCTGTGGAAATCATGAGTTTGTGACTGGGTAATAGATGGAGTGCACCTTAAGCGTGTTGTTAAAAGGATGGATTATCGCAAATGCCTTCTCTTCTACATGCCCTGAAACAGAATTGTTTTGTAATGCTACACGACAGCATTTTTTTTGACTGCTGGGGGTCAGATGACTCTCCATCAATCCTCTTTATATCAGGCCTTCCTTTGCGTAATGTTGCTGCTTATATGATGCTTTCTGCCTGTGGTCTAGCTTTTTTCCCCGCAGCCAGGCTGCTTGCTGAATGCAGGCTCCTCTATCAATTGGATGTTTCTGACCCCTTCAGTCTTTTCCCTGGAGAAATAAGCTTATCAAATCTTTCCTTCTATATTATTTTTTTAATCAAACAAAGATACAGCAGTGGCTAAAGTCATTATCACTAACTTTGTATCTTGCAGTACTGAGACATCTGGAAATTATCTTGGCTGTTACAGGCATGCCCAGCTGAGGGACAGTGCAGTTTATTACAGTTCTTGTGTCCACTACCTTGTACTTCACAAAGAACGTGATAATCCACAGAGTATTTGTCTGTTTTTACTGGTGGGCCTGATGCCTTTGCCAGGCAACCGGGCAGAAACTGTTCTGAACAACAGAATTGAGGGCAGAGCATTCAACGTGATATACTGGGGAAGAGACAGCACAGCATTCTTGCAGAGAGGAGTCATGACTCTCAAATCTGTTGGAGCTCTCTGAAGGGACCAGCAAGCATGTGGGCAGGGGCGGTTGGATTGATGTCATTTAATTGCATTTACAAATGGTATTTGATGAAGTCCCTTTCTGAAAAGATTCCCAACAAAAATAAACTGCCCATGTGACTGTCTTTCCTCTTTCCCTTGAGCAAACAGCAGAGCAGGAGGCAGAGAGGAGGGGGCTTGTGATGGGTTTGTGGAGGTGGCCACTGGCACAGCCTCATGGCCCTGTGCCACTGCTCTGGGAAAGGGGCTGTATGGTGAGGTGCCCAAGTGGAGAGGGGAGATTAAATCTCTGAGAGCACATGAAGGAAAATAGCAAAGGATTATTGAGGGTCCTTGTACTGAGTGGTGAAGTAGTAAAATGTCAGATGAAATTGCGTGGTGATAAATCTGAGAAAATGCATCTGAAGGGAGGATCATAATTTTACACGTGTTTCTTCTGATTGTCTTGGCACATGAACGAGCTCTGTGGAAATGTCAGTGGTCAGAAATAGTAAACTGAATCCTAAAAACTGTTAGGAAAGCAGAAGAAAGCAAAACTTAAAATATTCCAATCTGTTTCTGGAATGCCATGTGCAGTGCTAGTCCCATTCATAAATAAATAAAAAGGTGGTTGAGCTGAAAAGGCACAGTGAGGGGATGTAGTGATGACCCAAGCTGTGAAAAGGTTTCTCTGTGAGGAAACTTACCTAGGCTGGGCTCCTTGCATGAGAAGAGAATGAAGAGGGATATTACAATGGAGCAGGAGGAGACAGTTTTTTTCTGTTCTTCTGATGCTCCTTCATTTTCACAATGGGTGAACCTAGAGGAAATTACAGGGCAAATTATTGAAGAAAAAAGTCAGGGTTAGAAATATGGAAAGTACTCTCTGTTCAGAAAAGACCTTCAGCCATAAGCTACTGGAGTTTAGGAAGTTGTATCTTGCAGTGAGGTATTGTTCCGTATTTGTCTGTTCCTAAACCTATTCCCTAGCTGTTTGCTGTGACTGTTGAAGACAGTGCTGGGGGTTAGATGGAGCTTTGATCTAGCCAGGTACTGTTCCTCTTTCCTTATATCTGTTGTTGAGCATCACCACTGAGGAGAGAAATTAGGGAGAGTGCAGAAGACAAAAATGAAAATAAATCTGGTCTTTGAAGATCAAAAATGGCAAGACTAAGGTGAGGTATATGTTTCTTTGAAGTGTTCTTTTTTTTCCCCCCTATATCCTCAGTGAATGGGACAAGAATGTGTGCAAATCACAACAGAGATTCTAAATAGATACTAAAGAAAAATTCCTAATATCCAGGGCAGAGAAACATTGGGAGTAGGTTGTCTGGTGAGCTGTGAAGTTTCCATTCTTGTACCCTGCACAAACCAGGTTATCAAGTATCTATTAGGGATGGCTGAATTCTTGGACCTGTGCTAAGACTGTGGATTGGGCTTCAAAATGTCTTGAAGTTTCTTTAATTTATGAAAGCCTGCAGTTGATTGATTTGTTTATTTTGGACTGTGTAGAGGTATTTCAGATGTGTTACTCATAGCTATGCCATGATGCCTGGATTGCAGCACTAAACAACTGCTTATGATTCAAGATGTGGTTTCAGGGGCAATGTGTCTGTTTGTTGTAAGTTTGGTCATTTGCACACTGTGAGTCTGATAATTAAAACTATCAGTCTTAAAGCTCTTAAAATTAGGAAGCTTTTAAGGTACTTTATTTTGTTTCTTTGCTTGTTTCCTTATTTCCTTTTGTTTGTTTCTGCCTGCCCCCAGCTGTTTCTTTGGTTATGTGCTTGGAATGACTCTGAAACCATTTCCCCTTTCAGAGACATTCAGTAGAAGACATTTGAATGTTACAATAGGATCTGGTGATTTTTGAAATCCTGATCAATATGACATTTTAACTGATATCCATCTCTAGGGAGCAGTGTGTTGAGTAACTTGAAGGAGGAGAAAAGGTGTATGACAGAGGTGTGATCTGAATATGGGCCTCTCTTACTGTTAGCTTTGTTCTTTTCTGTGCAGTGCTGGGCAAATAATCATCATTTCTTTGTGACATTTTGGGGATCTGTAAACTATCAAAAAGTGGAGGAAAATGGTTAAGCTTTAAGAATGTTTCTCCTCTCAGAAACAAACGTGACTGTAAAAGATGAAATCTCCTATTTCCAGAAGAACAATTGTTTACTTTTTCCTTTCTCAATATTTCACGTTATCTGCTCCTCAATTGGAGGGGAGGATTTTATTTCAGTCTTTGTTAAACATTTGGCATCCACAAGCTGGAATACGGAGTATTTGACTCCAAATAGTAATCATTTCAGCTTTCATCACATAAATGCTTAAACCACTCTAAGCTTTTGTTGAAACCTGGGATATTGTATCCTGGGATCCTCTGTGTTCACTAGCATTTAAAAGCAAGCCAGACTCCTTTGAGATGGCGATATGATGGGATGGAGCTTGCTCATGCATACACCTCTGAAGCACGTACCAGAAAGACTTAGAGTCATTAATCTGAGCTTGAACGTGCTCTTTTCACACTAGAATTCTCCCCAGAAATACTGCTGGCTGTGCTTGCGTGCTTGGCTGATAGTGTGTCCAAGTGCCCTGAGTCGAGACTGTAGTCCCTGGCCCATACCAGACCTCCTTAATGACAGTGGAAGAGCACTGAAAACTGCATTCTGCCTTTGCTTCTGTATTTTTCTCCTGATTGACCACCTCCCCCTCCATTTAGTAACCTCTAACCTTCCCAAACCATTGCACCCACAACCTGGATAGGGATAGGGGAATACAGGGCTGCCTCATTTCAGAAGAAATGCCCTTTGAATTCGTAGTTTGTTAGGCAGGGACTGTATGGAACTGGGATGTTTTGTTTCCTCCTTCTGGGGAGGAGGAGGGTGCAGGGGTGTCAGGAATGGCCTGTGAGTGGAGAGCGGTAGGGACTGAAACACAGAGGCATTTTCTCTCCATCCCAAGAGTTCTGTGATTCACTCAAAACTTTTTGCCACTGCCAGCTCATCACAGGACGCTGCTGGAGACGTCATAGAGTCTAACAAAAAGATCTTTTTTTTTAAAGATCTTACATTTCTAAAAGACGAAATGGTTTTTGATGCATTTTGATTTAAGTCTTCAGTATTTGAAGTAGGGAAGCAGCTCCAGAGGCTGATGCTGAAACATAGCCCTACATCCTTCTGGTTTTGGTTGGAGTTTGTTTTTTCTTACAAAGATTAAGTTGAATTTTATCTACTCAGACAAGTGCACTTCCAAAGCTTTCTGTAGGACTTAGAGTGGATCAGTGAGGAGCTGTAGGTCCCTGGTAGCCACTGCTAGTGTTGGCTGGCTGTACTGTGGCTAATCTGCATGAAGAAAAAGGCATGTGCAGTATGTACGTGGGTGAGGGAAATATAAATTCTCATTACTTTCTCCACCATGCAAATGTTGAGGAGCACTGCTGGGGCTGGACTGCCTCCTGGTGTGCTGCTCTCCCTTCTGCACTGGTGTGGTGTGGGGCTGGATTGTTTCTTCTGCCTTAAACCAGGGACTTGTGGCAGAGACAGCTGAGCTGAAGAACTCTCTGAGGCTTGTCAAAAACCTTTTTTTTTTTTTTTTTTTAAGCAAACTGTTCCCATTTCATCTTTGCTATTGCTGCTGCTTCTTCTCCTTCTCTGGGCTTTCTGCTAATATGAAGATGTTAGTGTAGCGAGTTAATTATCCAGGCTGTCTGGGGTGGAGGAAGTGGAGGAGTGGTAGGGAATGGTTCAGTGCTGGTGTGTTTCCTCAGTCAGCATATTCCCTTTCTCTGGTCCCAGAGCATTTCTGTGTTCCACTTTGTATTTGCAAACCTCCATCTGGAGCACCGAGCAGCTGTCAGTGGAGCTTCTCATGCGAAAAGAAATTGAAGAACTAGCAAGACCACAGGAGCAGCTTTTGGAAGTGCATGGTTGGCTGGGCCCAGATGCCTGGGTAGGGAGAGGAAACCCACAGAGATCATCCGAAACATCCATCAAAGGGAGCGGTGGAGGACATGGGCAGGAGGATGGCAAGGGGGGACAAGGCTAATGGCTCTTATGTGTAGTTCTTATTTAGTTAAATGCAGGATTAAATTTGCAGCTGATGGAATTGCCATGGTATTAGCAGATTTAGGTTATTAGAAGTTGTGAATCTGCTGTAAACAGTAGGAAGTAAATCCTGATCTTTGTATTCACTCTTTGCTCGTGCATTTTCCTGCATTGGTTTTTTTCGTCACTCATCAATATTCCTAGCAGGAGATCTGAGGCTGTGTGCTTCTGGTAAGTGCCTGTAGAGATCCACGTGATTGTTCATTGAAGGGCAGTGTGCTGTCTTGTGATGGAAGGAGAAAAGGAGTCATCTCTGTGCATTGGTTCTCCCTTTGACAGCAGGATCTAACATCTACTTTACCCCTGAAGCCCCTAGTTAGCCTGGTTTAAGGCTGGTATCCATGTGGAAAGTTACTGCAGATGAGCAGAGCTGGGAGATTTTTGAAAGACTTTTGCTCACTCCTGAGAACTGTGTGTGCGTTGGCCAGACTTGAGTAGTCAGTGTTAAGCTTGCAGCATACAAAGGGTTGAAAAAGATAAGTATTTATTCTTGGTTTGCAGATGCAACTTGCTGCACAGATATAAGTGCTGAATAAGTGCTGAACTGTGTGAGAGACAAGACACTCCATGTACCAGTGGCTAAATCAGCATACTGATTTCAAACACACACAAAAACTGTAACTGAAAATAAATTACCTAGCCTGACATTTTTCATGGGGCTTATGTATGCTAAAAGACTCCAGCTCCTTAGGGCGGAGAGAAACATTAAAAACTTGGGTGCCATCTCCTGTTTTGTATGCAGAACTCTGAGGTTTGAAATAAGCGTGGGTGAAAGTTTTTCTCACTTCCCAGAAGATGCTGTTTTCCCTTTCTTTGCAGAAATGCAGAATGTTTGCTCAGGTGACAGGAACAGTTAAAGTTAAATAACCAGTGTTAATATTTTACTCGCATTATTTACGAAGATGTTGGATACTGACCAAGGCAATGAAACATGTAGTAAATGCAGCTGGAGAATTATACTCCGATAAATTGTAGATGAGCTTTATTTAATGATAAACTAAAAAAAACCCGTTGCATTGAGAGAATGTGTTTTGTAGCCACTGTAAATGTTTTAGTGCATTTTAAAGAAATAAGTGTAGCACTTAGGTTGTCACAGTAAAAGCACACAATAAAACAAGGATGGAGACTAGGAATGCCTGTAGGGGTCAGATGCACAAGGCATGTAAGGTCCCAGCACTGCCTTCATCTTTTGAATGTGAAAAGCTTGGAGGCTGGTGTGTGCGATTTGAGGTACCAGCAACCACAAAGATTTGGAGACTGTCTTGCAGGTGGTGAGCCACGGCAACAAACCTTGTCCTCCACAAGGGCAGTCCCTTGGGGATATAGCTAATTCTGGCTGACAGAGGCCATGCTAAACACCATAGCCAGCGGCTGTGTTTTAGATAGCTCTACCTGAAACGCTATTAGTGTGCTTTACTGAACCTTTCAGAGTGGGTTTTGGGGACAGTAACTTCCAGGAGGTAACTGGCTTTCCTTGCAGCTCCAGGCAAGCTGTCAGCATGGGTTCCCCCACTGCCAGCAGGACTTAGTCGTTGCCTGCTTTGCAGCACTGCTTGTTTTTTTGGGGGAGTTGACAGAGGTGTTTTTAGAAGGACTGTTTGCATCCATGCATTCAAAGCTTAACTTTGTGTCCTTTTTTCTTGAAACCTTGGCCTTGTTCTCTCAGTCGTCTGCCTGAAATCAAGGGTACTTGATCGTAAGAGAAAAAAGTATCCAGCTGGTTTCTGTGTCTTTGTCCCTTGTGCTTTTAGAAGAGCTGACATGAAAGTAAGTCTGTAATTTGGTGTTGTCACATACTTTCTTTCCAGCCAGAGATGCATCTAAATAAAGCTTTAGTACACTTCCGAGCTCAGAACTCATCCACTTTCAGCTCTTCCTCTTACTGGCTCTCTCAAAACCCTGAGACCTGTTTGATTTCTCTCTTTGCAGGGTAGCTGTCAGGCCTGGCCTTTGCTGAAAGAGTCACAGTGGCCATTCAAGCAGCTTCACATCCACCTACAGCTGCTACTCACCATCAGATGGTCAGATAATAAGAGAAACTGCTGAATGCACTTTAAGAGTAGTGGCTTTAGAAAATGTCCGCTTTTCCACTGAAACGCTGAAAATGTTTTCAGTAGACAAATCTCTACCTGAGAGTCAAAGTTCTTTTTTGCCTCCTGCTATAGCTGTGGAGAGGCTGGGCTGCTGGAGTGACCTTTGCTGCTCTGGATGCTTGCTCCTGCCTCCTCCAAAAGCAGGGAGAAGAGAGGCAGGGTGAGGTGCTGGTGGAGGTTCTGCAGTGATTCATGCAAAGCCTCTGAAAGGGACAAGAGAGTGTTTTCTAACTGAAAACCAAAACGGTTTGCGGGTGAAGAAATTCCCTAAAAGTTGGGGGGAGGCAGGCCTGTTGTTTTTCTTTTTTTTTTTGTACTTTATGCTTAAGAAGAAACCTTTTCTGAAAATTTGCATGACTAGGTGGTAACGTTTTCCTCTCATCTCTGTATTTAGGAGTGGTTTGCATCAACATTCCTTATTTTGGCTGTCTATACAGGGACTACATTGCTTGAATTTGTTTCACATTCTGTTCTCCCAAAGCAGGGTGATATAGAGAAGTGCAAGGCACAAGCCGCATTCTTTCTGAAGTGGTTACTTTTATGTTGCACAGTGATAAAGGTCTTCTTAAAACAAAGTGGGACTCTCCAAGCCTCTGCAGGCCACTTAGATCTGAGGTGATCTATCATCAGTGTTTGTCTGTGCTGCCCAAGATAAAAGTTTGGTAGAACAAATTGAAAAGTATGTGAGCAATTTATTATACGAAGCAATCCATGTCTGTTGCCTTCCCTTGTAATTGTAGTTGTCAGGGTCTTTTTCAAAGTAGCACTGCAGCTTTTCTGCAAGTGTCTAAATTACTTACATATTCTGGGTTTTGTATCATATATTTGCAGTATGTGCCTATTACTACTTTAATTTGTGTGATCTTCTAATTGAATTCAAGGATTTGGCAAAGTCTAGAGATAAAACTACAGTTAAAAAGAAATGCATTATAAAAGGCTGGAATGTTAGAATGGAACTTTTTAAATTACTGTAAAATGCTGAAGATTTCTAATTTGGAGAAGGAAGTAGGTGTTTTTATCTTATTCCCTGTGGTCTCCATTCAGAATTGTGTGGCATATGGGACTTTCACAAGTATGAACTGTGTCTTGTAGCTGATGGTAAAGAATCTGGAAGTTTGATATTCCTCCTTGGAGCTGTCCCTTAGAGCAGTGAGACTGTACCAAGTGGCAGCCTTCTTGGGAAGAAGCTGAAAAGTTTTAGATGAGCTCCTGGCTCCAGAGCACAGTGATTCTGGTCATCTTCTTGTATGCTCTTGCTGAAGCTTCATATCTGCTCATTTTGTGCTAGAACCCTCTTCAGGTGAACAGAGGTGATGCAGAAGTTTCTTTGAGGACCATTTATCATTTTAAGATTTGTCCCTGTCTGGTTCTGCAGAGTTGTTGCAATAGCATAATATTTTTGACTCCCATCTATTTTTTTAATTTGATTTCAGTTGTTCTCTTCAAAAGTTAACCACTGGAAAAGCAAATTACATGCGCCAAAAACTCAGGCAAAGAGAGTACAAAAATATCATAGAATAGAATCATGGAATCATGGAATTGCCTAGATTGGAAAAAACCCACTAAGATTGTCAAGTCCAACCCAGCACTGCCAAGCCCACCACTGAACTGCGTCTACACGTCCTTTAAATCCCTTCAGGGATGGTGACTCAACCACTTCCCTGGGCAACCTGTTCCAGTGTTTGACAACCCTTTCCATGAAGTAATTTTTCCTAATACCCAACCTGAACCTTCCCTGGCACAGCTTGGAGCTGTTTCCTCTTGTCCTGTCGCTGGTTGCCTGGGACAAGAGACCAACCCCCACCTGTCTACAGCCTCCTTCCAGGTAGTTGTGTAGAGCAGTAAATAAGGTCTCTCCTGAGCCAGGATACGTTTTTATAGCTTTGTGGAGGAGGAATGTGTCTCATGAGGCTTTCAGCATAGCTGCCTGAGTCCTGGGCTGTTTGCCTCAGGTATGTCCTTCAGCAATCCAGCCCAAAGGCTATCCTTGAAGGAGCTGCCTCTGTGCATCTCTTCTAGGGTAGGATCCAGTGCAGCTCCATCAAAGGAGGAGAGCTGATGAAGCCCTTACTGTAAGCCAGTCTGCTCACACAGGCTCACGGTGCAGCTCTCATAGAGTTCAGTAGCTCTCAGGCCTAAGAGGATTAATTTCCCTTTGGCTTTGCCTCTGTTGTAGTTATTTGTAAGCTCAGCACACAGGCAGTGCTTTTATCAGTCATGAGCTTTTGTGTTGATATTTGGAGGTATATTTGTATTTTGCTGGTAAAGACCCTGAAAAATCTTAATGTTGTTCTTTCCTGTTTTCCTAATCCCATATACTTTTTCTTATATTAAGCTAAATTGACTTTTCTGACTTCCATCAGTGTGTTTAGATACATGAGTCCTAAATACAGACCTATTGGAATATCTTTAAAGAAAAAAAACAACAACCAAAAACAAAGCAAAAAGCCCTCAAAACAAACCAAACAAAGCCAACAAAAATATGTTATCCTTTCAGACAAGAAGAGGTCACTCCTCTTATGAAATTCTGTCATTTAGATGCTTTAATTAACATCTAATTTTCCATTACTGTGCTTCCTTGCTATGTAGAAGCTTTCCATTGGAGAACAGTGTGGATATTGATGGGAAGGCTTAGGAAGTGCTTTGCAGTATTGGATGTATAATTGAAACAGAGCAGCAGTGCCCTGCCAGTGGTAGCCCTTGCTGTCAGACGCAGCTATGTGCATTCTGGGTATTAAAACTTATTTTTAGTTTCTTCTCAGAGGAGTCCTCCCCCAGTTAAAAGATCTGTTCCTAGATAAAATAGGTACCTGGCCTCTCCTTGGCTTCCCTATCATTTTGTTTTGGAATGACAATATGTGTGCCTGGGAGTTAGCATTCCGATAGCGAATGTCTTGCTTTAAAATGCAAAAGATTGGAGATGCACACATTCCTTTCTAATTGCAGGAAATTGCGGATCTCGGGCAAAATTTGGAATGCAGCTGCCTGTATAATTACATCTTCTGTCAGTTGCTGTAGCTCAGCTTTACAACCCTTCTAAAATATCTTCATAGTTTATGGTACAAAAAATGCCCCCATCAATATTACTTTGGGATCACCCCTTTCATTTCTTCACCACCAATTCCAAAGGCCTGAGATTTTTCCTCATGCTGAGCTAATTATGAGTGTTAAAAATTTCTAATTATAGTGAGGTGAAATTTTGTTTTAGCTGAAAGAAATTATTTGAGTTTCTTACTGTTGCTGAGGTGTGGGTTTAGTAAGAAATACCAGTGTATGTACTTCAAATGAGTTTGATCTGCCTACAGCATCAGGGTTTGGATATGTGCAAACCTTCCATTTCATGGCCTTAGGAAATAGAGGGTAATGGGTCATGGAAAAGTTGTTAGGTTATTGGCAACTAAGTGTTGCTGTCTGCCACTGGACAGATAAGATATAGATCACAATTCAGAGCTTAATGAAATGTGTTGGCCCCACTTATACCACCATCACAGCTTGGGAAATGCTTGAAAGATTGGAAAGGATTAAAGGAGGGGTAATAAAGGATTTCATTTGGTCTGGCTCTTTGAGAAGTGAGAATAGTGTAATTTAACCAAGGCAAAGTTCATAGCTGGATCATGTTCTGGAGGTTCTTAGGCAGAAGAGGAGTTTTGAGGGTATTAGATGAAAGATGGTAAAAGAAGACACAGTGGCTGAGGCAGAACTTGCTGAGAAGGGACATATTTTTAACCATAAATGTATTTCACTGCTGAGGTAATGCAGTGATAGAGTAGTTTTTTGATCTGCTGGAGCCTGTGTTTAAAACCCCAAAAGTATAGTATATGTTTCTACAAGAAACCCTAGTATTTACCAAGAAGTAGCAGAACATTGCAGAAGTTACCAGGTGAGATACTGCAGCTTATGCTTTAGTAGGTTAGAGTATTCAAACAGTTTATTATGACTTTAATCCATAAATGCATGAGAATTGGTATTAAATGGGCTGTTTCAGGTCTCTTTGTGTACAATCAAGGATCTCGCCAGAAGAAAGAAACCTCATTTAGGCAGGACAGTGTGGGAAGTCTTCAGCTTTTAAAATAGCAAGTGATGGTTTCCAGCTTTTTAAAGTGGTTACTCTTTAGTGTGTGGAAATTGCTGCAGAAAATTAAAACCCTTGAAAGCTTACAGCAGGAGAAGCTTGATTCAATGAGACGAGGTTTATAGAGCTGCAGTACTAACTCTGTAGCTTTCTTAAACGTTTGAAATTACATTTGGGCAAGTTACTATAGGACATGAATTTGAAATTAGAGTAAGGTGTTTTTTTTATAGTAAAACACCTGCTTACTCAGTGTTGTAGTGTTTCCAGAACAGCTGATTGCAGATATTGGTTTTGCTTTAACTTGTGGGCTTTTGTGTATAAGCAGTAAATGGCTTTAGATGGTTTTCTGAATTTGGGGGCCTGATTTTCCTGCTCTGCAGGGTCCTGTCCCCCCTGCTCTGTAATTTTTCCCAGCAGTAGGAGCTGCAGGATTTGATTTTCTGTCAGTTATGCATTTACAGCATCCCTTGAAATGATGCCTTTTGCTGTTCCTCTGGGGCTGAATGGGTTACTGTCTACAGCTAAGGAAGGAGAAAGAATTTGTCATACCCTTAACCATCATTGCTCAAAAAAAAAAAAAAAACAAACCCAAAGAATTTTGTTAAAAGAAACTGATGCCCACTCAAATTATTGTTTATTGTTAAAGAAGGGTAAAGCCCTCACCCTACTTATGTGTGGAAAAGGCTTTATTTTTATGTCTTTGGGGACACACAAACTTCTTGGGTTATTGATTCCTGTTCTGTACTGTGAGAAACACGGGGAACAGCGATGCTGGCATGTTCAGCTCTTTTTGTCCCTAGTGATGTTTGAGGCTCTGCTTGGACATTTTCTCTCACAGACAGGCCATGGTGCTGTTTCTCAGTGTTACTCTGTGAGCAGCAAGGTGCAGAATGTGCATTGTATAGCCAGGAAATTCCTGTATGGGAGCATAAAGTGGTTGTGGGTGGGAATTGTGGGATCCCTGTGGCTGTTTTGATTGTATTCCACTCTTATTTAATACTTACAGTTATTTATGCTATGCTTATAGTGACTCTGCTCTTCCCCCTAATATGTTATTGATAGTTTTGCTTATCATTTCCTTATGCTCTTTTTTTCTTGTACTAGGTGCTGTTTTTCCAGTGATGACAAGGAGGACTTTCTTAAAAAGGGTTTGCAAATCATTCTCTATCCTGTTTTCTGTATCCTGGATAGACTGTCAGCTGGGATTGCAGCTCTGCAAGGCATTTTTTGGGGGGGGGAGGGAATGTGTGGAAAAAACACTAGATATGAACCTTAAGACAATAGAAAGTATAAATAATGATCCTTTAGGAAGTGTTATTCAGGGTGTACTGATTAAAGACAAGCATTTGCAAGGTTCAGCCCCTGGACTGACCTGGATTCCATTGTGGAAACTGAAAGCTCCTAAACCAGCCTCAGTTTGCCATGCCCGGTTTCCAGTGCTTGGCTGTCAGGGTTTCTGCACAGCATCCATGCCAGCAGTCTCTGAGCGGTGCCAGTATCTCCATGCTTATCCCACTTTCATTTTTTACTTACAGACCTTTTTCTGAAATTGATACTTGTGCGTTGAATGAGAGTCTGCTCAGTTTACATGGAGCCTGGGAGCTCTGGGCAGCTCCTCTAGGCTGGGGAACCCGTGCTTGGGGTATTGCAATGTGCTGTGGAGCTGTTCGGAGCCAGGCAGGTGAATGCTCCAGCTGGCCTTGCAGGTCTCTTCTGTTTATGCAAGCTGACCCCTCATTAATCTTCTGTTTCTAAGCATGTAACATATCAGTTCAGGGGCCATCTTAGACACGATAGCTTTAAAATAAAACTTGGAAATGAGCTTCCTTTAGGAGTAAAAAATTCTGCAAGTCAAAATGCTCTGTAGTGCTTTCAGAGGAACTAGATGAGTTTATGAAATGTGTTGGGTTATTATGCCCTGATGGCAAAGGAGCATGACTTGGTGGCTTGGATATTGCATCCATTTATATTTCCTAATTTCCTTTAATTCTCCAACTCAAAAAGACAAGATCTGAGATTTTCCTGTTTGTTCCTTGTGACTAGAAGCACAAAGGAGCAAGCTGCACTGTTTTTTCTGGCAGAGGCAGGCACTGCAGTTTGTAGTATCTGTACAGCATGGCAAGGATAATCTGTGTTTCATCCTGTATGCATGTGAGGTCTTCTCCCTGTTCATGAGAGAAATATGAGAGGAGTGCACAGACAGGACTGGAAACAGAAAATGGGCCATTTCTAGGCTTTTGCAGTGTGTTTTTCTGAACAATGCTCTTATAACCATTTCTGCAAAACTCTTAGAATAATATGAAGAGATTGTGACTTAAAAATAATGACATGATTCTGGTCTTTATCATCCACTTCAAAAGGAACTCCAGCCATTTAGTTCTCTATTCCTTCTTTGAAGCTGGCAACAACGTGATCATAAAATGGAAATGCTCCTGTGTCTCTCCCCTCTCTTTTCCTCAAAGTAGGTATTTGGACCTTTCCTTGCTGCTGCTTTTTAAACCTCCGTCTCTAGCTAGTGACTTCCTTCAGGGTTGTATCTGCAAGGCAGAGCATTCAGTTTGCTTTCTGAGGCTTTCAGGCTGCCATGTGAAGTTTTAACAAGCTGAAGTGTTCACTTTCAGCATTTGGAAGATTGTCACTTTTGCTAGGTCATTACTGGAAATTATTTAAGTAACATGATGTGGTTATCTAGATCTCGTAGCATCTCTTTGGGATGTCTCACGTGTTGGTAAAATTCCCTCCAAATAAGTTCACATTCAGCTTGCTTGTTAGCAGAAAGAGAATCATTTTGTACGTAGCTTTTACTGCACTTTTCAGTTGTGAGTTATTAAAACTGTGAGAGAGATTAGGCCCTCTGGGATGCTTCTCAGCCCTACAGAATGAAACACAAAGCTCTGGGAAGCTCCTGACCAGAAAGGTGCAGGCAAATGTGAGGGAGCTGAGGGGCTGGAAGTTCTTCTCTTTGAGGAGAGATCAAGTGAGCTAGATGTGTAGAGCATCTTAAGCCATTGATGGAAGTGAAGCTTCACAAGATGGGCAGTGGAAAGACCGGGGCTGTCCACATGACAAATTATCACATGTCCAGGGGAGGTGAATCTGGATATTACTGCTCTGGCCTCAAAACAGTGGAACATGCAAAGAAACTGGAAGGCAGCTCACTTAAAATGTGTGACATTCTACCTTTTCCATGTTTTGCCCACTGAACTCATTGTTGTAAGATTTATTCAAAGCTGGAGGATTCTCTGGACTGAAAATAGCTGGGATAGCTGTCTGGATGAAAAGAACAGCCAGTAGTATCTTTGGTTAGAAGACATTTCAGAGAAGGTAGGGATGAAGAAGTGATGGGGAAGTTCATTATTTTTGTTAGTGTTTGCAGGCTTGAAGTCCTTTATGTGCATTGGTGCAATAGCTAATCCACTGTGGTGGGGATTGAACCAAGCTGCCTGCTCAGTTTGTTTTTTGGATGTGCCTCACCTTTGGATGTTCCCCTTTCCAATTCTACTGGGCCCATCCTTTTCTGGTTTGGCTTGGCCATTTTCCTCAATAAGATGTCAGCCTGAATGTTTTTGGAAATGCAGCATCTGTCATAATGATGTCCTGGGGAGATGGTAAATCCTTTCCACACTTGATGGATGTCTTGCCTGGCTTGATCCTACCCTGTCAGGAACGAGAAGGCAGCTGTCTCTGCCCACCCTCCAGCTAATGTTGAAGAGATTTGTTTTATTATAGTGCTTATTCCTTTGCATATTCCTGTAGGAGAATCTGCTAGCAGTATCTGTGCCTGTGCACACTGCAACCCTTTGCACTGTGCCAGGTTTGGTTGGGAAGGGCAGTACAGGCTGTCTGTAATTTTGGTCCCTTTTCAGTCTGATCTAAGAAGCAGTACTGCTATTGGTAACTCCACTAGCTCGTTGGCTTCTCCTTAGAACATGGAAGTTATTATAGTTTTCCCATTGGCTTTTAGTTTCTAATACCTTTTGATGACTGAAGTTATTGAAAGGAAAACATTTAGGAGCACTTGGGGCAGTTTGGCCACTATCCTGTCCCAAACAGTGGTTGGTGACAGGGTGAGGTGAAGAGCTGGAAGGAACCCAGTGTGTACTCATGGCATCTCTCCATCTACAGCCCTTGTAGAGCTGGTGAGGATGCCTGTGTGCCATGGGAGGTTCCTGCTTGCTTATCAGGGTCTTGGGAGAGTGAAATCTGGTAGAATATGTTGATGCTGGAGTGCACAGAGGGACAGCACACTGCCATGGACTCAGTGCCTGTGAGTGAACAGCTTCTCTGCTGTGAACAGCTAAACAGGTCAGTACCCGCCGCAGAGCGGGATATGTGTCGTTTTGAAGATGCTGATTCTTCATCAGTTGATTCCCTCTACATTTGGAGTGGATTTTCTCAAAGTGCATCAGCTCCCTTTGGGATGAGGTTGATTCTGTAGAAGTGGAAATGATGATTATCATGTTGTTGTATTTATTTGGAGAGGATGTGCAGCAGTTGTCAGACAGCCCTATGCACCTAATTGGGAATTCAAATTCTGGCTGGTAGATTGAGACTGAAAGGCAGAGCTGTGGGATAGAAACGGGCAGGCACAAAATGCCGAGGCTCCTAATCTTTTACAATATGTTTGTTTAATACAAAGTGGTCTATTGAGATTGTTTTGCAGAGGAGAGTAATCATTGTGTGCTGACTAATGGGAGACAGCAAGCTGTTAGAGAGCATCAATTAACCATACAGGAGGAGATTATTGAGTATTTTCACAAGCAGTCAGGATGAGAGGAATAAAGGGTATTGCTTGAAGGTAACCCTCAGAGATTTTTAGCAGTTGAAATCTATAAACTGCAACAAGAATATTTGTGGCCATGCATATGGCTGCAGAGCCTTCCAGGAAGAACAGTGTAGAAAAGAACTGGAGGTAGCTTTCCAACTCCAGATTGTGCGGATAGGAAATAAATAGTGCTTTGCTGAACTTGTTTTCTTATTTCATATCCATTCTTTTGAAAATTTTCCATCTTAAATTTATCTAATGTTATGCCAGGAAATACTGGCCTTCTTTATAGAAGGTAGTATGTGCATCTGATCCTCAGATGTAGGAATTTATCACACTTCCCTGACTGTAAGGCTGTTTTCCCTGTCTTTACAGCTGCTCCTGCTTCTGTATAGTAATTCTTATCCCTACTATTGCTGTGAGTTAGAACTCAATGCACTTAGTGCTGAGAGGAGCATGCTGCTCCTCTATCATGTGCCTCGCGTATGATATTAAAATTCTCCAGTTTTGACCAGTGGAAAGCACGAAAAGCTATGTTTCATTAAGAATGCTTTTATACAGCCCTACTTCGTTTCTGCTTGAGTTTAATGCGAGAAATAAATAACATTTTGTGGGCTCTGTTTGCTGAGTGATGTTGTTATTTGTAAGTAACGGGAAATTTTTCCCATCGTGGATTCCAGTGTTAAATCCACTTTGTGCAAACATAATTTTCCATTTATTCACTGGCTGTGGGGAGACCAGATAACATTGAATTTATTTTTTCGGTTTTGTTCCTTCTAAAGTGGTGTTAGAGAATTGGGCCTCAGATATTCTTTTAGCCAACAGCAAGAGATGTCCTGGGATTCCTTGGGGATTATGATAAAGAGGGACCCCTGGTTCTTGGACAAGGACAAAGATAGACTTCTCTCAGCTTCAATTCTCTATTCAAATGCCTTAATCAACAGAGGTCTCCTTTAACAGATGGTTCTGCATCGATAAAGCCTTTAATGTGTTAGCAAAAATTCAGAGAAATTTACTCCCTTTCTGATTTGATTGATTTCCTTAATCTTTTTTAAGCGGAGGCTGAGGGGTGCGAATAACTCATCAGAAGACTATGGAGAGGATTAATTACTTGGCTGCAAAACTCATGAAGATACTCTGAAGGAAGATGTGGGAGGAGTGAGTGAAGCCCTGATGAAGTTGGTGTCAGTGGAGAAATTTGACTGTGACTGCAGCCCTTGCACCTGCACCTTGCACCTGCAAGAGAATGTAGACTGATCCCCTGTATTTCATAAGCTTCTGAACTTGTGTCAGTAGTAGAACCTTCCCCACTGATCTATGGAAAAAAGCTCTTTTTCTCCAGATACAGCAGCTGGTTTGACTCTGAGCAGCTGTAGCTTGATGGTGGGCAAAGGCGAGGGGGCTTTTCTACCTTAGGACTCTTGTTCTTGCAGCTGTGGCTGCTTTGAGCCCTGCCTGATCTCTGGTGCTTCAGAGAGCTGCCAAAATATCCCTGACTTTACAGGGAACTTGTCAAAGCCCTGATGTGTGAGGTACTGATATCTTAATGCAGATCTGCAGATTTAAAATCCCAAGGAGTTGTTCAGCTTCACCCGCGGCCAGGAATGGGAGGGGTTGCAGAGCAATTTCAAGGCTGGAAGGGGTATCATTAGCACTGAGCTTGACCTGAGCTGAGCTTTGGCCAGAGGATTCATCCCTGGAGCTGCAGTGAAGCATTTCATGGTTCATTATCCTCACAGTAGGAAACAATGTCTTATTCTAAAGCTGAATATCTAACTTGAATTTTCATCCATTTGATCTTGATATGGCTTTGTCAGCAGTCTGGTCTCTCACCACCTTCTTTTCCTTTGTTTTAGGAACTAAAACAAATTATATATCTGTCTCCACGAATTTTGAACTCTTGACGTTTCATACTCTAAGGCTTGTTTGCTGAGCTGTGGGTCATTGGGTGACCTGCCTTTGAATCCTACTCTTTGTTTCCCTGTTGGTTTTTTGAAGCACAAACTCCAGAACTGTGCACAAGTTTCCTGAGAGCTCTGGGATTTGTGCAGGTTGCAGAGGCAGCATCGCTTTTCTGAAACTTTGCTGCTTTTTGGCTGAACTGATTTGGCAGCTTGTTGCCTTAGCAGAAACAGAAAATCCCATTGGACCAAGAACCGTTTCCCTGAAGGCCTTGGTAGGGTGCCTCTTCTTACTGATGTTTCCCCACTGACAAGTGCATTTTGAGATGAGTCACTGAATTCATATTTAATCCACTAGTAAAATTGGCAAGGCAATTACCATCTTGCAAGTTCTTCAAATCAAATTGTTAGAGAACATTAAATCAAATGCTTTGGAGAAATCCCAGTATATACAATGGCTTTTATCATCCAGACTGTGACTCTGTCACAAGAAAAGCTTTTGTTTTATTTGGGTCTGTCTTCAGTGAAAGTATGCTCCCTGGTACTCATTTTTGTCTTGGCCTCTACTTCTTTGTCTCTGCTTCATTATTTTCCTTTTCCTAATTGTTGCCCCATAATGGGAATTGAGAATTAAGGAATTGCTAACTTACAGTTGTCATCCGTACTTTTTAGCATTGCCAAATGCAGAAAGCATTTGCAAACTGAAATAATGCTGTTATCCACGAGGCAATTAATCTGTTACGACAGCCTGGTGGCTTAAAGCACAACAGCGATGAAGGTTGCTCTGCTGGGTCCCCCTTTTTGCTCCCTGTGTTTTGCTCTGAAGCCAAACCACCCACTCCTCAGTAAGAGGGAAGCATGCAGAGCCCTTGTGTATTAGTCATCAGTGGAGGGGCTGGTGGACTGTGATTCTGCAAACAAATGACTACAGGCAGCTTTTTGGTTACTGAGGCTGCTGCCTGATAGAAAGCACATGTTAGCTTAATTCAGTTTTCACTGCCACACGCTTTAGTTTGTACTAACAGTTGGCTCTTCTTTTTGGTACATCCTAGTCCAAACATGACATTTTGTGTTGTTTCCTGGTAGGAGGATTTTTTTGTTCACAGAAATGTACCATACTCTTCCCCTGTGTTTTTTTTTCTTCTCTCTACAGGTGAAGGCAAGAGAGGAAGAATTACAGAAGGAGGGGTTCTCTGCCACTGCTAAAAAGATACAGGAAAGTGTTGAACTCAAACTGCTAGATCTTACACGCCTTTGTGCTCCAAAAAAAAATAAAATACACGGTTTGTGCAGGCTGGTGTTGAGGAGCAAACATCCTGCCAGCAAAATAGGCTTTGGCCAGTGTTTATCCAAGGAGCCTGTTTCAGCTGTCAGTGCTACAGAGGTGATCAGAGAACTGCGGATGAGAGAGGCCAGCCTGCAGAGAGAGCTGGAGCAGCTGCAGGAGGAGTGCCGGCACAGGCTGGATGCTGTTGCACAAGGGTTGGATGGAGTGATTTGTATCTCCCCTTGAGGAGATTAAAGCTTGTCTGAGAAGAGCAAAGGAATAGGCTGACTGGATCAGAACAGGTTGTGCAGCCTGGCATGGGAGAGCGTGAGGTGAGGAACCAAATGTAATTTCTAATTCTTTTAGCCTGGGAATCATAACTTGTTACTGCTTTGTGACGTGCACTGGGGCCATAACCTTTGTTGCTCTCTCTGCAGCCCCTTTATTGCTAAGCTTGCCAATTAAATTCTGCACTAGGCCTTGGTGGGAGTGTGCATAAATCTCCCTTTTATCTTTGGGATTCTTCTGCCAAGCACTGTGCTCTTTTACAGAGCTCAGCTGCTAGGCACGGCATACATTGAGGCTGTGCACTGAAGTACTAATTGCATTCAATATTTTCCAGCAAATGGAAGAGTTCATTAGTCAGAAAAATCCAAGTATTGGAGAACATGTAAAGTACCAAGGCTTAGAGGGATTGGAACTATTCAAGAAAGTATGTTGTTTCAATTCAGCTGGTTTGAGTATTTGTGGCAGCTATAATGCAGTCATGATAAAGAAAAACAAATGCCTAATAATAAATAAAGCAGTGCACCAAGTTCATTTACTGGTGTGATGCACTTGAAATAATTGGGTTCTCAAAGAGAACAAATTAGAAACCCATTCCATCAAGTTATGAGTCACAATGAGATACATAAGTTATGGATCTGCTATAGGAAATTTCAGTGGTATAGAAATATGACCTTAAATTCCAAGCCTGAGGAGTCTTCAGGTTCTATCCCCGGAGGCTTCTTCCCTTGGAACTTGCAAATGTTTTTCCCTTGACCTTCATTTCCTACTGTTTTCTATTTTGCTTTCATCAAGGAATATTGTTATATTCTGGTTGTACACTTTTAGGAATAAATATATTTTAAAAAACCCGGTTTGCTTTTCATTTGTGAATTGCTGTGAGCAGTGGGCTCTGCTCCATCTGGATTTCTGTCTGCTACCCCAGCTTGGTGGTGTCACTGATTGCCAGTTGCTCTTGGCTCTCAGCCAGCAAAGGTAAGCACCTTTAAGGACCTCCTTCCAGGCATCAGTACTATTACTGCTCCATGGGGAGACCATGTACAGGTGGGGTGGTGGACAAGGCTCAGGTCTCTTTAAGGAAAGTTCAGATGCCTCCAGACCCTGCTCATCAGCACCTCCCCTACTGGTTCTCGTGCAGGTCTTGCAGAAATGAGTGGCAATGCAAATGTCAGTGGAGAGCCACACAGGGAGGGCTGGTTTGCCCTGGTTTCCACCCAGTTGATCACAGCATTGCTGGTAGGCCAGGAGTATACAAGCTCAGTTTAATGTGAGCCAAATTTCAGACAGCCTCTGCTCTGTGTGGACCTGGTGGTTTGTCCAAGGACCAAATTTGAGCAACACTGGTGGCAAGGGCAACTCTCACCTTGAGACCTCAACTCCAGTCAACCCTACATGGATGGAACAGCCCCTGGGAGTGGGGTGTTTGTGTGTGTTGTCCAAAGCTGTCAGTCTCACCCAGTGTGCCTGCTGTCAGCTGCCACCGGGGTGACGAACAGTCCTGGAGCAGAAAACCTCTGTGGAATGATGAGATCCATCTCTGGGGCAGGTGGCCCCAGCTGCTGCTCCTGGAAGAATATCCATGGCCTTAAAAAGCCAATGCACACCACTCAGATTTCCAGACCATCTCTGTAGGTGGAGGGTACAGAGCTCAGAACTGTTCAGGCTGGTACAACTTTGGGTGGGTGTTGGATCCAGGGCTGCTGACATTTAATGTACAAGAGGACTTACTCAGACACAGGTTTCACAGGAAATTATTCATGAATGGGAGAGAAACAGTATATCCTAGAACTAACAAGAGTGACAACACCAGTCTACCTCTCTCTGAAAATTTCATATCCTCCTTTAGCTTTTATAGAAGGAAATTTTCATACTGCTTCACAGTTTAAAAACATTACCCTCAGAAGACCCTTTGTTCTCCTGGGATTTTCAGCAGAGAAGAGTGTGCAGATATTCTTGAGCATGGCAAGAACATTCAGATTCAAGTGCAGGTCTAGCTCATGCCTTGCTGTGGCTTATCAGGGTTGGCTTAATGCCAAATGCCACGATGTATTATGCTGCTGTCCCCTTGAACTGACAGTAGTAATTTATGGAATGAATGACTTCCGAGTATCAACTCTTGTCATTGTGCACTTCGTGCAGTGTGTTCATCCAAGGACCCTACCTCATCAGAGACCACAACTAGCAGAGCCTTTGCCCTGCTTGAAGCTGAAGAAGTATTTTTCTCTCTAGTGGGATGTCAAGAATGGCAGTGCTCAGTATTATCTGTGTATGTGTGTGTGATGTATAGAAGTGCCTACAGTGACTCACAGATGGCATAAGCTGCTGTACTGATGTAGCCACTGAAGCTGTCAGGATAGCTAGTGGAAGCTGGACCTGCTTGTTCTGACTTCTGCATTGAGAAGGGCTGCAGCTGAGGCAGGTTAGAAGATCACCTTTCCACCTGTGGGGCTGTGCTGGTGTTGCACGCTGCAGACACCTTGCACTAAGAGCATAGGCAAGTACAGTTTTTATTTTCTGACACCAATATTCCACTGCCTTTTGTTTCAGGTACCAATTAGCTTAAACCAGAGCATCTACTTTGCAGTCTGTGTTGAAGGTCAGTGAGGCATTTTGAGCTGGCAGTGGTTTTAAAACCAATACTTGTAGCCTCCTCTTTCTTTTGCCTTTCTTTTCAGCACCTGCAAAGAGAGCACAAAGCAGGAGGTACTATAAGGGCTTGATGTTCTCATGCATCAGATTTTGAAGGGTGGGTTTCCTGTGAAGGCTGTCTTTTTAATATCACAGGAACTGGACACACAGGGTCATGTCACGTGGTCATGCCTCGGTGACTGGTCACACCTTTTGATGCCTTTTGAGGCAGCAGTCTCTCCAGTGCTGGTGGGAGATGCTGTATGAGAAATATCACTTGAAAGCCTAAGAAAATATCCCTGCATTAACACTAGCTGCAGTGAGAACAGGAAAGTGAACTGGGTGACCACAGTCACACTTAATGGGATGTAACCTATGAACAAATAGGTGTTTGTCACCTCAGACTATTACCGTGGCATTTGGAGTATTTTCCTTTCCTTGTTCAGGCTGACTTCTCTCACCCACCATCAGAGCCCAGCAGTTTTAAAAGCTGCAGTGGCCCCCTCGGTCACCAGGGCTTGGCCCCGTGTCAGGAGTCGGGGATGCTGCAGAAGGGGGAATGGCTGCCCTGGGAATTGTGCGACAACCAGAAGCCAAGTGACTGGTTGGTCTCTGGCAGATGCTGTGACAGGCGGAGGATGACTCAAGGAGTACATGTCATCCACGGGCTCCTGCATGCTCGGTAGATGTTCAGCATTACTTTACGGGAGCTGGAGTGTGTTGTAAACAACCCACTGCAGGCTGAATGGAAAGACAAGAGCTGTTAAGGGGTTTGTCCTTTGCCATACCAGCATGCTGGTTGTACATTTCTTTGTGAAAGCAGGGGTCTGCCCTAAAGTTGTTGATGGAGTTGAACAGAGAAGAGTGGGTACCCCTGGGGAAGCTGAGTGAGTGTTACATTGTGTGCAATTGGTTGTTGAGTGGTGGGAGAAGGCTCATGATGACAAGGGTCAGGCAGTGAAGAGCTGTCCCAGATGGTTCACCTGGTGACAGCTCCAAGCTCAGCCTATCTATGTGAAGACCCCATCACAGCTAAGCCTACTGGTGGAACTGGGAGTACTTAGCTTTTGTCTTCATGTTCTGGTGATGCTTCACTGAAGACAGGCTGAGTTACCGCTGCAGTGTTTAAACTACACTCTGGTGATGATTGCTTTCAAGCGTACCCTTAAGGGAGGCTTTTACAGGACTTCTGTGTGTGCAGGTTCTGATAGGCCAGTATGGAGGTGTTTATAGAAGAGCACAGTTTAACCTGTTGCTCTCATGTAACTGGTGCTTGCTTTCCAAGTATCTTGCTAGGAAAATGGAATTGGCCATAAATACTTAATTGGCTGATAACTCTGGCTCACACTGTGTAGCTGGAAATATTCCTCCCCAAATAACTGAGCATCAATGAGCTTGCAGTCAAAACAGGAGGTTTACTTTGCAAAAGGCGAGCGTGGCATCCGCAGTCACCGCTCCTGACAACATTGCGCCTGCTGGTAAATAACGGCTGCAACCTATGTTTAAAAATAAGAGCTGCTGGGAGTAGTGATTTCCAGCCTAGAGTGTTTTGGGTTCCCTGTGGGGATCCCTCCACCAGCTCCTACTGGAGGATGAGCTGCTAGCAGTTGGTGTGAGCATGTGTGTGTGGCAGCGTGGTGCAGGCTTCAGTGGGAGTTAACACATGCCTGATGGTTGAACTCCCCCTCCTCTGACCCTCAGCCACTTGCAGTGAGAGCCTCGGGTCTTTCACCCTCACGCTTCGCCTCCTGGAGCCAACAGCTCATATGGAGCAGTCTGCCAGTGCTGCTGCTCCTCAGCTGACAGCCCAAGCCCTCCGGGATGGTGTCTTGCCCCTAGGCTGGGAAACCTCTCATCCTCGCGGACACTTCATACCCACCCTGTGTCACAGCTGCCAGGCTATGGCCAGATCCCTGTCCCTAAGGGGTTTTGTTCCCCTGCTGCTCTAAAATGGGAGGCAGGGAAAACGAAGGTGTGCAGCCCATGGAAACTGTGTAAGCATCCAGCCTCATGTGCAAGCTCCTGGCCCAGACTGGGGGTGCCTGTCCCAGCCCCAGCTTCTGGCTCTGATGGGATTTGTGCATACAAATCTTTGCCAGCTGCACCATCATCCCCCAGCAACCTCAATCGCTTCATGTCCTACTGCAGGCAGGTACCTTCGTTGTTAACTGTGCCACCTTATTTCCCAGCATGAATCTTAGTGTCTGCCTCCAGTCCTTCTGGTTTGCTTCCTTCTGCAGAGCTGGAGAGCCTGCTACTCATCAAGAAATACTTCTCGTGCAGGTCCATCTAGACAATGAACAAAGGGAGTGCAAGCATCTGTGGAAAGCAACGCCCTGCGGCTCCTGGAGGCTGAGAGGGGCAGCAGGGAGGGGGAGAGAGGCACAGCCCCCTGGCCAGGCTGGGCTGGGTGGGCAGTGGGGCTGGGAGGGAGCCTTGCTCTCTTGGTGGCTCATGCTTTGATTTAGCATGAAGTACAGCAAAGAAATATTTGAGTGTGGCAGCCTGCATCAGAGACAAGCAAACAAGGGATTTACTACGGTAGTGTCAAAGCAGGCTCTCAGTCACTGCTAATGCTCTCCTTCTCCCATCTGACCTTATTAACTCAGCCTGGTTGTTTCATGAGATGCCTCCCTTGCCTTGCAGCAGCCCACAGCTGCTCTGGAGGGAACAGAGCTGCAAATCCTCTGGAAAGACCAAATGGCTCAGTGGAGCACGACCAGAATGCCAGCAGGGAGCAAGATGTGGGGAGTAAGCCAGCACAGCAAGACAGTGCCTGCCTTTGGGCTTGTCTTGCAGGAGCCACCAAATATCCTTTATGTTACAAATAGAAATGCAAGGTAAAAAGCTGATATTTTCTGCCATTTTCTGCTCAGCTGGCAAAATCTCCAGCAGCTCTGTGTGTGTGTGCATGCGTGTGTGTGTGATTTGCTTAATCCTGCTAGCCTGTTGTCACTCACTTGGGATTTGCAGCTTTCCTGGGCCATAAGCAAATGGGTGCTGGGGCTGTGCTGACAGCCAGGTCACAGGGCATGATGGGTCTGGCCATGAAAAGGCAGCAGTCAGATGTTTTATTGGGGTGCTATTACTTTAAGACCCCCTGCTGAACTAGAGTGGCTGTGGAGCATAGTGTGGGAGCTGGTGGGTCCCCCAGCCCCCTGGTCTCCTGCTGCTGTGTCTTCCTTGTCAGGGAGGGATGAAAGGCAGGTACAAGCCTGTGTGTTTTCTGTAAGCACAAAAATCGCTGCCTCTTGTGGTGGCTCAGCCCAATCCCTTGACAGCATCAGGCCCGGGAATGACTTGGCTTGTCCAGGTTGCACCGTTAATGCCGTAAAAAAGCCCACTTCTGTCACAGGCTCAGCAGGGAGTGGGAAGAAGCCTTAGACTGACAGTGAGCTCTGAAGCACAGTTCATTCTGTGGTTGGCATGAGGTGGTCTGTGACTCCTGGAGCAGGATTAGCCCCTGATCCAAAATGAGAGAAGAAGGTCCCACCCCAGCTGTGGGAAGAGCCTTGACGTGTGGTGTGGGGTGTGGGCGAACCACAAGCCTGTAGCGGTTCATTTTGCATGAATGTTTCAGTGCCCCGAGATGTGATATTAATTCATTAGTGTCCTCTAAGTAAATGAGCTTTCTAATTAATTTTTATAAAAGTATCCTCTTTGTTTATACTGATTAATATTAAAAATGCTAATATGTATTTTTTAATGCTAACCACCGGCAAGGAGACCAGGCTATCACCCTTGATTAATGCCAGCTTTCATGGTGCTGACATAATGTCTTCTGTCTTCAAAAACTCCTTTTTAAAATGAAAATGCACTGTGAAGCCCCCAGCCAAGGGTCTGGGCTGCCTGGTGGATGGGGGAGATGTCCTGGCCAAGGCTGTGTACCCGTCCCCTCGCCTGCTGGGTGCCACCACAGGGGACAAGGCAGCATGGCCAGCCTGTGCTGTGCACGCTCATGTTCTCTATTAATCCCTGGCTCCCCGCAGATTCAGGGCGTGCATTAATTTCAGGCTCCTACAGGTTTGCATTTATATTCTCCTATTTTCATTGCTACCCTCTCAAGGCCAAGGCCAGCAGCAAAACGCATCATAACAATAAAGCTCAATTGCAAGTTACTTGCTTGGGATCGTTGCATCTGCCAAACAGTGATATTAATTTTGTCTCTCAATGAAGGAAATATTCTGCTGATTAGCCACGGGGGCAGCATTTGTTCTAGAAAGCAGCCTTTAGTAGGTCTTTATATCATGCTGTAATTCATATTGCTAAGTCAAGAAGAGATTCTCATTGACACACTCGGGGTCTGCACCTCCAAGGCTGGATAGGGGGATGATGGTTTGCAGCATTGAGATTTGTGTTTACAAACTTGTGTCCTGGTGGAAAGTCAGGTGTCATGATTTGGACTGTAAGTGCTGTGGGGAAGAAGGGGGCTGCAGGATGGGAAGGGCAAGGACTACAGTGGGGAGGGACCAGTGTCACCCTGAGCTGCCATCCCTGTGAGGGTGCTACGGGGGGGGATGTGCTGCTGCAGCCACCTCAGGCCCAGGGATGCACAGCCCTGCTGCTCCCCCAGAAGCTGTGATGGGGACAGGGACAGGCTCAGTGGGCTGTGAAACTTCCCAGGAGAAGATTGCAGTGCCAAGGGTGTTGGGGAGCTCACTTTCTGCAAGAGTGCTCCACTGCCCACCAGCCATGGCCGCGCTCCAGCCTCTGCGGGGAGAGGGATGGCAGTGATTTATGGTCTCACTGCTCAGTGGGGATTTTTCTCTCGCCTGTGTTTAATTGTGTTTGGAGATGATAGTGCTTTTTAAAACAACAATCTCTCGTACACTTGAAGAGACAACCTGGGGCAGAAGTTTCCTGGTGCTGCCCTGGCACACAGTTGTGTCATGAGTATTTAACGTGGGGTGCACAGAGCCTGCACCAGGGTGCTGATGGGGACATTCCCCCCTGTTCCAGCTACAGCTCACCATTTCTGCCTACATCCTTTGTTGCTGCTGCTCTTACACACGAGCCCTGTCTAGATGTGCACTTGGCCCTGGCTGCACTGGTGGGTCTGGAGCCCCCGACAGCTCCCCGCCACCCAGCTGCCCTCCCCCTCAGCAGTGCTGTGCATTTCTCTCCTCTCTCAGCACCATTTTCCCAAGTGCAGCAATGTGGCCCTTGGCTTTGAGTTCTGTTTTTCTGTCAGCAGCCCTATGGAGCACAGCAATGCCTGTGGCAGCCCCGGGGGTCCTGGTGGGCACAAGTGGGAGCTGGCTTCCATCCACTGGCTGCTGGGGGGGGGGGGGGG